>JAWWEV010000044.1:2984339-2996029 GCA_035583235.1 Hafferia zeledoni | reverse complement strand
CCCATCCCATCCCATCCCATCCCATCCCATCCCATCCCATCCCATCCCATCCCATCCCATCCCATCCCATCCCACCCAAACCAACTGGTGCTGCCATGAACTGGGATCCAGCTGGGAAGGGAAATGTGGAGCTCACAACTGGGCATCTCCCAACATGCTGGGAGCAGCATCTCTGGGCTGGTTTTGGACAGAAATCAGCCTGAGTCAGGAATTCCTTTGGGAGAGTCATAGTTTAAGATCAGACTTGTTTCTGGAAGGAAGATTGCAAGAGGCTTTGAGGGTGATGTGGCTCCTGGGGGATGAAGGAGGTCCAGCCCCTGAGAGCCACTGGAGGTCACCCTGGACTGACCCTCAGCCACTGCTTCACTCAGGAGGGCTTGTTCAAATATATCTCCCTAACTGAGGGACTCTGAAAGGAAATTTAGGAAAGATCAACCT
The DNA here is from genome assembly GCA_035583235.1 of Hafferia zeledoni. Taxonomy (NCBI): domain Eukaryota; kingdom Metazoa; phylum Chordata; class Aves; order Passeriformes; family Thamnophilidae; genus Hafferia; species Hafferia zeledoni. Next base: position 2,995,591 of record JAWWEV010000044.1, on the reverse strand, counting down.
TTAAGTCACTTAATATTTCTTGATGGAAAATATTCCCTGCAAAAATCTGGACTTCAGAGTCAGAGCTAATGCAAAGAAAGAAAAGAAAAGAAGTTGTCAGGATCTTCAGCAACAGTTACTGTTTGCTCAAGGCACTTTTCTCCCTTTCCCCCAGATTCAAAAGGCATTTTCATATTAGAAATAAAAAATCCTCCCCGGGATTTCAATCTGTTGTTTCCCAGCATGGAGCCTGAAAGGCATCCAAGCAACACAGATATTAATTTTATATATAGAATAAGAAGAGGATGGTTTTTGGGCAGCAGTGGTTTATTACTGTGCTTTACTCAAGGCCAGTGCAATAAAGGAGGGTGGTGCTGCCAACAGCCCTGTTGTAAGACAGCTCTGAGGGGCATTTATGGACCACCATGGTGTGTTCTCGGGGTGATGGAACCAGCTCTGGGCTGGCACTGACCTTTAGTCTTCACTGTGTCCTTCCCAAGGGCACCCCTGCCAAGAGCAAATCTATTCCTGAGCCCTTGTGGCATTTAGTGTAGAGGGAAATTTTTTTTTTGGGGGGGGGAGAAGCACCCAATGCCACATCAAAAAACATAATTTCAGAGTTTGACCTGCTCTGTTTATTTAATGAGAGAGTCTCAGGTGTGGCAGAACAAGTTGGAAGGGAGAAATCCCAGATCTAAGTGGCACCTCCTATCCAAAATAGCTGTGGGAAGAAGGCAGTGCCCAGGAATGTGATTTGGAAGATACTCATTGGTTTGCCAAGATAATTCCATGCAGAACAGATACTCTGATGTAAATTAATTAATGGAATCAAATCATGGCTGGAAATGAATCACATGAACTCGGCCCAACAGTTGATACTGATTAAGTTTCTTGAATTCCTGTTTTTCACTAAAATTCCTTGAACAAAACTGCTTAATTTTAACAGAGCATCTTCAGACTGAGGTTTTGTGTTCCAGGTTTCCCTGGAGAGGCTCAGTGTGGCACAAGCAGAGTGTGGAGCAGTTGGTGGGGGGATGCAGAGACGCCCTTGGAGGATCTGCCATGGAGAGTTCCCTGGAGAACCCTTGTCCAGCCTGGAGAAGATGCTGCCAGGCCCAGAGGACACCACTGGCAGCAGGAGGCCATGGCAGCATGGCAAAGTTTGCTTTTTCTTTGGCAGCAAACACAGAAAATGGAAAAAAAATCCTCTAAATATAGGAAAGAGAAGCTCCAAGATGAATTGGGAAGGAAAGATGCACCATGTACTAAGTACAGGCTGCAGACAAAGTCATTACCTCCCTCCTGGCTTTCAGACATCTACCCCACTTGTACTTCTGTCTGCATAATTAATACCCTCAGACAGCCTTTTCCAACTGACTTAGCATTTCTTTTCCTGAGGAAACAACAAGATGAGGCTTCTGCTAAAGAGTGCTTAGAAAGAATTAACATCATTATCTAAGGGGCTCCATTTTCAACAGGATGGGTCAGGATTTTCTAAAAGGATTGACATGAAGAGGTTTTCCCTCCCCACCAAAGGCACTGTCTCTTGTTGGGGAAAAGTGAAATGAGAAATAACTCCACAATTTTAAACCAAGTTGTGCCACAGCTGTAATGACAGCAAGCAATGTCTTACTGCTTGGTAATTATTAGTTAATTAAACTCCCCACTGTGATAGGGATGTTGCTCTAAATTAGAGATGGTTGGAGTAAGTTCAGCATCACTTGGAGTTCAGCTTGGGCACAAAACTAAAGTACTACTTGTCAATATTCTCTCATAACTATTAAGGATGACAATAATCTCTGTACTGAGCAAAGCAGCAGCTGCAAGTTAAATTTCCCAACATTTTGCCCAGATTAGAGTCTTAATGGGAACTGGGAGGGCACACAGATGAACAGAGAAGCATATATTGAAATTTAATAAATCCTAAAGCCCAGGTTTTCCTTCTAAAAACAGAAATAGGGGGGAAATGTGCCATTTCCCTCCTTGTTAATGAAGAAGACACCAGAAATGACTATTCAGCAGGAAGTCAGACTATTTGATGACTGTCCTATGGCTCTTCTGCCATGTGCTCCTTCCAGACCAGCAGTGCCCACCCAGGAGCAATTCCTATAACTGGGACACCCACCTGGCCAGGAATAGCAGAAAGACATGAGCAAATACAGATCTTGTTCTTAGGTGTTCATACTTTAAATAAAAATCTAAATAAAACAGAGTGGGCTGGCAGGGAACAACTGACATTTTATGTGAAGGGAAGAAATTCAGGCAGAATTTTGAGGAATTCAGAGAGGGGATGACAAAGCTGTAACTTTTGGATAGGTCAGGAGTTGCAAACCATATGCAGAGTTCTGCATTTAGAGCTTCTTGTGGTACCAGCAGATAAAATTAGTCATGGCAATGAGTAAATAAATGTTTCTGTCCCCAGCACAAAGCTGGACCAGCAGCAGCAGGACTTTACTCAGTTCCTTTGTGACTCACAGCACCTTCTTCCTGAATTCCCAGGGTTGATAATGAAACAGGTTCCTAATCCCAGCAGCCAATTTTTGGCCAATCTTTTGCTCCCTCCAGGGCACTCAGAGGAGCAGGACCCTCTCAGGCACAAACCAAAGGCTGCTTTCAGAGGGCAATTCCAGTCTCCAACAGCCTCAATCTTCAGGGAAGCAGAGGAGAAGGGAGACTGCTGGGGGCTCCAGGAGTTCCTGTCTGCACACAATAAAGCAGCAGTAAATGACTCCATAATTCTCATTCCCCCCCCCCCCCCAGGAAGATTCTGGCACAAATGCCAGAGATGTGCCCAGTTTTAGGTGAGGGACAGAGGACCTTGTATTCCCCCCAGGGCACTCCCCTGAACCACAGTTTCAAAGATTTGCCTATTACTGAAGAGCCTTTCGTCCAGTTTTTGCCTTTTTCCTCTCTAAAACCCAAAGCTGCCTCCAGAACTGCTCAGCTTTCATTAAAGATTTATGATGAGATTTTATTAAAACTCACTGAGTGCTTCCTTTCTGGAGCTGCTTGTGACTCACATGTACAACTGGCTCGGAAACAAATGCTGCTTTTCAGACAATTTCCAGTTTCTCTACAGTTTTCATCACTAAAAGGGCTTTCAGATAGGAGATTTTTTTCTCTCTTCCACAACTACTCCCCTGCCCAGGTAACAATTCTTTTCATATCCCTCCCAGAGCTCCCATTGCCTGAGCCCTGAAAAATGGCAATAAACTGAGCCCCTGCATTGCCCAGGTGATGTACAAGAAACAGATTATTCATTTCCCTGTCTAGAACAAGACAAAAAGTGAATTAATGTTGCAGGAGATTTTATTCCTCTGTATTTTTTAAGATATTCTTTCCTATTAACAAAAAATGTACCATCATCCCTAAAGCTACTTCCCAAGTTCTTCTGCCTGCAATTGGTTTTTTTTGTTTCAGTTTCAGCTGGAAATCTCAGAGGAGCAATTCTGGTTTATTTTTAAAATAAGATTATCCTTGTAAAAATTACCATCATGCACTACTGGGTAGGACAGCTGGTTAATGAAACATAAATCTTAACACAAGATGGATCAAACAGTCTGAAAAAAGGATTCAGACCATTACATTCCTAATTTTTATCTGTACATACACTTACCTAAATATATGGGATTTATTTAATATCTGTAAGCACGAGATGGCTATTTATGAAAAATTAATGGCTTTTTAAAGTACCAAGCATTGCCCTTTTCTTCATGGTAAAGTAAATTTAATGACTGGAATGGGAGGGAAACTTTCTGTTGTTATCAGTGCTGAAGGCAGAGCTTTTCCTGTAATGACTGCAGGAGCCCTGCAGGTTCTGGGAATGTCACAGAAGAGATTTAGTGAAGCAAAGCAGGAGATCTGAGCCATTAAAAACGTCTCCCACATGCAGACAACTCTTTGGGGTCACTTTAGAGGCACTGGGGACTCAAAGCTGCTCAAACAGCCCAATGTTTCCTGTATTTTCCCTTTTAAAATCAGTCACAGATAGTATGAAATTCATGCCAACAAAGGCAGACACTAACAGTGACCTAGAAAATCATAAATAAATTATCAGAGCGTGTGTGTGGTGGGATCTTTTAAGGGAAAAATTTTATGAGAGTCAAGAAACGTGCCAAAATTCTGCAGTTTGTGTCCCAGCTCGTCTGGGCAGAGGCTCCTGCCCCAGTTGTCCTCAGTAAGCAGTGACAGCACATTAATATACAGGGCCAGAAGGTGGCCCAGCATTCCAACACTCCTAAATAATTGGGGAAATGCCCAGTGGGAGCACAGAATCCTGGGGAGTGTGGCTGGAGAGCCCATTCCGTGCTCCAACCCTGCAGGATCACCAGGTTCCCTCTCTCCTCCTGCACAGCAGAAGCACCACTGAGCAATGCCAGCAGGTTGTCTGTGTTCCTGCAGCTTGGAAAAGCAGATTCCCATCCCCCTGGAAACTCTGGGCTGTGCCTGGGTGGGTTTTAACCAGGTTGGTGTAACAGGGATTAGTGCCAGTCACTCCCCTGTCTCCAAACTGCTGGTGGTGTCAGGAAGGCCGTTCCGCCCTGCTCTCACATCCAGCTCTCAACCCCTGAGAAAACACCAGTTTGGGCCCCAAAAACGTGGCAGCTTTTTCTAAATCAGTGCACCAAATGAGGTTATTTTTCTCACAAAAGTTATTGTTCATTCCCTTTATAAATAATTCCAAAATAAACCTCAGAAAGTCGCAGCTGTGATTCAACCACCTACAAGCTCAACCCAGAAGGGCCCTGAATTCTAACGTGGGTCAAGAGGGAAATGTGAGAGTGAAAAAACTTTTAGCACACATCAGGAGGAAGAAAATTCAGTGCAAAAAGCAGAGGTTAAGAATAGCACAAACTGCTTTATGATGCCTAAAAGCAAACCCCCCATGTCAATCCAAGCTATGAAAGGGTCATGAACTCAGTGAATTCAGAAATCAGCAATTCAGGAGGGTTTCTATAAAAAGGAAACCACCACAGTGATTTACTGCAAGTGCAATAAATTAGTAATATTCAGTGCAACTCTCAAGCAAGTAGCTCCATTGAAAAGAAACCACTGATGTTTAAGATTTGCAACTCAAGTGATGCCTGAATGGGGTAGATTGAGCAGCCCTGGGAAGATGCTGAGTTTTGGAAAAGGGCACCAATCCAAAATTGGTGGGAAAATGCTGCAGGGACTCTACAGTTGTAGGGTCTCTACAGTTCCCACACAAACCCCTGCATGGCCATGTTTATGCACCTGGACTGGAGATCCCACCCAGTTCACTGGACTGGAGTGTGTTTATGCCCAGCACTGAGTCACTCCCACCACTGGTTCCATTCAGAGCTGCCAACTGGGAGCTGGGAGACAATCTGAGTGTGCCCCTGGCCAGCCCCCCCTGGCACAGCCCTGCCCTGCCTCCTTCCTGCCATTCACTGGGAGAAACCCAGTCCTGCTTCCAACAATTGGTCAACAAACCCTCCGTGTGTGTGTCCTGGGGGAACAAAAGGCACCCCCAAACCCTGCAGGGAGTTCTGCAGCAGCAAAGCCCAACTGGGCCACCCCAAACCGTGTCCCCTGAGGTGCCACATCCTGCAGTGTCCCATGGGTGCTGTGCCCCCCCTGGGCTGCCCTGCCTGTCCTGAGCTGCCCAGGAAGGTGATTTGCAAGAATCAGAATCACAGACTATTCTGTGTTGGAAGGATCATCGAGTCCAACTCAAGTCAATGGCCCACACAGGGGATTGAACCCATGACCTTGGCATTGTTTCACCCAAGTTTTAAGATGCCCAGCCCAGTGCCCATCTCTATTTAGCAGCACTGATGCTTTGCATGCAATCAAGGCTGGCTGGGGGAGAACCAGCAGGAACTAATTAACAACCAAACCAGGATGCAGAGCAGAGATATTGAGGAGTTCAGCTGAAGCAGTTCCACACCCACAGAGTAATTCCTTGGAAAAAGCTTCAGACAAAGGCTCAAACCAAACAGTCGAACAGTGATTATTTTTCCTGCTGTTCCTAAACCTCGAGGACATTTAATTCATCCTCCTTTCCCAAAGCCAAAGGCAGTGATTTTGTGCCTGGCAGCTCTGGGAACTGTATATTCTCACAAAGGCTTTCTCAATAAATATTTTAGCAGTGACATTCTAGGAGAAATTTTTTGCATGGTAATATGTCTGTGAACTAACTGACCACTGCTAATTTCAGTTGAACAAGCACAAAAGGCACCTGAAATGCCATATATTAGGATATTTTATTTAAAAAACAAAAAAAAGCAGCTCATTTTCAGGACAGCTGTCACTTTTAAATAAATTTTCTGAAAGCTTGAAAAGCCTCAATCACAACCACAGCCCTGTAATTGTTTTATACATAATAAAGATATAGTAAACATTTTTCTTGTTGTCCAGAAACCTACTTAATTGTAGGATGGAAATGTTTTCTTTATAAACACAATGGAAACAGCATTTGCCAAGTACACTCACACCAAAAAGAGCCTGTGAAGAAAACCTGAGGAACGTCTGTAACAACTTCACCACACTCATATCTCAGAGAAGACCTTTTCAAATCAAACATCCTTGTTTGTATCATCATTTGACAGTGCCCTGGTACCCACAAAGACTTGTGACAAATGTTTTCGTCCCTAAAAGGATTATAAACCCACTGAATCATCAGCAAACAAGCACATGTTATTTGTCAAATTCCGTGTTTTATGGCAGAAGTTGAAGCCGTATTTAAGAACCTTTGCTGCAGAGAGGCCCAGAATAATGCAAACATTACATTTTGTCACTTGGATGATTTTCAAATTAATTCTCTCTCATGGTACAATTGCTTTTAGAAGCTGCATCACCATCTCTGAATGCCTCACTACTTAGTGAAACCACCTTCTGCTAATGACAGTACCTTGGACAAATTTCCCCCTCCCACGTTGGCAGGAAGCTTTTGGAAAAGTTAAGCTCCAATTAAGCATCACTTGGGATCTGTTCTGATCCTTCCCAACTCAGTTTTATCCAGCTCCTCCTTTTTGAGGCATTTTACAAGGGCTGACAGGAGAATATGGAGGTATTTGGATTGAGAGAGAACAAAGCCATGGAGAACACAGTGCCAGGAGGGGAGTTTGTGGTTCTGGGAGCTGTGAGAACTCTCAGTGAGGGGCTGGTTTTCCCTGGGCTGCCTGCAAGGGCATGGTCTCTGCTGAGACTCATCCCCAAAGAGCTGCAGGGGTGGAAGAACATCCTTTTGGTGTCTAACAGGCTCTGTCAAACATCAAAAATCATCAAGAAAACCAAGGGCAGAGGTTGAGCTGCTCTAAGAAACCTCCCACTTTCCCCTGCTGTAACTTTGCCCTGGAATTTAAATCCATTTTACACCACCAAACAGGCAATGATAAAAGCACTGTAGCCTGTTCTGGGTTCATGGAACTTTTCCTGCCACTTCAGGCTTGGATTGGGGGTGGGAGTGAGTGGGTGTGCAAGGCTGGGTGTGCACAGCCAAGCATTTCTCAGGAACCCTGGGAGAAACACTTGCAAGGAAAGGAACTGCCACCCTCTCTTTCCTTCCTTTCTCTGCCTCCTCCCCAGTTTGGTAACCTTAAAGAATGTGAGAATTATTATTTTTTTTTAAATTTTGTAACTCCCAGGGAGCAATATTTGGGATTGAATGCAAGCTGCCTTTGTTTGGTGAATACTCTGAAATGCAGGAAACAACTGATGGCAGTTTAGTGCATCTCTTGTGTTCTCAAGATGATGGGTGACTTCCTGAACAGATAACCATCCTACTGGGCTGCCTTCTCCATGAAAAGAAGTGACATAAAATTGATTTTCTAACTAATATTCTTGAGTTTTTAAAGATATTACTGCAGTTTCAACTTTTCTATTTATTCACATGAACACCAGTTCTTGATTCAAAGTCACCTTGAGTGAAATCCTGACACTTCTGAGGGGAAATGCTCGATCAGTGCCTTTAATACACCAAGTCTGACCAAGGCACACAAACCCACAGTGGATATTATACATTTATAAACCCTGAGAAGGTGCCAGGTGAGCTGTTTACCTGTGACTTCCAGTTTGTCCCCAGTGACTTCAGCTTTCAGGTAGATCCTGCCCCTCTTCTCCGTGTGGTCCATGCCACACAGGCTGGGCACGTTGATCACACACTGTTTGTGCACATTCATGTCACAGGCTGTGGAGACAAAACTGGGTCAGACCCCCAGGAGAGGCCAATAATTCTGATTACACTGCAAACACAGAGGGAAGGGCAAGTTAACACCAAATGCTTAATTGTTGGCAAGACTTTGAGCTCCCAGCTGGGTGGTTCTCGACGTGGCTGTGTCTTACAATACATCCTGGACACAGTGAATAAAACAGACAATAAAATAACCTACTTCAGAAACCTAAATATATCATTAATGAAGTGCAAGGGGGGGTGGAAAAAGTGAAAATGGAATAAAGACTTGCTGAGAATATGACTATGAAGCCAGAGCACTCACGTCAGCATCAGCAGTGGAGGGAGTCAGGTTTAAATTGATTATTGGGGTTTTTAGCAGGAGATCTCCAGGACAAACTAAATAAAAGGACAATACTGCACCTTGGCTACCAACTGAACTGAATTTTCAGCCTTTAAGAGAGTGTCCAAGGGGTTCTCTCCCAACTGGCATGGCAGAGGCTCTCCAGTCACATCCAGCTGCACACGCCGTGCTCTCAGCAGCAGAGGGGATTTTCATCAGTGGGTTATTACAGCACTGAAATATCCACTTGAAATGTAACAGGGCTATAAATAGCTGACATTTGAAAGAGTATTTTCCACAGAAACGAAGGAAGAAGCTGTTACCCAGGGTGGTTTGCACTCCCTTTGTAAGCAACCCCCCTTTGGGCAGCACAGAAACCTTCACTTACTGTCACACTTCATGCCTTGGTGCAGGAGCCCATAAAGGAGGGACCCACAGTGGTCACAAAAGGTGGGGCTGCCATAGGTGTGGATCTTGAATTTGTGCTTGCTCCTGGGATCCTGGAGGGGAGAACACACAGAGAGCCTCAAGTCAGAAAAAATACAAGTGATACACCTTTGATATGTTACTCCAAAATACCAAAAGCTTTCCAGCTCTACAGAAAACCACAGTTCACTGTGGAGCTTGTGGACAACTCTTAGAGTGGCACCTGCCCTGGCACAGCCACACTGACCTCAGTCCCTGCTTCTGCTTTGCTCTGTGCTGTGACAGTGACTCAGCTCAGAGAGCAGGCTCGTCCCATGGTTTATTTACACTAAAATATCATTTACTGACTGCACTTGCAGATAAAGTTTAATGCCAGGGCTCGGCCTGTGGCTGGAGAGTCCCAGACTGTCTGTCTGACACTGTGTCACTGTCACCACCCTGAACTGGGGACACAAAACACAGCAGGGAAACAACTTTTCAAGGGCTAATCTGGAGTACAGAAACCCACTGTAAAATCAGGATCTCACAGACAGGACCACCCTGAAATCTGTATTGGAAAAAAAATGAACACAGGCAGAGCATAATAAACAGGACAATGGAAAATAGTCCCAAAATTACTCCTGAACTGGAAACTTTGCAGGAAATCTCTCCTTTAAAATCCTCTTAATACACCTAAATAGAAGAACCCAAAAACATTTAAAACCTACAAACAAGAGAGTCACCTTTTATCAGTATTTAATCCTATTTTCTGTTTCAATCTTTTGCTTTTGGGGTTTGTTTGTAAATGGAAGTATAAAAGACATTCTTATTTTGCCAGCAAGTCTGAGGCCACTCAGAGAAAGCCAAGAGATCATTTCCACCCATCACAGGTGATAAAACCTATTTATCTTATTCCTGTATTAACAGGGACTTCTCATGCACTTAGAACTACCCTTGAATCTACAGTTTGCATTTTAATTATAAGCAATCATATTAATAATAATTACTACATTGCCAGTACTAATTACTTCTATTAACAGCAATTATTTTATTAGTTGCTAAAACTTCTCAGTGTTTAATATGCATTAAGTGACTTCTGTGCATCACAGAGGAAACAGAATCATCTTTAGTATTTTTTTGGCTAAAGGTAAACTGTGGAGCTGAAGGGAAGCTCCTGGAAATTTTCATCCAATAGCCCCTTTTCACCACTGAAAACTTTCAATAAGTCCCAAAGCAGAGCTGGCAGTCCCATCTATAGTAAACACAGGGAGCCAAGCCAGGATATGACAGATGAACTGCCAAATAATGGCTGCTGTTTGCAAGAGAATTGAACTTTGCACTAAACTTGGCATAGATTAATTGGGAAACTCTGAAGGGAAAACCCACTCCTGTTTCCAAAATCCATCACAATTATGAAGGGGGAAAGTGGCAATGGGAGAGCAATGGGAAAGCTCTTGCTCAGCAGTGATGAATTATGTGCTCTATTAAAATTCATGTGATTTTCATGCTAAAAAGGGAATTCTCTGCTATGTCAAGACAGCCCCCCATTTTTGTAAGTCCAACTGAATGCAACAGAGCATAATTAAATGGGAAAGGACACTCTGGGCAATCAATGCCACTGACATTGCAATATTTGTCTTTGAAAACCCCTCAAACTGGCAAAAATCTGCATTTCACTGCAATTTCACAGCTTTAAAATAGACTGGGGTTCAGAGGCTGCAATGACAGGTCTGGCTGCAGCTGAACAGCAACTGGGACCTCCAGCACACCCAGCCCTGCAAAAATTAAATTATTCTCCCTTAGTCTCAAAGCTGAGCCATAACCACACAGGCACAGAGGACCAGGAGAGCTGGGCTGGGCACACCTGCACGGGGTGGAATTGCTGCCAGAACAGCAACCACAGGGGCAGAAACCTTTATAAAATACACCCTGAGTTTGCACCAGTGCCTGCCCAGCCTGCCCTGGGCTCAGCTTTGCCCCCAGCCCTGCCAGGGATGGATCCTGCTGCACTCCAGCAGAGGGAGGCAGAACCACATGGAGGCATCTCATCACTGTCTGTAACTACCTGAAGGGAAGTTCTGGCCAGGTGGGGGTTGGTCTCAAAATCACAGAATCACAGAATGGATTGGGTTGGAAAAGACCTCCGAGATCATCAAATCCAACCCTTGATCCAACCCAACTGTGATCATCAGCCCAGGGCACAGAGTGGCACAGGGCACCAGTGCCCTGGGCTGGTGATCACAGTAGGGTTGGATCAAGATGTGGTGGATTCTCACTCAGTGCCACATCCATTGAATCACAGAATCATAGAATGGATTGGGTTGGAAAAGACCTCTGAGATTATCAAGTCCAACCCTTGGTCCAACTCCAGTCCCTTTACCAGATCATGGC
>JAWWEV010000044.1:2955293-2970468 GCA_035583235.1 Hafferia zeledoni | reverse complement strand
GTGGCACTGAGTGCCATGATCTGGTAAAGGGACTGGAGTTGGCCCAAGGGTTGGACTTGATGATCTTGGAGGTCTTTCGAACCCAATCGATTCTATGATTCTATGATGTGTCTCCACCTCCCTCCTGACTGTTCTTCTCCCTTCATCCCTCTGTTCCAGGGTCAAAACACCTACAAGAAGGGAACAGGCTCTCTCCTGGAAGAACAAGCTGTTCTTCTCTGCCACCCTCTGAGGCGTTCACTGGAGTTCTGTGGGTTTTATCCAGACATCAGTTCCACTCAGCACTGATGAGCCACCTCTGCCAAGGACAGAGCCCCCAGGAATGCAGAGCTGGGGACATCTCTGGGGACACACCAGAATTATTTGTGGCATATGGGATCTACACAGCTTTGCAAATGAGCCCACGCCTTTCATTCCAAATTAAGATTTCAGCTAATTCTGGCCTCAGAACTGCCACCTCAACAAAGAGACAGAGCTAAAAACAACCAGCATCCTGCAAGGTTCTCTCAGTGGTCTCTGCCTGTCGATGTCTCTTCCAGCTAATGAGTTCAGTGTGCCATAATCACTTCTTAAAATTAAAAACCACACGATTGTGGGGGTGGAACCTGATAGAAGTGTCTGTGGTACATTTTACACATGGTATCTCATGTGACAAAATAGATTATTGGTAATTCTCAAGCATTTCCCCCCCCCTAAGCTCCAATATCACCTCATCACATTTGCATACAGATTACAGATCCACACAACAGACTTTTGCCAAGGGTAAATAGAAGCTGAAAAGGAAATAATTAAATTCAACTTGAACTGCACAACTCAATATAGTCTTAACAATAAAATAAAGGAAAATAAAGGCTGTTGGAACAATGCCAACTTCAATTTGGGGAATTAGGAAGAGTTTTGGTGGTGGAATCAGCCCCCAGCAGCCTCTGCAGTTGGTGGAGTCTCTGCCACTTAAACTGGAACCCTGTGGACAAGATTTCTTTTCACTGCTGGGAATAACTTTGCTGAGAGTTCTCCTTTTATAGTCTCACTGCCTAATTGTTCTGCAGTGCTAACTTATGAAAATCACAGATATTTTTAGGTTCATCATTTATATACATTTCCTAACTGGCAGCAGAACTCTCTGCTCAGTGATTAACTCTCAGCAGGATCACCTCTGTTTTGGTGCACATTGAAGAGCAAACGTTTAGAAAAGGAAAACATGAAGTATAACTTTCCTGTTACTCTGCATTTGCACTGCTCTGGGTTGGGAAAACAAAAAAATATATATATATATCTATTATAAATGAAAAGCTTTCAAAAGCTGCCAACTTTCAAAGCTCAGAACATAAGAGTGGAGTTTGTACCTCTCTCAGGTACAAACCCCCTAAACTGAGAGGCTGAAGGGCTGCAGGGAAGGTCTGAGCAGCTCAGCCAGGATTTCCAGGATTTTCCAGCATTCCCACAGCTCCTTCTCATCCTGCAGGGAAAATTTCCCCATGCATTTCTGCTGCTGGACAGAGGCAGTTTGGAGATTGCATTCCAGAGCACAGGGAAAAGGTGGCAATTACAAGTAGTTATAAAAGTTCATGAACCTGCTCCTTGTAATTTAATTGTTTGTACTGAGGACCATTCACTGTAGCTAAAAGTCATTTCAGCTGCAATAAAAGGGAGCCTGTGCTTTAATTTAGGGCTAGAAGGTACAGATGTTTTCCCAGGAGATGATAAATGCAAACATTCCAGTACAGGAGGTGCTTTCACATACCCTGTGAAGCTGCTCCCAGCTCCTTGGAGGGAGGATTTGGGTGGGCAGTGCCATGAGGAGCTCTGTGCAGCCAGAGAGGGGCAATCCAACCATCCCTGAGGGGCAATCCAAGCCATCCCTGAGGGGCAATCCATGCCATCCCTGGAGGGACATCCATGCCATCCCTGGAGGGAAATCCATGCCATCCCTGAGGGGTAATCCATGCCATCCCTGGGGGGCAATCCATGCCATCCCTGGGGGACAATCCATGCCATCCCTGGGGGACAATCCAAGCCAGTCCAACCATCCCTGAGGGGCAATCCAACCATCCCTGGGGGGCAATCCATGTCATCTCTGGAGGGGCAATCCAACCATCCCTGGAGGGCCAATACTAAGCCAATTCATGCCACCCCTGGAGGTACAATCCAACCACCCCTGGAGGGGCTGGTTCCTCACTAAAACTCTGTGCCCTGAGCTGTGCCAAAGCCCCAGGGCAGGTGAGGAGCCCGTTCCTGCCCACAGGCACTGCCTGGCAACTGGTGAGGAACAGAAGGTGCACAGGGTGACATATGGTGACCAGAAGCCTTCATTTCTCCAGAAACTACAGAGATTCAGAAAGTCAGGGCAACCACAAGAAAGAAAATATTTGTTTTTGTAAGAAAAATACCCTTGCTGTCCTGTAACATTTGTTTTGAAGTACTTACAGCACTGACTGTGATCTTGGGGGTTTTTGGTAGCCAAGGACAAGCTTTTGGGGAAAAGGGAGTAATAATAGTAAGGACTATCATATGTTTGCATTATATGTTTGCATTATAAATGTTTTATAATAAGACTATTACCTACTGTGCCTCCACCTAATAAAGTCTATTGTAAGCAAAATCAACGTGATTAATAATTTTCATAATTAGAAAACACAGACACACACACTGAGTTGGGATCTCAGTTTGCAAATAGAGGGGGCTTTATATTTTCTTGGTTTAAGGGACACAATGAAAACTCAATAAATTTATTGCATCAGAGCTGTTCAAGAATCACTTCCAAAAATTCAGGGAAGCTTCTTTTTTAAGAGAATATTCCTGTTAATCTGGCAAGCAGTGAACTGTATCTTGCCAGATCTGCTTTGTGATGAAGTGAGAAGGTTTTTGTTTTCCCTCAAAGAAAAGACTCCTGGGACTCAAATTAGCAATAAAAACCCCCTAAACCTGACCGGCATGTGGTTGGAATTGATGATCCTAAAGGTCCTTTCCAACTGAACTGATTCTCTGATTCGATAATATTTTATACCAAATGATGTTTGTTGCTCTGGTCTCTCATCATGTCCCACATTACAACAGTTGCTTTGCAGTGTAGAAACAACCAAAGGGTTAAAAGCAAATCAGACATTCCCTGCTGCTGCATTTCATCATCCTTGGGAAGACACTGCAAAGCTTTCTGATTAAAATCCCTTTTTAACCAGTTCTACAGTAAATCTTAATACTGTGCTTCCTTTTCATGGCTTTGGTTAAGGTTTTGCTTTATTTTTTAATTCCCTAGGCCAGTAAAGCAACTCTTTTTTTCACTCTGAAACCAGTGTCCTACATGTAACCACAATCTGGAAGCAGGATTAAAGGCCAGGGGGAGAAATTAAAAAAAAAAGAGAAAGATTTCAGCATTACCTGGAGCTGAACAGAAAAAAAAATCTGGTCAAGACAACTAAACCCTCCAGGTCAGCCCAATTCTATTCATTTATTCCTGCTTAATCATCTGTGTCCAGCCAGAGCTGTGAGTGAGAGGTAACACTGCAGGAAATGTGGGGATTAGCACTGCTCCAACCCAAGCCCACTGCTGTCATAATTCAGGGCATCATTTATAAATTTATAAAATTTCCCACTGGTCCTCCAGCAGATGAAATTCTGAGGGTCAATCTTTCTCCTCCCAGCTCTAAAATCAGGGAAACCATAAAGTGAAAAGCAAGTGGAGCCTCCAGGGCTCTTGTCACATCTGCCCACGATCCTCAGAGGGCACAGAGAGCATCTCCAGCTCTGTGTAGAGAAGCAAAGCGCAACACAAAATCTTCATTTCTTCCCTTGGCAACTCATTGCAGCAGTTACCCATCACACCCCTCAAAATCTTGGAGTTAATTCCCCCTTGCCAGGACCTGCTCAGAGCTGCAGGGACCAAGAAAACATTCTGTCATGCTTTAAAGACCTTAAACATTATAGTTCTTTTCCAAATTGCAGATGGAGAGATGCAGAATTCTGCAGAAAACACCTCTCTGAAAAATGGAATCATAATTTTTCACATATCCCTGCAGGAAATTCCTCACTTTGTATGGGAGGGGCCCTGCTGACCTGGTGGCCAGGGGGGAGTTTATGACCCACTACAAGAGCTGCTCCAGTTTCTCCTGCACCAGAGTCCTTATTATCAGAGAATAAGAGAATCCCAGACTATTCTGAGCTGGAAGGGACCCACAATGATCATCGAGTCCAACTCTTAAGTCAATGGCCCACAGAGTGGGTTGAATTTTTTTCCTTCCCCTCTGAAGTGTGATTTTTTTTCAAATTTAATAAATTTCAGCTTAATACATGAAAAAAAAGCTGAGATATTGTCCTCTAGAGCTGCATTATCCCAATATCCAACCCCCTGATGGAAACACCCAACCCTCAACATCCCACAGCACCTCCCCGTGGGTCACACTCAGGCTGAGCTTCCAAATATGCTTAAGATAATAAAGCTCCCAAATAATTGCAGTATCAAGAGGCTTAGAGACCCGCAAATCTTTTGCATATCTGCCCCCTCTGCCATCCAGGAGGTCAGTTATCCTGCAAATGGGATGAGAGGGCTCTGCTGGTTCATTCTGCGTCACAAACATCTGCATCTCCCCACTCCTGCTCTGCTCCCTCCTTAAATAACCAGGAACTCACTGAGTACAGGCAGAGCTCGTGTCCTCTGACTGGACACTCATTTGCTCTCATTGAGAGTCTTTTCCCTTTTTAATTTCTATTTATTTTATTTAATTTCTATTTCCCAAACCTCCTCTGGATTCTCTATTATTATAACCTGAAAGGCCAATAGTGCCAATGCAGAGGCCACAATCTCTGAGCTCCTGAGCACTCAAATTCTGACCAACTCCTACTGAACAACACAATACAGTCCAACACTATCTGAAATTACTGCTGGGCTTTTGTTCTTTTAATTATATGCAGCGTGGAATTAGGAACATTTTAATGTATCTCAAGCAGTTCAAAGACACCTTCTGGTCACTTCATTCCATCAACAAAGGGAACAAATGTTTAACTCTCAATTTTAAAATACCCTTTTTCAAAGAAACTCGACTAGTTATTCCTTAACATTTTGCATGTCTCAAAGCTTCTTGCAGCATCAGGCAGTTTTCGAGGCTGCTTTTGTATTTTTCACTGATTTACTCAAGTTCTAAAGTATTTCATCAATGACTTAAAATAATTTTATGAACACCAAGTGTGTCCCAAACTCAAGAATGTGAAGTGGTGCTGATGCTTCCTGTGACTGTGGAGGGCACCAGCAGCAGGAGCTGGGGAATTGTGCTCAAAAGCATCACCAGAAAGTGATGAATAATTTCTCTCCAAACTCCAGAGAGCCGTTAGAGAGCAGGAAAATCACTTCCTGAGCTGCTGCTTTGCTGAGACACCAGAGCTCAGCCCCTGCCAACCACTGAGGAAACACAAGATTTCTGGATTGAGTGAACTCCTATTTCCCTGGAACAGGAAATTGTTCCCCAGACACCACCAGTTCAGTGCTAGTCAAGGATGACCATTTTATTCACAGGTATCATGTTCCTTCTGGCACAAACACAGACCTTTTAACCTCCCGTTTCAGTGAGCAAAAAGAGGCTCATTTTAAGCTTTCCTCTTTTTACACTCACCTTTATTAAGGCATGCAATTCTCGGGTAATAAAGATAATTTATCCCCTCTTTTCCAACAACAGAATTCTGCAGCAAATAAAAATGTTACACAAGGGGACAATATTTGTGGAAGTTGTCCCTGCCCATGGCAGGGGGTGGAATGAAATGGGTTTTAAAGTCCCTCCCAACCCAACCCATTCCACAATTCTAATATTATGATTAAACAAAACAAATTTCACTGACAATTATTCTAATGATGTATTTGTAAGGATTGCCTCATTTATATTAAAAGGACAGTGCACAGTAATATAACAATATCTTAATACACAAGAAATATTATTATGTAATTATTACTCTGGAAAATTAATTTTATTAATGAAAATATTACTCTTACAGTCAATGCAAATGTTATATCATGCAAAGCCACTGGAGAATTTGAGTGCACAGATTAATTGTGCACCTGCATGGAGCAATTTAGAAAAGGATGTTTTAATATTTAAAAATCTGCTAAATATTATGATAAGCTTTATAGCACACTACATTTCAGAACAAAGCTGGGAGTAATTGGGAGAGGAATAAGTTACTGAATTTTAAACAGGTTGACATTATAGTTAAACATTTCAGTAAATTAAAGTATAACATTCTACAATCCTCTTTGTGTAACAGGACCCACTAATGTAGCACAGTTTGAATAAAACATATTTACTTTCTGATTGCTTTTAATCTTCCAAGTGTTTTTGAGCTTTTGCTTCTGTGCAAATATTGAAAATGATCATTTGGTAACCCAAATACTGAAATAAAACATGAGGCTGATTTGTTTAATCACCAAGGCCAAAAACCCCAGGCACGAAATTCAGTCAGCAATGTTAAAAACCATTAACAACCTGTCACAGAGCACATTCCATAACCATGATGAGACTTTCCATGGAACTAAAGGGTCTCACACACAAATGGGTGTTCTCCTTTCGGAACTTTGGGTGAAACCCCCAAGGAACCCATTTGAAAATAACAACCAAGAACACTTTCAAGAGCCAAACCAAACCACTCACCCCAGACACAGAGACCTACCCAGGAGTGTCACCACTAAAACTGCCAATCAACAACAACTTTAATGACCAACTTCTCTCCCAACTCATCACTCAGTTCAAACCAGATTTATTTTGCTCTTCTTGTGCTTTAGAACCAACCAAAGCAAATCAGCACTTGGTTTCTTGTTCCTGCCTTGATGACTGTTTTAATAGTAGTGTCTGTACCAGGTAAACAGGAACTACAGAACAGGGTAACTCCACTCTTAACCTGAGCATTTTTCTTAAACACCGAAGTTTAGATGAAGTGAAATGTTTAAAAAAATAAAATGTTTTAAAAGTTCTTCTCAGTTCCCTGTATTTAAATTCAAAACTAAGAAAACTTTTTAATATCTGAAATTTTCCAAAGCCCCTTGTGGCTTCTGCCCATACATTGCTTGCTGCCCTCATGGCTGGAATATTGAAACAATTCAGGAGAAGCTCATTAAAAGCAAGCAAGAAAAGTCTGGTGGTGCATCTCATCAGAGGAGATAATAGCCTGCAATGCAGAGCATGAATGTGGGGTAAGAAACAAAACACTGAGCAGTTCAGACAAAGAACACTTGGAATTCATTGTTCCATAAGCAGATGTTCAATTACTTCACTGTAAAGTGCAATTTCCAAGCCCCAAAGAAATGTTATTTTTCTGTGCACAACCCAGATCAGTCTGTTATTCCAGCAGGGTGACCCCGAGGTCCTGCACAAGTGTCTCCCCAGGCTGGCAGATGTGCTGAGAGGAAGAACTGGGTGTTGACCCAAAAAGCCACGTGGCCAGAGGCCTGATGGAGCAGGATGGGATGGGTGGGTCCAGACTGCCCCACCAGCTCAAACACAACCATAATAATTCTTAAAACAACTTCTCTCAGATAAGCAGCTGGCTCAGGATTAAACTATCAGTTAATTGAAGCTACAGATCCTGGTGTGCAGAGAGACAAGGACCAGAGACAGCTCAGAAGATACACCCTGAGATAAGCTGGATCCAAAGACAGCTCAGAAAATGCCACAGCCCTTCCTGGGAATTATTAACATCAGCTCCATCCAAGGGAAAGCAAACAAAAATCAAACGCTGAGTTCATGCTTGGCTGAACCCCTCGGGGGTGTCACATTTGGAGGGGTTTGTTCTTGGTCACACATTCCTTCTTACTTTTCAAATCCAGATCTCTTATTGATTTATCTTATTGACAGTGTTTGTAACTCACTCCCAGGGGTGTCACGACATAGAAGTGCAAAGCAGCATTAAAGGGCAGGTACTCACATCAGTGTCGGGCCCCTTGTCAGCCCCAGGGCAGGAGAAGGTGACGAACTCATGGCACCTCTTATGGACCACGAAACAGCAAACTGGGCAGAGAAGGGAAAGCAACAGTTAGAATGGCACAGGTTTGGTGGTGGTGGGGTTTTTTTTCATCTTTTGTAACAAATATAATTACAGAGGAAACAAAACTTCCAGGCAAACGTTTCACCTGGAAGCAATGAAAGAAAGCAGAGCCTTGAGTTAAATAGGAGACATCAAGTAAACATTGTAATTAAAGAGCAGATAAACATGCACATTTTAAAAACAAAAGACTCTATAAAATGATAATGTTTAAATGTTTGAAACAGCCCCCAGTGTCCAAATATTGTGTGGGATGCCGATTCTATGAAACCACATGTCCTGATTGCCAATCCCTCCCTGTCACAGGGACTGGCAACGTGTATTCAGCAGGAGCAGGAGGCAGAAGGGAGGAACATTCAGCTGGAATGAAACTGAAACCCATCCTTGGGGTGGGATTTGGTCACTTGGATTCCTTGGTGAAGGTCCCTACAAAGCCCCAGTGTCTCCACTAGTTAATGACTTCTGTGAGGAACCAGAGCTCGGAGTGAGGGCTGTTGGAGAGAACAAACTGTTCTCATCTCACAGAATGGCAGGAGATAATGGGAAAAGAAAATTAGCTCCTGATTGTCATTTAAAATTTATGAATGACCTCAAAGAACTTTTCCTTCCTGAGATAAGAAAAACTTATTTTAATTCAATTATGTCATGGGACTGAGGCTACAGGTTGTCCCACTGCATAGGTCATACAGGTACCTCCAAACCACAGGAAAAGAACAATTTGCTTGAGTGTGCTGACTTTAAGAATCAGCATTCCAGCTTTTCACCCTCACTGGGGGCTCTTTCTCAATGTTAAGCTTAGTTCAGGTATTCCAACAAAACAGAACAATCGAGATTTGAGATGGAGAAAATCCTGTACTAAACACCGTGACATCAAGCAGTGAGTCAGGAGATTAGAATGAAGTGACTCAAAGGTAGTTCACAATTCCTTTACAGATAATGCAGTCCCTGCACACTTTAAATTCTGAATTTCCATCACATAAAAATACACCGTTTCAAAGGACACTTGTAAAGAATAAAAGATTTGAATTAATTGCCACCTGCAAACGCTGCATTTCCTTAGCATTGAGGGAAACCACATTAAATGCTCCCAGTTGTTCTGAAGAGCTCATTTCAGAGGCACCTGTAGCAGTTCCCTTCCCCACTCAGGAGCTCTGGGAGCTGATGTCACCTGCAGCAGAGCTGAGGAGGCTGTCCCAGGTGCCCCAGCCTGTCACTGGCAATGCCACCTGCCCTTGCTGCCAGGCTGGCCCCGTTCTCATCCCTGAGCCCTCTGTCCGACTTTGAAGGACTCCAATCACCTTCTCCCTCTCTCCAGCTCTTTCCCAGCAGGATCCCAGGCAGGAATTGCTTCCACCTCTTTCATTTCTGACATGGCATCTGTTTGCTCTTTGGGCAAATTGAATCCAGTGGGCTTTGCTCCACGGATTCCAGAGAAGCTCTGCTGACCTGACACGAGCCAGAATTCTGGTTTGGTCTCTGCTGCCCATTGGTTTGTTCATCAATCCCAATGAATCCCACAATTATCATTTTCCTGGTTTGTTGCTACCAACTGAAAGATCACTAAGTGGCAATTACCATTAACATTACTTGCAGCTGAAACATGTTTCACTTTCAAATTATATTTTTGGTTCCAAACCTTGCACTCTCAAAGACAACAGAGTGATTTGTGTTTGCAGGAATAAATCACAGGCAGGGGGAAAAAATCTTGGTACATCCTCCAGAAAACAAAGAAGTTAATGAATTACAGTTCATACAGTTGCAAAATATAATGGGATGATCTATGCAAAAGATCTGAGAAATTCCATAGGAATATCCAGAAAATTTGGGGAATGGAACTGATTTACCATTGCTGATCATTTATGCAAAAGATCTGAGAAATTCTATGGGAATACCCAGAAACTTTGTAGAATGGAGCTGCTTTCCCAGTGCCTGCTGTTCAAACCAGGACCTTAGAGAGGCTTCTCCAAATCTGCCTTTATTCAGCAAGTGCATGGTATGGAAACTGAATATTTGAGCATCTCTTTTGGGCAGTATTTCTGAAACCCCACAGTCAGCCCTTATCTCTGAGCTGGCAGCCTCTCCCTGCGTGGGAAGGAACTCATTCACCCAGAGACAATGTCCACCTTGTTTTTAATACCAAGGAGATAAATCTGAGATAAATCCATGGAAGAACAGCAGCACTCTTTTCCAAAGCCTCCTTCCAGGGCTCTGAACTTCAGCTTTTCACTTCCTTGGAAATGATGCCCCCCACACTGCAAGGGAACTATGATTCAGCTGCCAAAATAAGTAAACCACACAGATTTGTCCTTTTGGACTCTGGGCTACACCTCAAACCAGGCACTTACCAAGGCTTTGATCATCAATATTCACTACTGAGCTCCAAACACTGAACTGCTGCTCAGCCTGATAATACACTGAGTGATGGGGGTACCTCAACATGGACAGTGTCAACTCCTTTTCCTTTATTTCCCATTTGTAATGGCTTATTTATCTCCAAAGGACTTGGCTCCTTAGCAAACAACCCAAATGCATCAGACCTCTCTCATCTTTAGAGAATACTCAAATGAGAACCAAATAGTTTGACATAAAAATAAGCACTGCAAGTGGAAACTCTTGTGGAATCATAAATCTAAAGGGAAAAAGAACAAGGGTGGAGTGAAATCCCTTGTTAGCAGCTGTCATTTCCATACATAAAATTTAGCATGCAAATGTTTGTGTTGAAATCCAGCCATCAGAGTGTGTTTTTAGCAGTGTTTCACCAGGTTTTCTTTATGTCACAAAGCAACACAGAGCTGGAGGATTCATGTAAAGATTCACTTAGTTCAGATAAGTGCAAACAAAATGTCATCTGCTTAAAATAACATGTCATTTTTTTTAGCAATAGAGATGAAAAATAACCTCTCGCTTGTTACTTGTTTTGAAAAGATGTGAAGAGCTTCACATCACTTACTGCAGCTGTTAAGAAGTCACATTATGTTCAGCACCTTCATGTAATGAAAGTTCTATTGCACTGCTCTGCAGAGAGTGCCAGGAAATGTGTTAATTTACATTTTAACATGATAGGAGTGAAGAGCCCTGGCACGGGCTGTGCAGGGAGCAAAGGGGCATCTCCAGGCTGACAGCTACAATTAAAATCAAATTTATTGAGGTGTTTGCATGCTCTGACAGCATGATCTTGATCTGTGGGGTATATATATAATATGGATGGGAGTTCAGTCCTTTCCTTTGGGCTTGCTGGGCACAAATGCTGTTCCTGCAGCCTGGGGAGGGCACAGGGAGGGACAAAGAGAACAAACCAGGCCTTGTGTTCTGAACCAGACTAACTGCTGGCTCTGTGCTGGCATGTGGCATGGGCCAGGCTGCTCCCTGCAGGGGGCACAGGATGCTCAGTGGGCAGCAGGGAAACAGGGCAGAAGGTGGTAAGGAGCACCCAGTGCATTCTCAGAGCAAACAGCACAAGATAAATGGCATGACTTGTGGGATTTATGCTACATAATGGAGGGCAATTCATTCCATTCAACACTTCTTTCTGTCCAGGCACAACAGTGAGGAAAACATGTTGTTATTAATAATACATATATATATTGTCATCACTTGGAGTTACAAGAGTGCTCCAAATTTCCAACTGTTCTCTGAATTACGGGAAGTGCAAAGGTTCTCATGATACACTGGCAGGGGAGAGTTGTCTGCCCCCAAAATACTGTTCTAGTAGCTCTCATATATGACACAGATGAGACAGAAATATTACAATAATAACTAACAGAAATAGAAGCACTCTCCTCTGTTAGATGATCTATAAAGAAGAAAAGCCATTGCTGAGCTCATCACTCACACATCACTTAACCAGATGTCTGGAGAGCTCCACAATCACAAGCATTCCAAGGAAAGGTATCAGGACAAAAGTCATATGCTTGGCTATTGGGAATTATTAGAAATGGAAGAAAAACAACAGGTTAGCTGAACCTTTCCAATAGACATAAATATCTGTGCTATGCCACAATAATCATTTGTTCACTTAAAACAAATGAAGCTGCAAACCTGAAGTGGGAAATGAATGTTTCTCAAAGTGAACAGTCAGTCACCAACTACAGAGAAATAACAGAGGGTTTTTTCCAAGTCATCTTTGACTCACTTTGGTAATCACAGAATTGTTAAGGCTGGAAAAGATCACCAAGTCCATCAAGCCCAACCTCTGAACAAACCCCACCATGCCCACTAAACCCTATCGTGATATGCCAGTGGTCAAGACTATTCTCCCAACTCAAATGTTGACTTCATAAAATATTAACTGTAAAAGTGGTGTGGACTGGATGATCTCAGAGGTCTTGTCCAACCCAGGTGCCTGTGTGCTCTTTAAAGCTGTGGCTCCACTGTCGTGCCATTATTAACTGCCCAACCACAGCAGGGACACGTTTTCTTGCCACGTAATTTGTTTCTTGGTTTCAGCTATTGATTCCTCCCCAGGAAGCAGCCAAGGAAACCTCATTGGCAGCAACAGGGAAATAACAGTGTGTACACTCAATATTTGTTGTTGGGCTTCTGCTTTTGGGTTTTAAACAAGAATTGATTCTGAGCTGGACTAAGGAGCCACCACAGAAGCAGAAGAAGCACAAACTCCTCTCTGTGTTACTCTCGGAGGGTACTGGAGGACTTGAAGGGCCTCTACAGGAGCTGCAGCACAGAGGGATTGTTGTGTTGCTGTTTCACATGCTTTGCATTCTGAGAGAGGCCCCAGAATGGCCCAAGGGGCCCATATCTCTGCTGACTGGGGTTCCTGCACCACACCAGGCAATGAGTGGATGTGTCACATGGCACGTGCCGAGATTAAATATAGCAATTACAATAAAGAGCACCAGGGTACTGCTTCAAAATAGACCAATCCATGACATGCCAACTCCATTTGTTATTTAAATTAGCAGTATTGTTTCAATACATTTATTAGGAAGAGATTAAACTCAGAAAGATGGAATATTTCCACAACAGGAAGGGTAACAATTAAGATATAGGATGTAGCAATACTTGTTTTTCCTTTTCTGACCATATTATAACTTGTAAAAGTATAATGAAAATCCCTTTTGTATTAAATATAAATAAGGCTGTAGATTATAGCCCAAACACAAGTCAGAAGCAGTGACTGTTACTGGAATATTGAATCCAGAGGGAAATTTTAAATTCTTAAAAACCACATCACCATAACTTTCCCACCATATATAATTTATAACACATCAGCTTGTTTTTCTGCCAGCACTTCACCCCACGCAGCAGAAAGTGCTGCCTCAGGAGAGTGGCCAGGCTGACACTCACAACTGCTCCAAGCAGCCCTTCCCCTTGGCACT
Organism: Hafferia zeledoni; assembly: GCA_035583235.1. Lineage (NCBI taxonomy): Eukaryota > Metazoa > Chordata > Aves > Passeriformes > Thamnophilidae > Hafferia > Hafferia zeledoni. The sequence goes on along the minus strand of JAWWEV010000044.1, from coordinate 2,957,113 downwards.
GCCAACCCTTTCCTGACTGAACCAGCCCAGAGCCCAGCGAGGCACAGTCTGTTCCAGGCTGGCAGAGTGGGGAACACAACCCTCTTCTCTCCCATCCCCTTAACCTGCTCCTAAGCTTCTTAAGGCTCTTTGGAACACCCTGAGGTCACCCAGCACCTTCCCAGCACTAATCTGTGTGCTCACCTCATGGACTGCCTTTATTTCCACTGCAGATTCTGCAAAACTCAGACTCCCTCCTCAAGGCAGCATCAAACCCCTGCCCTGAAATCAGGGTATAGAGGTCACAAGAAATCAATATTGATAAATTAGGGCTGATTTCTACTTCCAAGCTCCAAGTCTCCCCACCAGTAATGGTCCTGCATAATCTCAAATTCATACACCTGACCTGGCTGCAGATTTTCCTTTTCTATTTGGTCGAGTTCAACCAGACTGAAAAACTCAGGTGGAGGACAGAAATAAGACCTTTGCTGTTTCTTTTTTTTATAGATCTAAGAGAAAGTCATGGTTAAGAGAAAGTAATGGTTAACTGCAAGGCTGCCTTATTTGTGTGAAAGGATTATACAGATCGCCTGGACAGTCTTAACCACTCAGGTCATTAACTCCTTTACACTGAGCACAAACAGATGGGGGGGTCACTAAGCTGCTTGGCAAGATCTGCAGCAGAGCAAACACAGATCCCTGAGCCTGGCAGGAAGGGAAGACACTTCCACTTACCCAAACAACTGTGGCAGACCTGGGGGATGAAATGATAAATATGTACCTGCAGAAATGTGGAACACAGTTTTAAAGGAGGTTGGATTTAGGAAAATAGCCCACATAATATATTCAGATCTGTCTGAATATTTATGCAGATATGTATTATACCAGATTTGTCATTTCTGCCTTCCATTACAGGAAAAAGAAGGTGTATGATACAGTTTATTCCACTAAAACTGCAGCACAGGGTATGCAAAACTGAGAAGGAGTTTCAAAATATGAAACTACTTAATGCAATATGAAATATTCAACTCTGTTTTAATCTACTTGTTAATGATATACTTTTTAAAAGACAGAGATCACCATTTGTCTGTAAAGTCCTTTTTACAATTTCACAAACCCATTAATCTCCCTCCTTTGAGGTGTCCCACTTATAAATGAATAATAACCCAGAAGACATCTATCAAAAATGGTGCTGGAATTGCTATTTCGAGAACTTGTACCAGCAAAAAAGGTGACCCACAAGCACAGACTTTTTATATCCCTTGTGCAGTTTGAATTCCCTTTAGTTTTGCAAACCTGCTGCTGTTAACATGTTGTACTCCAGCCCCAAAGCCCCTCTGGGGGCTGCCCTGCTCTGCTGGGTGTGAGCACAGCACTGCTCTCCCAATTAAAGCACAACAGGCCAGCCCAGCTTTGGGAGCAGCTCTTCAGATTTCCCAACCTGTTCAGCAGTGACCCCAATTGCAGAAATGGGACATCTCAAACAAAGCAGCTGCTTTCAGTTTGATGGATCACCCAGCACAAAATAAAGGGATGGCAAACAGAGCAGTGGGAAACAGCACAGGCTGTTCAGGTTTGAAGGCTGTAAGAAAGGACAGGATAGGAAATGAAGCCCATCTCCAGAATGCAGCTGCTGGTTGGATTCTGTGGGTAGGAATGACCCCCAGCTCCAGAATGCAGCTGCTGGTTGGATTCTGTGGGTAGGAATGACCCCCAGCTCCAGAATGCAGCTGCTGGTTGGGTTCTGTGCTTAGGAAATGAAACCCATCTCCAGAATGCAGCTGCTGGTTGGGTTCTGTGGATAGGAATGACCTCCATCTCCAGAATGCAGCTGCTGGTTG
>JAWWEV010000044.1:2928068-2955193 GCA_035583235.1 Hafferia zeledoni | reverse complement strand
GGCTCCGCGGGCAGAGCTGCTCCCAGCCCTGGCTCCGCGGGCAGAGCTGCTCCCAGCCCTGGCTCCGCGGGCAGAGCAGCTCCCAGCCCTGGCTCCGCGGGCAGAGCAGCTCCCAGCCCTGACTCCGTGGGCAGAGCAGCTCCCAGCCCTGACTCCGTGGGCAGAGCAGCTCCCAGCCCTGGCTCCGCGGGCAGAGCTGCTCCCAGCCCTGGCTCCACGGGCATGGGCTAAGCTGCCCCTCACTGCCAGCCAAGCAGAACACCTTATTGTTCACCCAGGAGATGCCTAATGCACTGAAGACAAACGTCTGAAAGACTTATGTGTTCTCTTAATCTTTCATCTCACACTGAATCCCCCCCAGGGGAAGTTTCAAGCAGCCTGTGCCACCTCCAGAGCCATGGCTGGATCCACTCACAGCTCTGAGCATGGAAAACTGATGGGATACAGGGAGCACACCAGGAAAGCTGGAAGGTTTGGCCATGAGATCTTTAGAAGCAACATGGAATATTTTAGAACTAATGTTACAGCTTGTTTTCCTCAGCACTTCACTGCAGAGTTTAATGATACTCAGCTACTGGTGGCTGTAAACCCAAATATTTCCTTTGAGTCTGATCTGTAAGGACACAAATACAGCAAGTGAAGTGCCAGCTCTGAGTGCCAAGAGCTGAACGTTAAGTATTTTGGTATATTTGGAATTGAAGTCGAGGCTTTCAGTTGTGTTTGAGAGACCTGATAACATGCTAACAAAATTAATGAACCTTACTTGCCAGCAAACAAAATCCACACAGCAATTCCATTATTGCCAAAAGAGGGTGTTTATTTTCCTTCAGGATGGGAAGAAGTGAGGCCAGGATGGCACAGAACAAGCTGTTTGAAATACGAACAGAGCCATATCCTAAGGAGAACCACAAGAAATAACCTTCCTGTACTACCTGTTGGGACACAATTCTGACTGGAGAATTACGTCAGGAAAGATGAAAAGCTTCAAGTTGAGATGATTACCAGGAAATTTTATAAATACCTTCACAGTGACCCCCTGGAGGATGCAAAGGAGGGGATTGTGTTAGAAAAAAGTATCACACAACAGCAACTCCTGTTGGTCTATAGCAATGAGCTTCTCACTCCTGGTGAGAGCTCCAAAACTCTCCAGGTTTTGGATGACTCCAACCTCACCCAGAGCCACTTGCCATTCCTGCCCCAGGGTCTCCAGACATTCCATTCCAAGAAAACACAGATTATTTGGGTTTGTTTAGTCCCTAATTATTCTCTGCCCATCTAAACCTATCAAAAGTGTGGCTTGGATAGCAAAAAGCATTTTAAAACAGAAAGGGTCAAAAGATATGGCTGAAATTTTCAAAGGATATGGAGGAAAAGGAGAAAGTTCAGGTCCTTTTGCACATGAGGGTTACTAATAAAACCAACTGGTCATTCATTTGGACACTTTTTTAAAAGGATTCAGGCTGGGTTTTTTAATCTTACCTACCCATTCTGTTTCAGTTGGAGTATTATATCAAGAACTGAAGAGGTTTTGCTAATTTAAGGTTTTTCCAGTTCCTGTTTCTCTTCATTATTTCCATGTTACCCAACAGATGCCCAATACTTGTTGCAAGTCTCATCCAACTACATACACCTTATTAAAGGGTCATCTGCTAGAAACTTCAATATCACTTTCCTGCTCTCATCAGTCACTGCAAACGTGGTTTCATCCCAAAATATCTGCAAGTTCTCAGGAAGAAGAGCAACATCTACAAAAAATTAAACTCCACTTTAGACCAATTACAGTTCGAAATTCATTGCCAATGTAAGACAACACAGGAGACAAAACACACATAGAGAGACCAATTGTAGAATTAAGAAATTTCACTTTCAGGCAATAGATGGAAGATTTCTACAGTATGTTTGATGGGAGTATTATTTACTCATAACAAGCAGATTAATTTCTTAGGTTTGGTAGTAATCAAAATTCCATGGTTGACTGAAAGACAGAAGTTACAGTAATTCTTTCCAAACAGCCAAAGTGGTATTTATAGGAAATACCTGTGGGCTCAGATGTGGGCAGGACATGCACAGCAGAATATGAAACCATGGAAATATATCATTTAATTACGAGCCAATTATTTACATTTGCAGTAAAACATTTTAAAAAAATCCAAACCGGAGAAGTTTGAGATGGAGATTTGCAGCAAGAAAAGCAGCACAGCAACTGCCACTGACATTTCTCACCATGTGCAGCCACAGAATCACACATTTGGGTTGGGAGGAACCTGGAAGATCATCCCATCCCATTCCCTGCCATGGGCAGGGACACCTCCCACCAGCCCAGGGTGCTCCAAGCCCTGTCTAACCTGTCCTTGGACACTCCCAGGGATGGGGCAGCCACAGCTTCTCTGGGCACCTGTGCCAGGGCCTGCCCACCCTCCCAGCCAGAAATTCCTTCCCCATATCCCACCCACCCCTGCCCTCTGGCAGTCTGAAGCCATTCCTGTTTGTCCTGGCACTGCAGGCTCTTGCAAATATTCTCCCTACAGGCCCTGGAACTTTGAAAGGCACATTTTGAGCCCGAATTCAGCAAAGCTGCACTAACTGTACCCATCAGTCTCCTGATCCACAGAGAGCCCTTCTGAGCTCTGCCAGCCCCACTGTTGGCACTCCTGGGCACACACACCACGGGCACAGAGGGCTGGCACAGTGATGGGTTCTGAAGTCCTGGCTAAGTGACCACTTTGACCTGGCACATTGCTGGCAAAACCAGTGGCCCTGCCTGCTTGTTTCTGTGCCTTAACATTGCTGCAGTCCCTTTTTTTGGCAGGGTTAGGTGTCAGCTGGAGCAGTTCCCCACAGCACAGGAATGTTCATGGAGCACAAAACCTGAACTACAGGACCACCAGAGCAGGGAAGATTTACACCAGAGAAAGAATCCAAGTGATAAAAACCTGTCTCAGTGTTGAAACTGGATCCTTCTTGCATGAGCAGGACAAAAAGCTGAGATTTCTTCACTTTGTCCACGTGGCTGACAAAGATTTCAAAACATTTTTCAAGACAACATTCCTAGAATTTGAGCTTTATCTGAAAATGCTCCCCAAAGTTTAGCCTATGTTTGAGGTTTTAGTTCTGAGAAACAATCGTGGCTGCTTTTTTATTAAGTCATATAAAACCTGGACTATGAAAATCCTCTACAAGCATTTTCCACTGCCTGCCCATGACATATTTGTGCAGCCCTTGCTGGCTCACTGGAGCAGCAATACAAACAGCATTTCTTAGTTCATGTCAGGTAGAATGAGAAGCATTCTCATGATATGGAAAGGTAAACACTCTTTCCCTACCCCATATATTTACTAAAAGCAATATATTAGTGCAAGTGAAAAACGAGGCGTGAATGTCAGTGCCACATCAGCTGCAAATATTGCTCACAACAGGCAGGAATCTGCAGGCAGAGCAAGGACCTGCAACTCAGGAAGCCATGACTCAACCCAAAATTCGAAATAAAATAACAAAAAGAAGAGATTCCAGCTCATTCCTACAGAACACACAAAAAGGATCTGCAGTCCAAAAGTGACGCAAATTAATTTCTGTCATTACTGTCTTTTCAGAGGATTTTTATTCAGGGTTTTACCCCACATGGCATTGGCACTTCAGAAGACAGATCATAAAGGCAACTGAAAAAATTAAAGCAGTTTGTAATTGTGTATCAAATGTAGAATTTGGTAAGGAAAAGAAGAACCAGAATTTGTGTGTCAGGTTGACAGTTTGTAAAAGCACCGATTACTAACAGATAAAAAAAGAAATTTCTCTATTTTTGATACAAGTTTAAAAAGTAGTAGCAACCTTAAATACATTTCTTGAAAAGAAACCACTGAAACAACTTCCTTTTGAAGTCTGGCTGACCTAAATAGTAACTATTTCTCCTCACTAACCCTTGCCCTTCTTACAGTGCAACAAAGCAATTCAACCTTGTTACAAAATGCATTTAACATCAGTAGAATCTACAGCTTTACAAAGTCTCCATCATGCACTTCTGGACACCAGAGACGTCCTATTATTCCCAAATCATCAGAAGCACTAGTGGATCTATCTATTCTAAAAGATAAGTCAAGTGTAGCAAGATAAAAAAGCCACTTTTCCCCTTCCAAGATTCCAATTAAATCCTTATAGTCTGAATAATAACACCCTTTTATATAATGCAGCTCATTCATTACATGTCACCCACACCTAAATGCTGTTTAATATTTCTGGTGGTGAATATTCCATTAGTTCAGCCCAAAATAGTTGTTATGTTCAATCACTTCATGCCTCGCAGGGTTTCTGATTCCTCACAGACTGAGCAAAGAAACAGCAAAACTGGGGGAGAGCAAGTGATTTACAGAAAACTGCATGTTCTCTCCATAAACAATGTGAAACTGTTAGAGATGGCAAAGAACAAATGCCAGCAGATTCCAACTGGCACGCAGAGAAATGAATTCTCCATGAGTTATGCTCAAGTGGTGTAATAAATGTAGAAGCAATTGCAGACTCCAGGGTTGGAACAAGTGCATCCCACACACAGAGGATCACACAGCAACAAACTACTCCACAAGAAATCAAAGTTCCATTCATACCTGGATGCACTGTGGATTTTCAAAGTGGCTGGGACTTTGCTTTCAAGCTGTCATGATTAATTTGCAAATATATCTTCCCCAGAATCAGTGGAGAATGTTAAAATGGGACTAAATTGTCTTAGGCAAAGAGCCAGGAGAGAGGGAGAGAATGCAAGAGGTCACAAAACACTCCAGCCAGGCTCTTTCCATAGAAAGTTTCTTTGGAAAATTGGTTTTTCCCTGGTATGTGTAGAAACATTTCCTCAAATTGGAAGGCAAACCTGTGACACCCCAAGGCTCAGTCTGAGTGCAGCAGGAACTCTCCTGTGACAGGAGCTGCCTGTGCTTGACAGGCAGAAAACAAGCTAAAAACAACCTCAACCTGTCACACTGTGCTAAGGAAAGGAACGTTAGACTGGAGATTCAGAGCTGCTTCACACAGACACAAACCCCAGAACTGCTCACAGAACCAGGTCTGTCCCTGCCCCACTGCCCATCCCTGCCCCGCTTTGGGCAGGCTGAGTGGGCACAAAAGCACTTGGCTCTTCAAGCTTTCAGTGCTGGGGCTGAGATGCACCAAGAAACCCCCCAAGTTCCTGCCCAGGAAGGGATTGATGTGCAGGGAACTGCAGTGGCTGCAGCTGCAGGGCAGGACCAGCTCCTTCCCCGTTGGAGCAGCTGTCCTGGGTTGTGGGAGAGCCTTCAGCCATGGCTCAGCATCCTCATGCAGGGATCAGGCAGGAAAACTCCTCTCTCAGGTGTGGTCCCATTTCCCCAGCCATCCTTATTTTAACAGTAGATACTTCTCCTTTATTTTAACATTAGACTCTTCTCCTTTATTTTACCATTATATACCTCTCCTTCATTTTACCATTTGTTACTTCTCCTTAATTTTACCATTATATAGCTCCCCTTCATTTTACCATTTGTTACTTCTCCTTAATTTTACCATTATATACCTCTCCTTTATTTTACCATTTGTTACTTCTCCTTAATTTTACCATTATATACCTCCCCTTTACTTTACCATTTGTTACTTCTCCTTAATTTTACCATTATATACCTCCCCTTTATTTTACCATTTGTTACTTCTCCTTAATTTTACCATTATAAACCTCTGCTTTGTTTTACCATCATATCCCTCTAAAGCCAAAGGCTGGGCTTTCAAACATTAATTGTTAAATTCTACGCCGCCTGGGTTAGAGCAGAAATGATTGGTGAGAATTTCTACAGCTGCAAACCCAATGGATGCATTTGTTCTGAAACTCACTGACTGGAGAGAACTCATTATAAACAGTTTTATGAAAGTGACTCAGAATTTGGAACAAATTGAAGATGAGTAAGAAAAAAAATGAACAGGGCAAACGTGTTCTATTCTATTTTTCAAATGTGCAGCACTGACAAGGCGCTCTGAGGCTGCTGAGGAGAGAGCAGATCCCTCCTGGCCCTGGCCCTGCCTCCTTCCCTGCACAACTGCAGAATTAAAAGGCATTTTTACAGTTTCTTCTTGGCCATGCTCGTGCTAAGCAACAGCTGAGAGTCCTGCTAATAATACTATCACAGGTATTGCTGTAATCAGGAATTAGTTTCCCTGCTCCATAACGGACCCTCCTTCTTCTCACTGAACTTCCAAGGTCTGTAAAAGGGAGTTTTTCAAACTACACTATTTCAATTGTTTTAAGCTTTTGTAGAAAAGCCACTAAACACAGAAACTTTGTTTTTAAACTACTGCTTTGTGGTGTGAACTGGTATTTCATCCTTTTGTTTTGTTTGGGAGGGAAAACAAAAGGTTGTATTTATGTTTTTAAAATACACAAAGGGCGCTTTTTTTTGTTTGGGTTTTACATCCATTCACAGACACATTAACACAGTAAGTCTATTAACAAGTGCAAGGGGTATCACAAGTTCAATTGTCGTAATTAGTCATATTTCAGCTTTAAATTACTCTGTTCTAAAGAAAAAGATTATGTTTTTTCTTCTTGCTCTATTACCCAACTGGCATTTAAGTCAATCTGCTTCAAGTTTAAGTCAAACTGTATCTGCTTCAATGGAAGCTCAAAATAACCCATTAAAGGAATATGCAAATCACTGAGCTTTTTAATTTTTTTTTAATACTTTAATAAGAACATATTACATTACTAAGAAATTCTGGCTGAATCTGTTATTCATCTCTCCTTTAGTACTCCCATAATTCCACTTTTGCTGTCATGAATAAGACACAAACATAACCTATTTCACTGGCAAGATGATTAGAACAAATGTCAGGCTCTTGCACAGGTTGCAGGAAACAAAAGCTCCATCCCAAATGTTCAGTACAGTAAGGAAAGCCTTTCCACAGAACACAGAATTATGGAATGCTTGGGTTGGAAGGGATCTTAAACTCATCCAGTGCCACCCCTGCCATGGGACACCTCTCACTGTCCCAGGCTGCTCCAACCTGGCCATGGACACTTCCAGGGATGGGGCAGCCACAGCTTCTCTGGGCACCTGTGCCAGGGCCTGCCCACCCTTTTAGTAAAAACCTTCTCCCTTATGCCTGATGTGAATCTGAGCATGGCTCACTGTTTTATCACTCACTGTTAAATCACTCACCTGTTTTATTTCAGGGAGATGGGAACCAGCCCTGCAGGGACTTCAGAGCTCCCTCTGTACTGAAATGCTGCATCAGAAAGTTCCTGTTCTCCAACCCCCCTTCCAGGAAAGATGGATTACCTTTCAAGTCTAGTGTTAAGCACCCCTGCATCAGAAAATTCATTTCTGCTGCTGTTACCAGATTGGATAAATCCCTGGAATATGGAGGGATATTGATTAGAGGAGCAGCCTCCTGCAGCAAACTGGATCCTGCTGGGTCCTGTTGCCTTCAGGGGGACAGGGAACCACCAAAGCTTGCAGAAAAAAAAGGGAGGCTGATATGGATTAGTGACAAATAAGGCACTTGGAGTTCACCAGTATGGTCCCTAAAAGAACATCGTGCTTTTCAGGCAAAGGGCTGGATCTACACCTTCAAAAAACCCCACAACTGGCTCTTCACATCTTTACATTACACTTGGGAATTAGTCACTTGATGTAAAACAGAAATCAAAAAGCAAATAGCATAAGTAAGAGTTTAACTTTGCAGCAGTTTATGTTCTGCATTAACTAGCTCCATTTTTTTGGAGTAAGATGCAACCAAATCCTGTCAAACTCCCATTATACTTGTAATGTTTTGACAGCAGCTGGCACACACTGTTCTCATTGCCAGAGATGCAGATTTGAGCTCCTTTGCAGGAGCTTTTGTACAACACAAATTGGCCTCTCGTGCTTTCTGTTGGCCTCTTCATTTCAGGATCTTACACGTAAGACTTTGGTAAAGGGTTTTTTAAATGGCCCATGGTAAAAGAAGACAAAAAATGAACCCCCGTGCCATCTTTTTAATGTGGAAAATTACTCCTACTTCAGGGTAGTTATTCAATTTGATACAAGAATTATTAAAGCCTCGGCACACTCAAAAGGCTTTCAGCCTTCTCAGTGAATGACCCCTCTCAGGCATATTTGTGCATGGAAATTCTGCTTCCAGTAATGCCAGCCACGTTTCTCCCTCTGTCAGAGGGGAATTGACAATAAAGCTTGTTTGGCTTTAGGAGGAAAAAGCATTTCTGTCCCTGTGATGGCTTCCTGTGCACAGGGCTCACATGGGGGTGAATAAACTGGCAGTAGTGCCCTCCCAGCCCCTCCCAGCCCTGCCAGCAGCTCTGCCACCTGGGCACCAAATGGGCACTCTGCAAAAGCAGAAAGCCAGGTCTTCACTTCTGCTCAGCAAGACACCACTTGGCTTCTCTCCTTGTTTACAGCTGACTTTCCTGTGTAAATAAAACTGTTATCCTTCCTGACTGGTTCATCAAGTGACAGTAGGAGGGGGGAGATGTCGTGGGTTTCCTGATTATTACAGATTTCTAAAGGAAAACCAGTTGGATTTCTCTCATCTGCACATTTAGACATGGACAGAGTGGATTTGTTTGAGCTCACAGCTTTGTGATCCACAGAGGGAGGCAGCTTGACTTTGAAAATCTTCACCACACCCTGATGTAAATTGCTTGCCTCATGTGGAAAAGTCCCCTGTTACAAAAGACTGATATTATCTTTAAAAAAAGTAAATCTTCGGGATGAGATTAATCCCATCTGAGCAGAGTCCATTTCTCTCCATAAACTACAAAGGGATCCAAGACATCTCTGGGTTTAACATTCACAGTGCTGGCACTCAAATGGGAAGGGCTCAAGCTCATGCTGTATGTTGGAGAAGGCAAACCCAGGTTTAAGTTAACAAGATACTCTGTGTGTGCATCGTGCCCAGAGAAGATAAACCAGGTTTAAGTTAACAGGATACTCTGTGTGTGCACCATGCCCAGAGGCAGCTCCTGCCCCATGGCCTGGGCACTCTGCAGTGTCTCAGAACTCCTGGGACCAAACCACAACTGATTTCACAGACTCACAGACTATTCTGAGCTGGAAGGGACCCACAAGGATCATCGAGTCCAACTCTCAAGCCAATGGCCCACATAAGGGATTGAACCCATGACCTTGGCATTATTACAACCAAGTTTTAGGGATGCACTGCCTTGTGCCTTCTGCCTCCCATCAGCAGGACCTTCCTGGAAGATTTATGGAAGGGGTTTCAGATTCCAACCTGTTCTGTGTCCAAGTGCTGCTCCTGGGGACCCTCAGCTCCCACTCCACACCCTGAGAACACACAGGGCTTGTTCAGGACCAGCCCTGCTTTGCCCCTATAAATAGAGCACAGTGACTTTCATCCCTCTCAGCTCAATCCTTCCCTTTTTGGACCAATTTTGGGACATATTATGCACACTGGAAGAGTAGCTGCCAGTCCCTGGTGGCTATTAGTGTGTCTAGACTCATTCATTGACCTAGATGATGTCTTAATTGCCTCTTTTCCATCTGATGGGGAAAATACACTCTAACTTTCGCTGGCTGCAAGCTTTATCATTAAGTTTTCTGACTGAAGCCAGTGAATTTAATGAAAAGCAGTGATACTGCATGTTCTCTGAGATGAGTTATGGGGAACACTCATCACAGGTTTAACAGAGCCACAGGAACCCTCTGCCCATCTAAATGTTTCACAACTTCTGATTTTAGGGCTCTTGGCTACTACACAAGGTAGTGGCTGCTGACTATGAATATTGTTACCTTTTTATACAATATACTAAGTTAGCAGGAATAAAATAAGTCCAATTTACATGTACTTTTAATCAACATTTAACAATTTCAGGTTATGGAAAAGTTTGACAGTTTTCAGCATGTTCAGCTTTACAAATTGCCTGTAAATTTACAAATCCACAAACCAGCTCCCCGTGCTCTGCAGAGAAACAACCAGATGAAAACCAAATGGAGCCAGAGGTTGTGGTGAAACTTCTCCTATTATTGTTTTTCAAGTAGAGAATTAATGCATTTTCTCTTTGTATGGCTCAGCAAAGACCCAAGTGCAGCCACCACCACCCGGATTAGCAATGCAATTTTGGGATTAATTTGAATCTCCAAGTGGAAATCTGTGTTTATGTGATAGGCCTTCATTTCCAGCAAAGAATCTGCCCCTCAGATGAAGCCACACACTGGGGAGCTGCATCATTTGGTGATTTTCAGATTAAAGGAGCCTAAGAGGCTTTGGGACTGCACACTGCATCAAACCCACACTGCTGCACCACAAAAGTATTAGTAGATTTAGCAGATTTAGGCAAGGATGCATTTCACTGATTACTTCCTGCTAATGTAATTTCGGTTTAATCATTTAAACTATTAATACATAACTCATATCATGAACATCAGAGAGGTGCAGTGTCCCCTGGACATCGTGGGGCACTTCCTGATGCTTTGATCTCGGTGGAATTTCCAGCTGGAATAACAGGCTTTTATACAAAAAGCAATCAGCAGTTCAGAACATTAACCTTTGATTGCAATCCCTTCTCTCTGCAATGCCCAACAGAAACAATAATTGAAAAGTGCTTTTAAAATTCTCCCAGGTTTCCAGCCTGAACTAAAGCAGGAGGACTTTGCCATTCCAACATCTGGGCAGCACAGGGAGGGAGTGCCCTATGCCAGGGGGATGCCACAGTGCAAGGGGCACAAATCCCCAGCAGAAATTCCCCACCTGCCCTGGGGGAGCAGCAAGAATTTGCTGCCAAAAGATTCTGCAGCTCTTTGATCCCGGGAGGGCATTTTTGGGACTTTCAGAGCCTGTTCCAGCACGCACATGAACACAGAAAATGCACCAAAATACAGCCCCAAGCTGTGTTAGAACACAAACTTGAAACAAACTGCGCTTTGTGAAATGAGATTTTTGTTCCTTTACTTAATGCACTTCATACTCTTTTCCATTCTTTCAACTACTATTTTTATTCTGCTCAAAACACGACTGTCTTCAGGAACAACATGTTCATTCAAAGTCTGAATGTTTCATTCATGGCCTTTGACAGCCTGAAAAGGAATTTTACTGCAGAGCACAGAGTTGTGTATTTTCCTTCACCAGAGTCCCATCATGAATAATACTCTTTCACACAACTTTAAGTAATTTCCTGGAAAAACATGACTGCTCCAACCCTCTGCCTCTTCATGGTTGCAATTTTTTCCTTACCATATTCTCAAAAATGTGTTCATTTTTCCCTTATGATGTTCTCTCTAAAATGAATATATTCAGGCAGCAAATCCCTCCTCGGTGTGGCTGCTCCCTGCAAGTTTTACAGCAGGGGATGGACACAAGGATTACACCACAGGAGGGTCTGTGTGTCTTTTTTGGGGAATTTTCTCATCTGCTGAACAGCATCTCAGTTCCCTCTCGGTGTCAGAAAGCACAAAGTTTGGAAGCACAAGGGTCACAGCCAAATTCAGGGCATTCTTGGTTTAGTTCTAATAAAATTATATCCTAAAGCATCTTAACAGAACAATTATAATGGGAAGCATTGTAAAGAAATGCATGCCAAAAATTACTTTTTTTAATTAGCTTTTTTCTGTAAAATACGGGTATATGAAGGGTTAATGCTGCCCCCTTTTTAATTAATCCTCAAGTTCCACTACAGATTGAAATGAACATTTTTTCTTAAGCACAGTACCATGTTTTTCTCCCCAGTAATAAACTTGTTCTAAATGTCATTCTAGAGAAGTTCTATCAAAAATATAGTAAAAGTTTGAATGTTTCATAAGTTCAGTAAGAAAAGAAGGACCTACAAAGGGATCAGAATAACTCAAGGATTTTTATGGTGTGATGTTGTTTGATATCAGGGAGAAAAGGCTGAAAGGACTCAGATAACACAAGCCCCTTTCTGTTGCACATCTATAAAACCTCAGAGAAATAACATTCAAATGTTCCAAAATACAGACAGGACAGACAAATCCACTGTTTTTAAAAATAATTATTGACAAAACCATCCAAGTGATGATCGTGTCTAAATTTTAAAATGCTAAAACTGGCTTGTGATGCATTTTATCTTTTCAATTTCAGTCCTTCACTCTTGTGTGGCAATAAAAAGGAAATTTCTTTCTGGCAGTTGTTGGAATATGAAGATGTGGTTGTTAAAATTGGAATCAAACTAATGCACGTGTTCCCAAAATGCACAAGACAGCACAAATATTTCACTTCTTGCCGGCAACTTTTTTCCTAGCTTGGATTTAGGGAGGTTAAATATGTATTTTGGTATTAGATTCTCTTAATTCATCACAAATGTGGGCACATGGAGAGATTTAATATTGTGACATGTGCATGGTCCCCAAACTATGTTTAGTATCGTGGTAGTTTGCAAAGGGCTTTAAAAAAAAAAAAAAATCTAAATTTTTTTGGCCCTTCCTGAAATTGTGTATTTCAGAATTCAGGTGTAATTCTAATTACATCTTATTACACCCAATTGTTGCTGAGCTGCAGCAGCAACTTCAAGATTTGCAGTTTTTCAGTTGAGCTTTTCTGAGGAGTTTTGTTTTCCAACATTTCCTTAGAAAACTGCGCTCAGAAATCAAAGTCTGAATGAAAGGCCCTTGGAAGTCGCTCGGGGACTGCACTGAGAGAGTCTGAGCAAGAAAAGCCCTCCTTGAGGCTGAACTGAAAAGGGAAAAAAACCACCATTTGTTCACCTCACTGCTGCCTCAGCACAAACAGAAACACCTTCAAACCAGCCCAGAAGGGTTTACTCCAAAAATAAATCCCTTTTTCCTCTTTCTGGCATAGCCTTTGAAAGGTTCTGAACAGCAAAACTGAACAGCCAAACATAGGATGGATAAATTTGGGGCAGTTACACCTATATAAGTAAACCTCTTATAAAAAGAGATGTTTAAAATTCCATTTCTCTTAAAAGCTCCTTTGCTGTTCCCTTCCCACAGAGAACCCACCCTGAGTGGGGGCTCAGGTGTTCTATTTTTGACATATTTTGATGGTTGTCTTTAATATCCTTACCCTGGTTAAACTGGTTATTAGGGAAATCAAGAGAGACAACTGCAGAACAGAGATCTGAGCAATAAAACAGGGAGAAGTACAAGTTAAAATCAAAAATAATAATAAAAAAATCAACTCCAAAGTCTTGGAAGAACATAAACAGGGTTGTCTGGGTTGCTGCCCCCAGATTAGTCAGGACACACAAGAAGGACCAGAAGGATCAAGATAATTTCCAGAAGCACTGCTGGACATGCAAATCCAGATTTTTCTGGTCCCTACCTTTAAATCCATCCACTCAAGAAACATTTGGTATGTTTTCAGAAAGCTTTGGACCAAAAATTTCTGAAAAAACTTGAATGGCTCCGAATAAAATTTATTTTTAGCTACAGATAGACCTCAGACCTTTATTCTTTTGTTCTTAAAATTTCAGATTTCAAGTGTTGCCACATGAAAATCCCCTTTTTATATTTTTAGTTAGAAGCCTTGATTGCAGAGATGAGTTCAAAGAAACAGAGAACTCTTACACCAAAACTAGAAAATCCATCCTGAAACGCTAAGAAGGAGTTTCCCCAGAAGAATATATTTCAAATGTTGGTGAGGTTTAACCTTTCTTCCTGAACTGCTTTTGTTGTCATGCCATCCTTTGTTTCCAAGGCAGCAGGAGCAGAGAGGAATCTGTGCTGAGCCAGCCCTGGCTGTTTGGGGTGGACTCACATTATTCCTCTAACTCCAGTCTGGTTTTCTGTGCAAAAACAGCAGCCTTGAGTTCACACAAAATCAGGATGCAGGAGTCTTTTCAGAAGGGAAGGGAATTCTTTTCAATCATTCCTAGATGATAGCTAAGATCAAATTCAATGAATTGGAGAACTGCAAGGGAAGTGGGAAGAGCTACAGCACCAAGGGCTCAGCATTCACAAAGAATAGAAGTTCCAGATGGGCAAACATTCTTGGAGCTTGGGTGGTGACAGCCCTAAAAATGCAACCCAGGGCATGGATCCCTCTGCTTCCCCCAATATCCTGAGCCATCTGAGTTCTCCTCATTGGCAGAGGATCTGCTGACTCCTGCCAGCTTCAAACAACCAACCCACCATCTCCACATCTGACAAGGAAAACTGGGGCAAACACTCAATCTGACAGCTTGGGGGAGAAGGGCAGAGGAAGTCAATGAGAAGGGAGAGGCAACACCTTCTCCTGCTGCTCTGGGGCCCTCAGAGGAGCCAAGCCATGCCCTGTGGTGGCACCAGCCACGGTCACTCAGCGCACCCAAAGGCAGGGCTGGAAGGTCACTGCAAAGTGGGGTTGGATCAAGGGTTGGACTTGATGATCTCAGAGGTCTCTTCCAACCCAACTGATTCTATGCAATGACACCCCTGGCCAGGGACACTGCCCCAAATAAACCCAACTGGTCACACAGCAGGCATTTCTCTGCCAACAGTGCTCCATCCTCTGGAGCCTGGAGAGGCTTCAGTGCAGAGGAGCAACTGGAGTACAAGAACACAGAACTTGGGTTTGCTCCGAGGTCATTTTAGGGGTTTAAATTTTGTCTTGCAAAAAGCCTTGAAAAGCTGTGCATGGAGCTAAAGAACATAGAGATAGTATCAAATATTTTATATTTCTTGCCTTTGCAAATCACCACCTTCATTTTGCTTATCGAGCCTGAGACCAAACAGAAACGGCAGGACCATGAAAAGGAGGAAGGGGAAAGGGAGGAGAACATTTGCTGCTTTCTTCACACTAGAAAACCTTCTCTAAATTCTGGCCTCCATAAAGAGCTACTTCTGGACTCCATAAAGAGCCCACGAACTGTTCTCAGTTTCACTTGTTTAACAAATCCAACAGTGTGTCATCCAAACATTCATATACAGCACAATATAATAGCCTCAGTTTCTGGAAACAAAATTCTTCAGAGGAAGTTTATGAGCAACTGAATGTCTTCTCCATTCCCAGATCCAATTACAAAGCTGCCTGTCATTACTTCTAGAATTCCTTCTCCCTATTTATCTAAGTGGATTTGCTTTCTTCCCTTTTACACACATCTCTTATATGACTCGAACTGCATCTTTTCCACAACACTCTCACTTATGGGAAATAACAATCATTCCTAAATTTCCAGAGTGAACTGTCTCATATTCATTTTAATTTCAAAGAGGAATTTCAAACCGTTTTGTAATCTCTTTTCCCCCATCCCTAATTCATTTTAGAATACTTTTATTCATCGTTTTCTTGTAGCATTTTCCTCAATTTAACTGTGAAAACCACTAGAAAGACACCCCACAAAAGAGTCATCCTAATGATGTCATGCCTTAGAATTTCATCAGATGGAAATGTTATTAAAATAACTAAGTTTCCCACATATGTTTAGTATTTATCTAATTTCATTCTGGATGTGGTTATGAAAAAAATGCACAGAGTGAAACGATACCCACAAACTCCCATTTACTTCATGTTGCCTCAAGAAACAGAATCAGTCAACAGCAGATAAAACCCATCCAGAGGGAGCAGAATATTAATGTCTTTTCACATTAATATGGACAATAGTACTCACTTTACTTAATGCTAACCAGAAAACATTATGTAAGTCTGTTTAAAATATTCAGATGAAGCTTTGTTAAATTTTTATTTAGAGCTAGAACATATGATCAGCTTAGCATCACCAAACTATCTAATTAGCCATCTGCTTCTTGGAATTTTGGTAAATATGCATTATATACTTTAACAAAAGAGCATTTTATCAGCCCGTGAAGGCTCCTCGAATCCCATTAAAGCACAGGAGCAATGAAACCTTCTGTGGTCATGGAGACATCTCAAACCATTTGCAACGACTCTTGAAAGTCATGAAGAAATATTAAACAGCACAACCCCTCACACAAACTCAGCCCATGAGCTGTGGCTCCATAAAGAATGGCCACAAGCCACGGCCTATGGAATTCTTTTCATCCTCATCTCCACTCCCACACTTGGCTATTGATTTATTTCTGTTCTTCTCCCAAGGCATGAAGACTTAAGCAAAACTTGTATTTTCAGAAATTACTTGTTGCAAGTCTCAAAGAACACCAAGAAGTTTATTTTTCCCAGAAGAAAGAAGTTTATTTATTGCCCAAGGGTTTGGGATGTTTGAGAGATCCCTTTTTAAACCTGCAGGACCAAGGCTGTGAATAGAACCAAAAATCTCTGTGCTGGCACCACCTCTGTGCCAACCCCCAGGGCTGCCCACAAACCAAACCATGTGCAGCTGTTGAACCAGGGAGAGGGGAGCAATAAAGCATTCTGATCACCTTTAGTCAAGCCTGGGGAAGAGGAGGCTCAGGGGAGATCTTATCACTCTCCACAACTACCTGAAGGGATGTTGTACCCAGGTGGGGGTTGGTCTCTTCTCTCAGGCAACCAGCAGTAGGACAAGAGGGCACAGTTTGAGCTCTGCCAGGGGAGGTTTGGGTTGGATATCAGAAAGAAATTCTTTCCAGAGAGAGTGCTCAGGCATTGGAATGGGCTGCCCAGAGAGGGGGTGGATTCTCCATCCCTGGAGGTGTTTAAGATGAGACTGGATGTAGCACTGAGTGCCATGATCTGGTGATCACAGTGGGGTTGGATCAAGGGTTGGACTTGATGATCTTGGAGGTCTCTTCCAACCCAGCTGATTCTACGATTCTGTGATTCTATGACTATATTCAGCCTTTTCTGCAGCAGCCCCTTTCCCCTTCTGGGGCAGCAGTAACTGGAGGAGCAAAGACCCCCCTCTCAGATGTGGAGTTTCCCTCCCCACTCTGCTGCTTTCCTGAGCCCACAACCAGCCCAGGACCAGCCGAGCTCGGCTGCCCCAGCACAGCCACCCTGATGCTCTCAGACACACAATCCAATTAAGCCACTGCCACGTGGGGTTTGTCATTAAGGAGAGCTGGGAATGAGCAGCCGGCACAGCCACATCCCAGCCCAGGAGGGGAATGGGGGGAACCAGCTCTGCCAAGGCTTTCAGCTCCAGATAAAATCAACCAAGAGGATGCAGTGCTGGAATATTCTCCTCTCTAATACTGAGAAGGATTTGTACTCCATGATAAAGCACCTTTATGGGGTTTCTTCAGTGCAGTTTGGTCACACCAGCAGCAAAGATGTGCTGAGAAACACACAGAGAACTTTGCCAAAATTCTGCTGACATGTTTGATGCCAAAGAACATCATCCTCTGATACATCTAATTCCATTACTGATTTCAACTACACTGCCAGTAGTCCCTATTTCTGTGAGTTAGATCACTACCAAGTCTACTCTGCTTCTCAAATCTTGTTTGTCTCTGCATTTTATTTTCAAAAATGAAACCAAAAGAAGCTTCTAATCTGATGGTGGACTGAAAGGTCATCACTGCAGGAAACAGAAGCCACTGCACCATATGATCTTAAAAAAATAAAATAAAAACAACTTTACATCTAGAGTTGTTTATATGCAAAAATGAAGGAAAAGGGTGAGACCAAGAGGTCACAACATGTGCAAAGTCATCTGCTAAGCTACAAGAGAACAACTTTTTCACTACCTAAAGGTCAGCTGAAAAACACTAAAACAAAAAATCAAACAGGAGAAAGTTTAAGTGTTGGCTGGTTGATCATAGGGTAGCTAATACAAACTGCCAGTTTAATTATTATGCCATTCAATTAAATATTAATAAATTAATAAAGAGGGTAATTACAACTGTGTGAATATTTATTAAGCCAAAATTTTATTATACAAGGATTTTTCTTACCCAATTTTAAATCAGCTTAATATTTAAGGGTAGTTTGGGCAACACATACTCATTCCTTGCTAAACAAGTTTTAAAGAGCTGAGGAAGACCAGAGAGAGGAATTTCTTCTCTTAAGGAGAGACTATCTGGTATTCTTGGTTCCAAAAAATAACTTTTAATCATAGATTTTTTTAATCATCAAGAAAAAAGAAAAAAAAATTGTCTTAAGTACCTCCTTACCTGGAAAATTTGAACAGTTTCACTACTTGTAATTTCTACTAATTTAGCCTCGATGTAATGCTTCGAGTTTTTGTTTGAGGAATGGAAAGAATGTGCATCTAGTTTCATTAAAGAAATAATTTAGCAGATGCAGTTTGCATTGATTACTCAGGACATCAGAAATCCCAAGTGACACTGTGCACTATGAAGTCCGAGGTGAGTGATGAAACTCTGTAGATAAACACAGGAAAGTGGATTTACTGAAATCTCCACACACTTCCAAGAAATAAACAGGAACAAAAAAAATCTGCTCTTCTGCTCTAATTGCATCTGCAAAGTCTGCCATTTCTTGGAGATGGCTGGGTGAAGTTTGAACCATAAATCTGTATTTTAAGGGAGCCAGCAAAGACAGTGTCTGTTCTGAGTATCCTTACATTATCTCCTAGAAAATTCTTTCATCTAAGACACACATTTCTGGTGAGCCCCCACTGCTTCTTTTTGATTGGAAACAAGTGGCCAAAGGGTATCACGTTCTTCTCAATGGCCCAGGATAATTCAATCACTGAGCCAACAATAAAAACTCCCACAAAATCTGAATTTTCCTTGAGACTAATAATGCAGCACAAGCAGGACTGGCAGTAGGGGGGAACACAAGGACCATGTAACCCAGAATTATCATAATTGTCATAATTTAAACTCTAAGGAAAGTCACAGCTCACAGGACATACAAGACAAGTAGAAGCCACAAGAATTTACAAGCAACTCCCTTTAATCAAGACCATTCTTGATCCTGCAATTAGAAAATCACTGAGGGCTACAAACCCCACTTTCCTCATTTAGCACAACAAAGAAGTAAAAATAATGCTTTTATAAGAAAAAAAAGTAATGAAAACACCAGGTAAAGCAAACAGAAAGGACATGAGGAATGCAAAAAGGAGCTTTTAGGACTGTTCATGCAGATGAAGAAACATGGTTAGGACTAAGAAATCTCTCTCAGCTGGGGGTTTTTTTCCCAGGCACACCATCCAGGAAATAATACTTGACTGTGGATCGGGTGGGCAGAGCAATAAAGATCCCAATCACATCCCCAACAGCTCCTCTGATGAGCCACTGCCTCACCACTGGCCCTGTGGTGTCACCCACCCCAGGACACAGCTGGGAAATTAAATATGTGACCAAACCAGACCATCTCCAGAGCCAGGGCCTTCCCTCAGCCCATGGCACCTCCAGGAACCCTCAGACCAGGCTGGTTTTACCCAAGTAGGAGCAGGAGGGTCGGACTGGGGCAGTGTCTGGCAGCCAGTGAGTCACACCCAGGGTGGGAACAAGATGCCACAGGGGAAATTCCAGCTAAATACTAGGAAAAGTATTCTCATGATGAAGGTGGTCCAGCATGGCAACAGCAATGCTCTGCTGGCCAGGGATGCTGAGAAACCTGTCCTTGGGGTTACTCCAACTCCAACCAGGCAGGACCTTGAGCAAACCAACAGAACTGCCCAGCAGGTCCAGGTCTGAGGCTGGCCCTGCCCTGAGCAGGGTGCCAGACCAAAGGGCTCCCAGAGGTCCCTGCCACCTCCATTGACTCTGCTTTTCTGTTCCACATCACCATTTCATGGAAAAGTGAAAGGTGGGGGTGGGGGGAAACAGTTTACTCTCAAAACACTCTTGTGCTTTAAAGTAGAGTGATGCAAAAGGTCAGATTGTTAGATGGGGAAAGGAAAGAAATGTCATGTTCTACTTTCATTACCACCCACTGGAGCTCTACCATTGGCTGATATTCACAGAGAACACCAAGAGGGAGATAAAAGCTTCATCTTGAGCTTCTGCTGACAGTGCTGCCTGTGCTTCTTGCTTATCTGCTAATTAGAGGTGATGGTAATAGCACAATAATACAGTTCAGTTGTAAGCTCAGATCATTCACCATCTCCCTCCTCAGTGTGTACCAGCACTGCCAGTGTTAGTGCCTAAAATGTCTCCAATGTCACAAACATGAGTTCCTGGGCACAGTGAAGAGCTCACAGTGCTGCAGCTGCTCTTGGTGCAGCAGCACAAATGCTGGGTGTGTTATCTCTGCCAACATCTGGGCTGAGCAGGAGCTGCAAACCCTCTGAGCTCCCAGGAGCTGCTGCCTGGCTTTGGGCAGCAGCACACCCAGCCAACATGGCAGTGCTGCACTTGGGACTGGCCTCAGCCTTAATTCTGAGTTTCTGTCCTCACTGAGAACGGGGTGGCACATTGCCCATAAGCCATGGCTTGCACTGCTCTGAACCATTGAACAGTCCCACACTCAGCACTCGCAGGAACTGCCAAAACTTACACGTGAAAATACCCTCAGAGCACAATGACTCTGTTGCATTCAGCTAAAAAATTGGGTTTTTTTAGTGAACACTGACAAAACCAGAGCAACTTGGTTGTAGTAATGCCAAGGTCATGGGTTCAATCCCCTTTGTGGGCCATTGACTTAAGAGTTGGACTCGATGATCCTTGTGGGTCCCTTCCAACTCAGAACAGTCTGTGATTCTGTGAAATTAGAAGGCCCAGGTAATGATGCTGCAACACCAACTGTGAGGAAAGAGCCAGCAAGAGGATTCATTCCTGTTGACACAGGTTTCTTTGCTTTACAACCTCCATACAGGAAAAGGGTCATTACATGTTACTTTATGTGTTTCTGACATGCCAGCCAAGCATGGCATGGCCTGATGTTCTCAAAGGCTGCAAGACACTTAATTGTCTTGCTTGCTTTAGTCCCTGTTCCCATTACCTTCACCACAACATTTACGAGACATTAGGAGATGAAAAATATTCAGTTGTAACTCAAGCATAAAAAACTCCCTGGAAAAACATTCATAAGACAGTAAGACTGATGTAGCCATAAGGGCACACACCATATTCTTGACAGCAGAACTACATAAAAAAGACAGCAATTATTTTCTTAAAAAAAACCAACAAAAAGGCAAAAACTGCTTGCAATTAAAAACGTCCACGTGAGACCATCCTCCTGCTTCCACTTTTTCATACTTATGTCTTCAAAGTAAGGTCTTTATCATGCTAGCAAAACGTATCAGGGAAAATTAACCTATCTGAAAAGTGTAAATGCTGCCATGATTGATGGGGGAGACTCTGCTACCAGGGAACCTGAGCAAAATACACCTTAGGACATAGTGAAATGACTGCAGCAATAGCAAATTCCCCTTCCCAGCAGCCAGCCCAGGGAGCAGCACATTTGTTTCTGCAGAGGAGGGGAGCTCAGTTTAAGCTGTAAAACCTGCTCCAGAGGCTGCCAAGCCCTGACTCACCAGGACTTGATTTCCAGCAGAAGTTTAAACCTTGGGTGCTCCACTATCTGCAGTCACTGCAGCACATCAGTGAACCCAACGTGCAGTTACCTCCATGTGCTCCTAATTCTGAGCCAACCAGGAATTCCATGGGGGACTTTTTGTGCACCTGCTCTTAGGCACACCCCACATCCATCTGCTGGATCCCAGGCACAGTGTCCTGAAGATTTAAGTACCAGGAATTCAGCATGAATGTGAATCTAATAATCCCCAGATGTTCAGAAGTCAAGGAGAAATGAACCTATTTAAAGAGAGAGAGGGGATGGTGTCCCTGGAAAGATTTCTCTCAAGGGAAGAAAGACTGGATGTGGCACTGAGTGCCATGATCTGGTGATCACAGTGGGGTTGGACTTGATGATCTCAGAGGTCTCTTCCAACCCAGCTGATTCTATGAAAAATGAGATATAAGGGAAAACTGGGGCTCAGTTGCATGATGTGATGCACCTCAAGGGTGACTTGTCCTCCTGAGATGTCCTGCTGTCATTAAGACTGGTCCCACCTGGAGGTCTGCCAGGCCCAAAGGGCTTGGATTCAGGTATTTTGGGTCCTGACAGTTGTGTCCCAAGCAATGAAAAACAGTCACTTCAGATAAAATGCTTTCATTTCCTCTCAATAGCTTGAGAAACCAATGCTATACTTTTTAAATGAAACAAGGATGGCAGTAATTAAAAAAGCTGCTGAGTCCGAGGATTGGGTTAATGTTTCTCAGAAAAGCCAAACACCACAAGAGGAATCTACACCAAGGCTGCACATAAAGGCTGATTTAAAGAGGCAATACCATCTGAAGCATTTAGAGTATTCCAGTTCAATTAGGCAAGAAATAAATCATTGCAGAGCACTAAAAACTTTTAAGAACTGTTTTTGATCACTTAAACTTCCCTGACTAATTGATGATTAGTAATTATTTCAAGCTCCAAACACAACTGTGATTATGCAGCTCCAGGCACAGCTTGAACAAAGAGACAAACCCACTCTCTGACCTCCCCATTTTGTGTTTATCTGCAGAACATTTTCTTATTTTCAACTCTGTCTACTCATTTTTTCCCCACTTCGTTTTTCCAGAAATAATGAAAAGAAGAAAGAGATCAATCAACTTGTTTGTATTTTATTACACTGACTTTCAGGTTTGAAACCCAAACGGTTCAAAAAGATACCAGTTCTTATTTTCTGTTTAACAGATAATGATTTCTCTCTGCATCACTAATGGGGCCTGAAACAAAAATGGATTTTTAGTTGAACTCCTGTTCATACACTTGTGTCATCATCAATATCAGGCTTTCTCCAGGAACAAGATTTATCTCAGCTATCCATTACAGGGAGACAAGCTGCTTATAAAAAGCACCAGGCATATTCCCAGGAGTGCCACAAACAGCCAAACATCAGGGTTACATAAAGGTCCAGATTCTCCAGGACTTCCCTCACTGGGCTTAGAAACCTAAAAATAGGTCAGTGCTGGACTCGGTCGCCTCCAGCTACTGAAAGTGAACGTTGTAATGAGGGTTAAACCCATTGTGGGTTGAGCTTCCCCAAAGCACCTGAAGTTCATGGTGAGTTCTTGGCTGGTACAAGGGAGAGCCTGAGCTGTGGATCTGCAGCCAAACCTGCCCTGCTGCAGCCACTGGGAGGGCAGGGCAGTAAAACACAATCCCAAGGTGAACTACACAAGGTGTGCAGTTTATGGACTGAGTCCAGGAAAACACTCCTTGACCAGATAATTCCCTTGTTTCCTGAGACCTCCCTGTCAGTGCTGCAGGACATGCAGGGAAATTTATTTTTTTTTCAAATACTACATCATCTGAGCATCTTAAAAACAGCAGAGTTTTATTATTGCACCTCTAAAGCATGCAGGGGATGCACCTCTCTAAATACAGAGCTCTTTAAAGAAATATATCTATTCCTTGAAACAAGTTACAGAGGAAATAAAACTAGGGGGAAAAAAGCTCCAACAAACTGGTTAAATCCTATCTGTGATTTTTTGCACAAATAAAAGCCTTCAAACAAGCCCTCTCCTCCCTCCCCCCACATCCATAATTTACCAAAGAGAGCACTCCTTTCTTTATACCTCAGGGATCTGCTCATTTTAGGTCTATTTGGCATATGAAAATGAAAGGACTGAAAAAAACCAGGAGAAAACATCAAAGCTGAATTAAGGAGCATGCTGTATTCTAATGAATATAAAATGACTTCAAATAGGGACTTTCAACACCTTCTGTACGTGTTTTTTACAAGCTTATGACACATTTATGCCCAAAATTGGCCTACAAATTAAGGAAAGTACTTATCTTGCTTAGAAGCCCTGAAAGCAATCAGTAAGGAGACAGATATCTGCAGCTTTTACCTGCCTACAGGACTGGTAAATTCTTTTAACAACCAGTGCAATCGTTCCAGAAAAACTCTCCACAGCAAGACAACAACAAAGTAAAATTCCATAAACATGAAAGGTTTACCATGTGAAGCAGAACACACAAAGAGAGTAAATATTCTAAAATCATGCAGATTGTCTGGTATTGTTCCTAATGGCCTGAAGTGAAGACTAATTCAGGCCATACCTCCTTCCTCAGAGGTTGGTTGGGTTAATGCAAGGATAGTCCCCAGCTGGGAAGGGTCTATCCTTTGAAAGCAGATCCCAAAATGGACCTGCTTGCACAGGGGTCAACTGTTTCATCACTAATGTCCAGCATTCTCCATCAAACTAAGCAGTTTAGCATGGGATTACAAGGAGATTACTGAAATGCATCATATTAAAAAACCCCAAACCTCCAAAACAGATTTTGACACAGTGGCAGGTTGTAAGGAGGCAAAAAATACAAAAATTGGTAAAAACCACAGAGCCTTTTCACTCGTGCTTGAGCCTTCATGTCATCATATATTGATATTTTCACTAATATAGTAACTTCTACATGTTATAATAATAGGATTTTAATCTGAATTAATTTTTTTTTTCTATCTCATGTTACCAGCACTTGTGATCTCAGCATAAACTCATTAGCTGGATAAAGCAAAATCCTGCTTAATTGGGACCAGAGGACTGCAAAGAACCTCCCGGGGTAATTGAATCCAGCTCCTCACTCCTGCTGGCAACCATAGCAATGTTTTTTGGAAGGTCACACTGAAATCCCTTGGTTTCTTGGTGTGCTAATCCCCTCAGAAAGCTATTCCTGGACAACTGTCTTCCAGTAGCCAGAAGATGAGCAGTTTTCATCCTAAACTTCAAGACAACAAGGAGATGCTTATTTGTCCTCAAATTAACACATGATCACTGTCACTCCACACAAGCACTTTGAGATAAAAATGGCACTGGCAGCTCTGTAAGTGAAGAGGGAAAAAAGCACAGGATGCAAACAGAAAGCTTGTCAGTGCTGAAATAACAGGCTGGATTTTAAATGTACAACAGTTTTCTTCAATACTCAGTGAAAATCCATCCAGGACCTCTTGACCAGTTGCACAGCAATGTCATTTTTTCACTGAAGTAACTTTGTTCCAACATAAATTACCAAATACTGCAAAAAAAAAAAAAAAAAAAAAAACCAGACACAGGGATATAATGGAAGTTGTTGGAAACACCAAAACCTCCCCCTGTTTTCAGTTCATGCTTTTTACATACCAAAAGTGCTGTCACACACTTCAGTTTCACATCCTTCAGCTTAAAACTTCCTGTATTAAACACTGGTATTGATTTCTACTCACATTTACCAGTGAAAACTACAGAGATAATAATTAAGTTTTCCAATTTAACACTGTCTCAAGTCTTCTTACATCATATATTTAAAGATATTAATAGAGGCCCTAAAAATAAGCACATAGAACATCCAGGAGGGATACCTAATACTCAACAAAATGCAGTCAAGGGGGTGAGCACACTATGGCTATTTTTAGAAGAATGAAATTTTATTTCATAGAGATGTTAAAAGACTGATTAATTTTGTGGGAAAATGAAAAGATTGAAAACAAAGTCCACTGAAAGTTCTAACGAGGAGGAAATGAGATGACCTGAACAGGCAGTGCTTGTTCAGAACTACCTGCACAAACCCCAACATTCCAAGGCCCAGGGGAGCTTATCTGGTACCAAGACAAGGCTGGCAGTACCAACAGCCCTGAGTTAATTATTTCTAAGGGCAATAATTAATTTCTGGGGGAGGTGGAATAGATTGCTCCACAACTTTCTACACAAGATGTTCCAAGTCTCAGCACTTCACCCATGATGCTCCCCTTGGCACAGGTGCTGTGGGGAACCTGAGAAATTCTCCTTCCAAGCTGAGGATGGCACGGCCCTAAGGTGGGACTCCCCAAACACTTTAAGGATATACGAGACACCAAATTCCTTGTAGGTATAACACTCATTTTTCAGCTTTTCCCCCATTCTTAAAGGAACAAAAGCTGAGAGGGCACAATGCTCAAACCACCATAATTATTGCTGAAAATGGGTGTTTTCTGATGCAGCCCTGGCAGACCCCAGGCGTGTTCAGGCAGCCCTGGCAGAGCCTGCCCCAGAGGGAGGTTCTGTGTGCCCAGCAGCTCCTCAGCATCTCAGCCAGGTGCCACGGGCTGTGGTGCCACAGCTCTGCTGGCAGTGTCACCTGCACGACCTGCTGAGGCAATACTGAGGCTGTGCCAGCTGCAGTTCCTGCAGGAAATGTGGTGCCCACACACCAGTGCCTCTGCCAGCCTTGGCTCTGCTGGAAAACAGGGAATAATATCACAGCATTCCACCAGGAGGGCTGGGAGGGATCCATAACCATGGGGCTTTGCTTGTGCCACGTTCATCTTCTGCGCCTGGGAAGTGTTTCAGATCCATCCATGCCCAGTGACACTGCCCTTCCCAGCAGGGCTGCCCACAGAGCCTGGCACTGAGACATCACCCACCTGCCAGGCAGGTCACACCAGCACACACCTGAACAGTGGCACAGCCTTCCCCACATGACACATCCCAGGGTTATCCCTCCTTATCCAGAAATAAAAGGCTGTAATGCCATGATATATGAGGAAAGGTTATTTTTAGCCCAGACCAGCTGACTGGTGCAGTTCGGTGTGATTTGATAGTAATAAACAAAAATTAATCTGAGAGGGAAGTGAGGAAAAAGATGGAGGTCATACAGAATTTTGTTATAAATTTATTCCTAATTACAGTATTAAATGGTTGCATTTAACACTTAAAGAATTAAAAAATGGTTTCAGAATACACTTCTAAAATACTTTGTTTATGCAGAATTGATTAATAGTGGCAAGGCAAAAGAAGAAAAGCCAAAAGATCCTGCCATTTACCAGCTGCATTTCTGATGGAAACCCTACCATGTGAGGCTTTAATAAATTAAATAGACAAACTACATTTCAATTATTGCTAATAACAAAATAAGAGTAACTGGAAAAAACCCTGCAAATCAGTCTTCCTAAAGACTCAACAACAACTAGAGGAAGTGCTTCATTTCAGATAAAATCTGAATAGCCAAAAAAGTGCTGAAATCTAAAACTGATTTTCTCCAAATCCATGCAAAACAACATCCTGTGGAAGTTTCAGTTTCTTGGAATGTATTCCTTCTCCAAGGGTAACATCCAAAGTGTTCTGACAACACAGATGACATGGGAGTGTAAACCCAGCTGGTGGCACCCAACGGGAGCCCCTCCTACTGCCCCAGAGGATGCCCAGGCAGGCCCCCAGCTCTGCTGGCCCTGGCACTCACCCTGTGCCAAGGCTCCTCCTGCTCCCTCTTCTCTGCTTCCTGATCCTCACTGCCCTCTCTGGGCTCACATGAACAGCTCTGGTGGTGGGTTCAGGGCAGGGGAGCTCCTGCCAGGCACAAATCATCGAATGGATTGGGTTGGAAAAGCCCTCCGAGATCATCAAGTCCAACCCTTGGGCCAACTCCAGTCCCTTTACCAGATC
>JAWWEV010000044.1:2898713-2914638 GCA_035583235.1 Hafferia zeledoni | reverse complement strand
AAGGGACTGGAGTTGGACCAGGGGTTGGACTTGATGATCTCAGAGGTCTTTTCCAACCCAATCCATTCTATGATTCTATGAATAAATGGTGCTGCTTCCACTATAAATATGTTATATCAGCACTGAGGAGGTGCTTGCAATTCAGCCAGGTTGGGGGTGGTCAGAGTTTTCATTTTAAATGTTCAGATCATACACAGAGCATTAAAAATTAGTTTTTGGACTGTGTCTCTACAGAGACCTTTAATACATCATTTTCAATGAAAATATATGTTTTAAAGAAGAGGTGGCATCAGTGGGTTGTTTGGTCTTTTTGTTGTAGAAGAGAGGTCAGGAAAGGGGATAAAAGATAATGCAGAGGAAATGAAGTGCTGGCCTGATGTGCCAATGTGGCATTATTGGTACAGTAAAACTCATAAAATCCCCCCATTTCCATCCTTAGGGAAGGAATTCCCAGAGATGCCTCAGCCCAAGGAGTGTTGGGAAGCACACCCAGAGTGGCACAGGTTATTCCAAAGGGTAGAATTCAACATTCCCAGAAAAACTGGCAGAAAATAAGTTCAGGCAACACAGGAAAAACCAGTGGAAAGAGCAGCAGCTGCACAGGTTGGCAAAACATAATAATCTGCTTTAATTGACTTCTCTAATTTTTATTTATGCAAATTAGGAAACAAATGTGAAACTTTTCCTTAGCTCCATATTTTACCCTGAAGCCAAATGTATTTCCAAGCTGAACCAGGGTAGAATATTGCACTTCAGGGAACATGGAAGAGAGGGAAAACTCACTGCTAATAACCACACATTTTAACCATTTAGCAGAGAATTAACAACAGGCCCCTAATCAGGAACAGTTGATCACATTTCTATTACTGTAACTATTTTTGCCCTGAGGAATTTGCTGAGCATTCAGTGCTAAAATAACCTCCAAACACACATAAATACATGTTCTACAACACTCATTCTTCACATCTTAGTGAGCCTCTGTTTGCTGAGCTCTGCTCACCAGAAAGCAGACAGAAAGAAAACCATGGCTTACAACAATCAGCATCCAAAGCATGATGAAACCCAAATGTAACTTAATTGCTTGCTTAATTTAAAGTCTGCTTTCTTAAGAGAGGAACTCTCACAGTGTGGCAGCTTGCAAAAGGTTTAAATGACTCTATTTTGCACATTCTTCTTGCAGTATTTTCCAGGTGCACATCAGAGAGAAGCTTCCAGTGTTGCAGACAGCTTGTTGGAGAAAACAGAACTCCCTGCAATAATCCTGCCTTGGTGTTCTCACTGTCACAAAGACACCAACAGCAAAGAGCAAACGCAAACCAGCAGGATGAGAACTCCCAGCTCAAAAGCACAGGAGTGGTTTGTGTTTCTGTAAATCAACAATAGAGTATCAAACAGCAAAATGCTCCCTAGTAACCAAAAAAAATAAAAATATCACAATAAAGATATGATAGAGGCAATAAAACTATCACAGAGGCCGGGAAAGACCTCCCAAGATCATCGAGTCCAGCCTTGGCCCCTCCCTGTCCCCCAGCCCAGGGCACTGAGTGCCACATCCAGGCACTCCTTGGACCCCAAACCCCCCTGGGCAGCCCCTCCAGGGAGGAAATCCCTCCTGCATCCCATCCCTGGGAGAAAGTGAATCCAGCTGAACTCTCCCAAGTTCAATTGCAAATTCACACCTTCCCAAAGACAGACATTTCCTGCTGCTACTTTATGATCCCAAACTCCCTCTCCAAAGAACTGATTTCCTGCAGAGTTCTGCCTCCTCTCCAGGAAATAACTCATCCCAGCCCCTCCTGTAACCTCAGCAGCCACTCTGGGCATCACTCTGCTGGCACATGAGCAGCCACATGAAAATAAAACACACACATTAAGGAAGACAAACTGCCCAGAATGGGGACTGTCTCTTGCTGAGCATTTGTGTGGTAATAATGTAATTGCACCCTGACCCTCTGCATTAAAACAACAGCAAAATTTCTTTTTTTTTTGTCTTCTGCGAATTCAGAGGGAGCCCATAAAAATAAGGAGGTGAAAAAAATTTCCTGCAAACGTTTTAACGGGATAAATATTAATTTTCTTCATTCCCAAAGAACTCATTTAATTGTCTTTATGCAATGCTGAGGCTGAACACGACAGCAGAAACCCACATCAAAATCCAAACCCAAAAATGGTCACATATGACTGAAAACATGTCCCAAGGCTGGTCCAAAATCACATCATTTCACCACAGTATTGCATTTTAACTTATATAAAATCTTCCTTTTTAGGGCATCTCTTAAAAATAAAACCAGAACTGTATTTTGGGTGACGCTTTTTAATGGAAGTTTTAAAAATACACAAAAACATACTATCTTTGCTGCAACATTTAATACTGCCTAAAATCTGTTAGAACTTTTGTTGAATTAAAGAATTCGAACACGAATATTCACAGAATATTTGCAGTTTCTTAGAGTAGAAACATATTTGAGTTTGAGGTGTGACTCGACTGGGTCTTTACCCTTCCCTTTGGCATCAAAGGCCAGAGGAATTTCAAACTACTTTGGAAATCATAAAACCACCCAGCTCTGAATCCTGCTGACATCAAGTGGGAGATTTTACAAGTCTCTTGAAAACAGAGTGTAAAAAGCTGCTTATAATGGAAACAGTGACGGACCAAGAACTCCAGCTCTGCTAAGAGCTGTCACTGTAATACTCTTTCCTCTCCTTCATGTCATCCTGAAAATTCCATTTTATTCCTCTTTGTCACTCTTTTCTGTAAGGGCAGACATTTCATTATAGAAACTAGGGGGGGGGGGGTTCTGCAACCCATCTTCTAGTTTCACATCTTTTTTTATTAATTCTTCATGTTCTCACTAATTTTGATCCCTAATTTGTCTTTCCAGCTTCAGCAGGTGACTTTTCAGACAGAAATTTCAAAAAGTTTAACTGAAAAGATTTGATTCAGCAGCTTAAATTTATCACAGGAGTCTTATTTTTCAAGGCTATTATCCCAAGAGGATGAACTCCTTGATTTTGATCACAGTAGAATTTCATGAATGGTGGTTAAAAACTCCACTACTTCAAGCTCTTAGTTCACCACCAACAGCTTGCTACAAAAATTTGAGAATTTCTTGGAGATTTTACTGTCTAAGAACACAGAATACAACAGTATCCAAAGACAAACTGAAGAATCTTGCTCTGATTCAGACAAAAGTCAGGTTTGAATATATTTAGATTCCTAAAAAGTATCACTTCTGAGACATTTAAAAATAGATTGAGCTGCTCTACTATGTTTACTCTCCATTGTGCTCCTGAATGGTGTTTGCAGGGAAAATAAGACTTAACTCAGAATTTTTGCTTCATAAAGATTAGTCATAACCAGTAAAAACTAGTCCTAGCTAATTTGAATTATGATCCTGGAAGGAATTCCAGCCACAGGAGCCAAAATGCTGGACAGGACCTGCCAGGCTCAGATCCCCCACTCTGAGCCACGAGCTGGGAGACAGGAGAGCTCCAGCACTGTGCAAGCTGCAGAGGCATAGCAGGACAACTGTCCCAATTAAATGCAGCCCAATTATTCTCCACATCCCAAAGGAAACCTCTAAGGAACCTGTAAACCATTCCTGAAGGAGGAATCACTGAGCTGTCCTGAGTGGGAGTGAGGAAATGCCATCCCAGCAGGGACTGACCCACAGCTTTGGATGCCACGGGGGCCAAAAAAATAAAGAATAGCTACAAAATTTAATATGAACATCTTGGGGCTCAGAGGAAGTTGTATACAAGCCCCGTGGTTACCTCACTCAGGCATGTAATGCTTTCATCAGCTGTGTGTCTGCAAGTCTCTGCTTGCAGAAAGAAAAACAGTTTCTTGCAACATCTTTAAAAGGCATCCACAGCCACTTTCTCAGAGCTTGAGTTTCAAGCAGTATCAGCTCACATCGACTTTCACAATAATACCACAGAATGCATAATTTCCCTAAGTAAAAGCAGCTCTCAGGATAGTCCAATAGGCTCTAAGGCAGTGGCAAATAGCCTTTAAAAATGCCATGGAAGAAAGAAGGAAAAGGCTGGATAATGAGCACAGAATGTGCAGCCACAGGTGAAACAGGGGAAGAGAAAGGGACAACAAAAAGCCTCATCCTAATTAAGCAAACATATGACAAATTAAAAAAGACTGCAATAGTTGGGTGTGGTTATTTCATGATTAAATGGTAAATAATGATAAGAACTTGGCAGAAATGCAGACTGTGAGAACACAGCAAATACAGTTACCTTACACTGCAGCAGCTTTCAGTTCCTCAAGGTTAGGAGATTTTATTAAATCAGTGATTTTGTACAGGTGGATTTTTTTTTTTTTGGTAATTGAGTATTACATAAGACAGAAAAATGCTGCTTGTGCTTATCTGCAGTTCAAGCCAAAGGTCCTCCTGAACATGCAGAGTAGGAGAATGAAACCCAGGGACTCTGGGTTATGAAAAGAAGCCCTATGACTAAAAAGTGAATCCATTTTCCAAACCGCCCACACAGACAAGAGCTTCTGATGTGAAAAATGGTCTCTGCTAAAGCTAAATTGCACAGATTATTCTCATGAAAAGTTAGAATCATGCAGATTATATGACATTCACCGTGATGAGATTTAAAAAAAAACCCAACTCACCAACTTTTTATGTTACTACAGTACAAACAACTACTTGATTGTTCAATGTATATGATATAAAAATCAGTAATTATTTAACTGAATAATTGTCTTTTTTTTTTTTTTTTAGAATTTTCATTGGTAAAGATGCTTGCTTAGTTTTTCCAGGCTTGTTTCCCCCCTTGCTGCAGGCAAGTTTTGGGTACCTTCAAAATGAGGTGCAACAACATCATGTGTGTGCCAACAAAGCAGTTGGGTCTTACCTTGGCACTGGAATCCTTGTTTCCCAAATCCCCTGCACAAAGAAGAAAAAAAAACCTGTGTTAGTATGTTTAGTTACAATTTCCACTCAAAAGATCTATAAAAACATAAAAATAGCTCCATATTAAATTACTTCAGGTTTTGCTACGCCAGCAACAGATTTTCCAATACACAACAGAGAGCAGCCCACCCATTCCAAAGCAGAGAACAATAGCTGTCACCAGCTATGTAATTTCAGCTTCTGGCAACAATTTTTTTATTATTATTATTTTACAAGCTATTTTGGATCTACAATTATAATCATCTGTGATTACTGCATAATATTTCAGCTCGTTTAATGCCACGTGTGTACTGAACAGCAACGTAAAATATTCCAAGTTCCAGCAAAGGCGCAGAAAACAAACCAGCCTCGGGTTTTCATGCAGAGTTTTGGAGTACACACCGATGGGATCTGCCTCAGCTCGACTCCAGTATGGAAAACAGGCTCAAGGTGCTGCTTGTTTGCATGTAAATGAGAAGACAGGCCCATGATTTTCATATTGATTATTTGTCCAGCTTCCTTGCTCCATTTCCATAAAATCCCACTGATGAGTCTGTAACACTTCATGAATTCAGAGACCATGGGATGCAGGGCTGCAACATTTATCATACCTCTGGCAAACCCCACTGCTGGTGGCTTTATTTATTTATCTTTAAGCATTCAACACAAAAACAACTGTTTGGAGTATCCTCCCCATAAACATTTCCCTGCCTTTTTCCCTCTTTGCAGAATGTTTTTCATCTGCAGAGCTGGAGCTGCTCACACTTAGACAAACACCAGGAGCTGGAGAAGCTGCGTGCAATTAACAGCATGGGGTTTAATTATCAACTTTGTGGAAACGGTTTTTTAAAAAAAGTCTAGACACGATTTCTCCACTTATTTATTTATGTGGAGAAGAGACAAAACATTTACTGCACTGTTGCTTCAGGTGGGAGCTGAAATTGCACAGCTCAGAGTACATTTCTGTTTACAAATCTCTACCTGCTGTCACTGTAAGCAAGCCTAAGCTAAGAAAAGCAGAAGAAATCTCAAATTATTTGTTTATTTGGCAGCACACGTGCCTACACTGTCACTCTGATGCTTTCATTTCTCGTCTTCACAAAACTCAGACGCCTGTATTGGAAATGCAATCGCAGCAAAGCTGATGGCAGGAGTGAGAACATGAAACAGACTTCAGATAGTTTTTATTTTTATCTTTCCAAACAGACTTATTTGTAAAGAACATTCCTGAATTATCTACCCCAGAAGCACGGCCACCCCTCAGTGTTGGAGCTGAATTCGTACAGAGCCGCAGCCCGGAGCAGTTACATTGTATTTTAAGTAAAAGGTCTTTTTAAAAAGTATCAGTAATGCAGAAACAAAGTAGAGGGGTGCAAATTGCTTGATAGGTTAGGGAGGCCCTAAACTACTTTGGTAAAAATACTATCATGAAATCTAAGATGGGGAAAAAGTCCATTGGCATAGTTCATTAACAGGCTGTTTGACACAAGTCATTCTGGAAATAGATGAAACACTTTCTATGGTGAGTGTGATGGTTATTTAAGTGGCCCATCTTTAAATTAGGAAGCGAAACAAGTTTTCGAGCAGTCAGATGCTCTTCTAATGAATGCTAAAGAGCTTCCTCAGACTCTCTAAGCAAGACAAGAGAATAGCAACGCCACCCTTGCCACCTGTCAGCCGCAGGATACCCTTTCACTTCCAAATCTACCCTGCCATTCATCACAGAACTCCGCTTTGTTTTCTAATTGCGCTACTTATGCGCCCAAACAGTTCGGCAATAACCCTGCAGCGGTTTTTCACACCTTCCAATTCAGTTTGCTATAGATTAACTTTTAAACAGTTTCTGAAGGTTTCTCTCACTTTTCCGATGCCGAACTCCGCAGGTTTTTTGAACTAAGAAAAAAGAATTAAAAAAAAAAAAAAGAAAAAGCAAACTCAGAAAGCTGACTTGCTTCTTCTGCAGTCTGTCATCTCAGTGTTCCTGCCTTACTCTACAAATGTGTTTCAATCATTCCTGGAGCAAGCACAGTCTTTGCTTCAGCAGGAAAACTGACGGAGGAAGGCAAAGGTCTACGTCCAGATGCACAAATACATTAGAAATACAACATATAAATACATGGGAAAAGAGCAAGATGCGAGCCACACACACAGAGCCAGCCGGGTGCAGACCCTCTAGGTCTTTCACAACTTCGGCCAAAACAAATCACAGCTCTCGTTTGCAGTTCCCAGCCCTGCAGCGCAAACACTCCGAGCACGGCTGGGGCTCAGCCCCACCGAGAGGCAGGAGGGGAATCCCAAGCAGGTTCCGCGCTCCCGGCGCTCCCTCCGCTCCTGCCGGCCCGGCCTGCGCGGACCCAAAGGGGTGCTTGGCTTCCCTTCCTGCTCAGCAATGAGGGTGCTGGTGCGGAGTTTTTCTGCCCTCTCGAGCAGGAACCCTTCTCGCACAAACC
Source organism: Hafferia zeledoni (assembly GCA_035583235.1). Classification (NCBI taxonomy): domain Eukaryota; kingdom Metazoa; phylum Chordata; class Aves; order Passeriformes; family Thamnophilidae; genus Hafferia; species Hafferia zeledoni. Next base: position 2,907,272 of record JAWWEV010000044.1, on the reverse strand, counting down.
CCACCGCTCCCTTTCCTCGGCGTGGATCGGAGCAGCGGTGCCTTCCCGGCCTCTGCTGCCAGAGGGGACAGGGCAGGCATAGACCAGGGGTCAGGGCTGGCAGACCCAGGTTGTGCCACCCAACGCCACCCCAGTCCCACCGCGGAGACCCGAGCCCAGCCCAGCCCCGGCACAGGGGTGAGGGAACACAGATCTGCACGATTTGGGAAGCGATGGCCCCAGCGTGGGTCTCCAGACCGCGCTGCTCTCCACAAACCCCTCCTGGATGGAGCGCCGGCAAGTTTGGGGGCTCCCCCCGCCCCGGGAGCGCCCAGGCTCGGGCGGGGACCCCCGAGAACCGCAGACAACGCGCCAGCAGAGGGGTGCGACAGCCGCGGGGACAGCGAGGGGACACAGAGGGGTCACCCCGGCGGGGTCACCCCCAGCGGGGTCACCTGCGCGGCCAACAGGGAGCGGCTGGCCCGGGGAAGCGGCGAGTGGGAGCAGAGGGAGGGAGGGAGGCGAAAGGGAGGTAGGGAAGGGAAGGGAAGGCAAGGAGGGGAAGGGGAGGCAGGAGGAAGGCACGGCGGCTCCCCGGAGCCGGGCACAGCGCGGGGAGTGCCCACGGAGGGGAATCCCCTCCAGCCGAGCGGGCCCGGGCGGCGGCGGCGCGGGGAGGACGGGCGGGTTCTCACCAGATGAAGTCTGTGCAGTGGCTGCAGAAGGTGGGCTGCTTGAAGAACCGCGCGATGAATTTGTGCTCCTTCACCTCGTGCACGTTCTTCTGCCTCAGGGCGCCCTTGCGAGCGAAGCGCCGCGCAGCCTCCGGGTCGGCGGCGGGCTCGGAGCCCGGGAACACGTCGGCCATCGCGCTCCTCCCCACCCCCGCCGGGAGTCGCCGCCCCGACGTCCGCCCCGTCCGGCGGCCGCCGAGCCTCTGGCAGCGGCGGCGGCGCTGGGCGCTGCCTCCTCTCCGCGCCTGACGTCGGAGCGGAGGAGGATCCGGATCCCAAGCCCTCGCCGGCTGCTCCGCCCGCGGCTCGGCGAGCCCCCGGCCGGGGCGGGGCGGGCGCGGGGCCGCCCCCGCCGGGCAGCGCCGGGCGGGCTCCGGGAGGGGCGGCGGCACCTGCTGCGGCTCGTCACCGTCACCGCCCCCGCCCGCACCGAGCTGCGGGTCCTGCTCACACGCACCGGGTGCTGCTTAGACACACACACCGGGTCTGACTTACACCCACACACAGCGGGTGCTACTCACACACACCGGGTCTTACTCACACGCACCGGGTGTTCTCGCGCGCACACACACACACCGGGTGTTCTTACACGCCCCGCCTCTCCCCTCATACCGCGGCTCTTCTCACTCACACGCACCAGCTCCCCCGAAAACACACCGGTTCTCCTCTCTCTCTGTCTCTTTCACATCCACCTACACACACAGGCTTCCCTCGTACACATACACACACACACACACACACACACACACACACATACACACACAGAGCGGGTTCCATCACACATACACACTCAGACACACACAGAGAAGCTCCCCTCTCACTGTGGCACACACAGACTCACAGGTTCCCTTAACATACACACTCAGAGATTCCCCTCCCTCACACACACACACACAGATTATAGCCAGCACACAGCACACTTCTCTCTGCCTCACACACAGCAGCCACCCCCCTTCACACAACGACAAATCCCACACAGTGTGTCCTCAGTGTCCACACTCAGCACAGCTGCTGCACTGTGCCATGGGCACAACCATCACTGTGGCAGAGAGCAGGGATAACCCACACTCAGCACAGCTGTTCCACAGAGCCACGGGCACAGCCATCACTGTGCCAGAGAGCAGGGATATCCCACACTCAGCACAGCTGTTCCACAGTGCCACGGGCACAGCCATCGCTGTGCCAGAGAGCAGGGATAACGCACACTCAGCACACAGTGCTATGGGCACAACCATCACTGTGGCAGAGAGCACAGGTAACCTGCACCCAGCTGCTCTCTGCCTCCTTTGCCACATGGCCTTCCTGTACCCACCCCAAAAATCGTTGTTCCTCCACCACAACAAAGATGCAGCCACGCGTTCTCTTCCTCACTTCTCTCCCCTTCCTGCAAGTCACAAGCCCCAGAGCAGACTGTGAACGCTGTCAGAGGCCACACTGACAGCTGTGCATCACACAGTACCCACAGCATGTCCTGCCCCACTGCAGTGTGCCATATATCTTTATATATATCCATGTAACATCCTTCCATATTGCATATTTCAATACAAATATCCTCAATAAAAAACATAGAAAACATTCACCAAGTCTTTTTCACTAATCAGTGCATCCAACACACAGACACACCAGACTTTGACCATGGTTTGATGCACAACAATAGCACAAAGTATTCTATAAAATAATAGACCTGTTCATTTTCATTTACTCACATTACACACAAGATGCTCACAAGTCCCTGGACACAGAAACATCTGCCCATGCCATACACCCATCCTCTTCTGCAGCAATTCATACTGTACCTCCATAGATTCAGAAAAACAGCACATAAATCATGACTATGTTAACATAAACCACAATATATATGTTAAACAAAAAACCCAAGTACTAATCACATTGTTTTTAATAAATGTTATTCCTGTGGCTACAAATTTCCACATATGAGAAATAGATGCACATGAAAAATTCTTCCCCAATGTATCTCATGCACTCATGACTCTGTCTGTGTAAGCATGTGAAATATGTTTTATTTCACAGGAATGGAAGCCAGCTAATTAACTCAAACTAAGTGTTATTTGCTGCTGGGGAAAGTGCACACGGGCACTCAGCACAGAACAGAAAGAGCTTGTTACGTGCTCTCTGTCTGTTGATTTAAACCCCTCAGTTTCTGGGAGCAGCCTGGCACAACAGGAATGGGGGGGCATTTCACCAAATGCCCTCTGACAGGGACAGCCCTGCTTTTCCTGAACTTAGAGAATCACACCAGGTGCCCTAGAAACTGCTTCCATATGCCCTTGCTGTGCGAACTTTATTTTGCAAGCAACTACTCCCAAATTTGATCTGAAATTCAATAAAACAGAAAGATTTTTAATTTGGTTTCTACCTATTCTGCACATGTTTCAAATCTCTTCTTCTTCAGGAATAGATTTTTCTTGCCTTAATTGACTTATGCCAAAGCATGAGGAGGACCAAGAAACATTTTGTACTCTGGTTAAATGTTCTATCAAGAAATACAGAATGTGTTTGTTTCTATTCCTTTCATGCTGTGTTACAAACACAGCTACAGAAAATGGAGAGGCTGAGCTGGACACCACTTGGATTAGGTCGGGTTTGGGGCAATCTGTATTTCACCATTCCCTAAAATCTCCCAAAGCTGCTGAATCATGTTGGATTCCAGTTGCTTTGCTGGGAGTGACTCTGGACTGGATTCATTCACTGAAACACTGGCGAGTGCCCAAGGCTGTTCACTCATGTCAGGCCCCAGGGAAGAGCCAAATAACACCAGTCATTGACACTCCAGGATCACATTAGGATCTCTCTGCAAAGAACTGTTTCATCTCAAACCTGCTAATTATTTGTACTTTGGGGTTATACACATTAGGCAAAGAAAAACCATCTATTCTGTGTATAACCATCCCCAGACAACCAGGTAAACCCTCGTAACACAGCATGGAATATACTGCTCCTCTTACTGCTCTATTTTGGATATAAACCACTTACACATTGCTGCTTTGTGTATATATATATACACACACACACACATATACATATATATATTTCCACCTTCAAATGGCAAGGTTTGTCACCACAAGCAGGATCCAGCACACTCAGCCTTCCCCTACAGCGTGGAATATACTGCTCCTCTTACTGCTCTATTTTGGATATAAACCACTTACACATTGCTTCTTTCTGTGTATATATATGTGTGTATATGTATATTTATGTGTATATGTACTTGTATGTATTTCCACCTTCAAGTGACAAGGTTTGTCACCACAACCAGGACCCAGCCCACCCTCACAGCGATACCCTGAGGAGACAGGATGTTCCAGTCACCAGACACTGCTGGGCTGTGCTGCTCTAACACCATCATCCTCTTACAGGGAGGCTTTTAATTGCCTGGACACTCATTTTTTCCTACCCTGCACTCAGGTCCCGTGGGTGATGCAGGAACTCATCCTTCCTCTGCAGGAAAGACGTCTCCCCCCTCCTCCTGCGTGCCCACACCCCCAGCAGCCCTGCCCAGCTCTGGTGCCCAGGGCAGTGTGTGCAGTCTGGGGCTGACTCAGGCCATCTGGACGAGGACTCAGCATTTCTGCTGATTGTGTTCAGGCATATACGTGGTTATTAAATCAGAGTTCCAGCTTTTCCCATCTCCTGGCAAGCAGCGTCAGAGCTCCTGACTCCAAAGTGCCACTGACAGGGGCTTCTCATAATGAATTTCCTCCTGTATGACTATTTGGATAATATCCTAGAGAGTTTGTCCCTGATACAAGTTCTATTGGATGGTTTATGAGGTTTTCTTCAAAGGATTTGATTATTGCTGTAACAAGCACAGACTCTCAAGTCCTTTCTCTATTTTCATCAATACCACCCTAGGTCTGTAAGTACAAGCACCCGGGTTCATTTTGAAATGCCTTTTTATTGGATCAGCATGATAGTGCCTGCATCATTTTTGGCTCAAAAAACAATAAAAAAGTGTCTTCTTCCTAAAGGAAAAGTGTCTGGATCATTCTGTCCCCATATCCAGGCTCTGTGCTGCATCAGATCGACTCAAAGGCAGGGCCAAGGAAAACCTCTTCATCAACTGCTCTGGCAGTTGTGACTGTTTTATTATTTCCTGCTTGTGAGGGATATTCAACAAACAGAAATCACTTCCTACTGGAGGCCTTTAAGGAAGTTCATGAGCTAATTTCTCCTCACACTTTAAAGCAAACGACAACCACTTCCTTTTCTAGAGGGTTATGAGAACAAGTACCTGTTTTCCAAGGCCCTTTTAGAGAGGATGATTCGAGCATTGCAAAACTGCTGTCTAAAAATGACTTGCTTCACCCAGTCTCAGCTTCCAAAGGAATTTCCACAGTCAGCATATGAGACATCTCTACCAGCAATTATTGTGGGATAATTACTTGCTATAATTAAGTCAAAACCAGTTATCGTTTTTTTTTAAGCCAGGTTTTCCTGATTTATTTTTTCCATGCAATATAAACTTTGTTTCTCTCTCTGTCTGAAATCACCAGTGGAGTTTATTGTTGAGGCTCCTGTTCATAAGTGGGTCATGTTTTGACCAACATCAATTAATTCTGAGATCATCTCCACTACTCCTGGAGTTTTTTCCAGCTCCTATTATATATTCATCAATAAAACTGTTTATTGTTCTTGCCTGGACACTTTGGCAACAATATAGCCTAAGGATTTCCAAAACATAGAAAAAGGTAGGATGTGGTAGCATAAATAGATGTATTTCTGTATTTGTCTGTCTGTTATCCCAGTGGTGAGAAGGAGGCAGAAATATTTTGTCTCTCTTTATCAACATTGTTTTCTGCATCTTTCTGTATCTGCAAACTCTACCTGTGCCTCTGTGGTTACCCTGATTCTCCTCTCTGCCCTTTTCCCCTCAAAGTTACTCAGAGTTCACATTGATAAGTACTGGGTCATTAGCCAGGTTTTATTATTAAATTATTCCATGTGACAGAGCTTGTTTACATGTGCCAGTACTAATGGGAAAGTCTGAATGTATCTATTAAAACACAGTCAAAAAGAACACTAAGTACAGAAAAAAAGTCCTATGAGACATGAAATGTCACAGAAAAAGTATTTCTGAAAAATTTCTGGGGCAAAAAAGTGGCATATCATAATAATTAACCATTTCCCAGGGATGAAATCACAGTCCATCAATACATCCTGGTCAGGAAAATTCTCCTTGCAAACGATGCCATTATTTCCAGGTGAGTTTCCCTGAAAGTTGTGCCAAGCCCGTTCCTCAGGCAGAGAGCTCAGAGTGCCTGCACATTGCCCTCCCAGCAGCTCTCCAAAGAACTGCAATAAATGGCTGATGATACACAGAACACTGAGTGTAAAATCCTTCTTTTATATCAGTGTTCTCATCAGAATACTGAGTGACAGCCCATTGCTTTCTTTGCTCATCTCTCAGGAGCATGAGGAGCACAGTAAAACATCTCCTGGTTTTGGAGCTGACTCCGAGCCTGATGCTGTTACACACTGCAGAGGGATGGGGGTCCTTTGGGATGTTTTCCTGGGGTTTGTGGCTTTCCAGATTGTACACACAGAAATCCTGCCTCAGCTGGAGCGTTTGCTGTCATTGTTCTTTTGCAGATTTTGTCCTTCCCACCAGCAATCACTCAGGAAAATTTTGAATCTCTCTTCCAAAAAGTAATTCACATTCTTTGGAGTGCATCAGAAACAATTCTCTTGTGTAGGCAAATTTTCTGTCTTCAGCTGTACACAGAAAAAAGGCAGAAAGAGACTCTGAAATACAAACAAAGCACTCAAACCATGTGGAAAAAACAAACTGCTCTTGTACCAGCTAAACAAGAGAGCCTCTGTGATTTATTTGGAGAAACATGGTACACAGGTTGGTGAGGAACAAAGTGGGTGGATTTGGCAGGACCAGCTGCCCCCTGGAATTCCTTGCCCAGAAGGACCAAACCCCAGGGAGCAGCTCTGTTGCAGGACATGAGCATGGGCTTGGGGCAGTGAGGTGGCCTGGGACAGACAGACTTGGGATGGCTCAGACCAAGCACAGCCCACAGCTGGCTCAAAGAACTCCCTAAATGGGGAATGCTCAGAGTGGGAGAGATTCTTTGCAGGAAGCACCACACTTGTTTCTCACTTCTCCTTAAGTGTGGGCCTGTGCTCACTCCCAAGAAACAGACCATTCTGGGTGGGTCTGAAGGGCCCTACCTGAACCATCCCCCACCACCATTTCTATAGCCTTCCTTTTCTTCTTTAATTAAGGAAAAAATATTTCCTGTATCACTGCCAGCTGACAAGAAATTACCCTCAAAAAACCACTTTTTCCAGGTGTTGTTGCAATGAATTGTGAGATGTACCTGGAGGGTTTCAGTTTGCAGATCAGGGGGCTCTGTAAGTGTGTCCATGGGTGATGTTCCAAAGAGTAGAATAAGTCCAGTGAACACAGGTTGGGAGAACAGAGTCCTTAAACTGTGCTGAGACCTTTTCCTGGCACTCTGTTGTGCTTTTCTGGTACTAAACTGCTACAAAGAGTAAATGGCTTTGTACTGTTTGATTGCAGGCAAACCTCAGCTTTGGCACATCGGTGTGTGAGGCATCAGAGAGCTCCTGACAGAGCAGGATGACACAGACTCTTTATGGTGCTTATCACAGAGTCATTTAGGTTGGAAAAGCCCTCCAAGACCATCAAGTCCAACCTATGGCCCATCCCCACCTTGTCACCCAGCCCAGAACATCCAGTGCCACCTCCAGGTGTTCCTGGGCACCTCCAGGGATGGTGACATTTCCCACCATTCCAGTGTGAACAGAAAGGTGGGGGGTTATTTTATTTCCCATATTCCCACAAATCTTCAATTGAAAGGGATGATTATTTTGCCAGAGTGGGATTTTGCCTTGTGGGGATGAGGTGTAAAAAGTTATTACACATATCGTGCTTCACGTTATTATTTCTGACAGCTGAAAACCGTTTAACACAGACACGAGAAACAGTAACTTTCATGTTGAATTTTCTTTATTCTAGAGAACAAATGTGAGAGAAAACCAAAACACATCAGCTGGAATATCCAGCACAGTCCCTTCTTTCCCTGTGCCACCATTCTGTTGGATTCAGGGAAAACAGAATGCCATTTCCAATGGTGAGAACTCCAATTCTTCCAGGTCTGTCTGTGCCCTGCACGAGTGTTTACACTTCTGGCAACACTAATAATTGAAATGACAAGAGCTTGGCTGCCCAAACACAGCTTTAAAATATTTGTTTAATTTAGGAGGACTGAGAAGGGAACACAATGACGCACAAAACGAGCTGACATTCATTGCAAAGAAACATTTCAAAGCCCCACAGTGACAGTTCACTGAAAAACGAGGTGTGGAAAAACCTCTGTGCCTCAGAGGTGGAACACGAGGAGGGATTCTGGTTGTCAGCACTGAATATTCACTCAACTCCCCACTGGAATTTTCATTAAAAAAAAAAAAAGGCAGAAACTGTCCTTTAACAACAGTGGAGACTATTTTTGGTCTTTTAATGCAGTATTGTGGATTAAAGACTGAAAAGATTAGCAGACTAATACATATCATAACCAGGCAACATCTCCTTAGGTTGTGCTAAGTCAGTCTCATGCTGCCATTCGGGTTCACAAGGTATGATATCATGACCTCAATAGCCCAGAATTCCTGTTTGGATCAAATAAAATTATTTATTATTTACAGATTTTTCACAGATTTCACTGTGAATGACATTTAAAATCGTTTTCCTCCAGAAAACATGATTTTAAAAATCAAGCATCTTACCCACAATGCTTCTAAGAAAAAAAACAACCCAGGGCATTGATTCCAAATGTGAGTGCCAGTGGATTTGACT
>JAWWEV010000044.1:2868032-2878422 GCA_035583235.1 Hafferia zeledoni | reverse complement strand
TCATCCAAACACTCCTGCAGCTCTGGCAGCCTTGGGGCTGTGCCCACTGCCCTGGGGAGCCTGGTCAGTGCCCACCATCCTCAGGACCTTTTCCTGATCTCCCACCCAGCTCCAGCCCTCCCCAGTGTGGGGTCAGCGCTCGTTCAGCCGATCTCCCAACGAGCCCCAGCTGTGTTCGCGTTCCCGAGCGCCTCCCCCGCACCATTTAACCCTCCTATTAAAACGCCACAAGCAGGTGTTTGTTTTTTATTTTTTTTCCTTAAGGTTTCTGGGGCCCGCCAGCTCCTCAGCCCACCCTCCCTCCCGCTCGGGGCCGCTGCCCGGGCCGGGCCGGTAACCCGCGGAAACGGAAACGCGGAGCTCGCGGGGCCGCCGGGAGGGAGCGGGGCCGGTTTGAACGTTCGGCCGCCCGACCGCTACGGCCCTGCCTGTCCCTGCCTGCCCCGTCCGGTCCGACCCTGCCCTGCCTGTCTCTCTGCCTGGCCCTGCCTGCCCCGACCGCTCCGGCCCTGCCCTGCTTGTCTGTCTGCCTGTCCCTGCCCCTGCCCCGACCGCTCCGGCTCTGCCTGGCCCTGCCCCGCCTGTCCCTGCCCCGACCGCTCCAACCCTGCCCTGCCTGCCCCTACTTGTCCCTGCCTGTGCTCCTGCCTCGACCGCTCCAGCCCTGCCTGTCTCTACCTGTCCCTGCCTGCCTTTACGTGTCCCTCCCTGTCCCTGCCCCGACCGCTCCAGCCCTGCCCTTCCTGCCCCTGCCCCGACCGGGGCCAGGAACCTCCTCTCCCGGCCCGGCCGTGCCTGCCCCGACCCCGAGGTAAAGGCAGAGCCAGGGAGGGAGGGCGGGCAGGAGGGGATGCTCGGCCGCGGAGTTCGCCTCGACCTGCTCTGCACAAACTGGGTGTGGTGCAAACATTCAGCGTGCGCTTGGCTGTTCCATTTCAAACCCAAACAAACACAAGATGCACCTGCTGTTTGCAAACAATCACTCCCAGCCTCGGGCTGGTTCCAACGCAGTAACACTTTGGGTTTGTTTGCTGTGCAGTGCCCAGCATGGCTTTGCATGGCCCGGGATGAAGAGACGCTGATGGAAAAGCCATCCCTGACCTTTGCTGCTCCCTTGGGATGAAGGTGCTTCGAAAATGAGCAGCGAGGAGGAAATCTCTGAAAAACTGGATGCAGAATTGGATCGCTACATTGTGGCTATGAAGCCTTATGTTCTAAACCTACGAGATAGTTCTGGTAAATATCATGAAGTGTGCATTTAAAGGCTAATAACAGAATTCTAGGTGACTGATAATTATTATTTTGTATCTATTTACTTGTATCACTTAGTTTAACCAGAAACTTATTGCTGATCATGACATGAGGTTTGTCCAACTTCCAAAGTTGGATTATTTAAGTACCTACTGAAGTTGTTTGAGCTTGTCTGTCTTATCTTCATGGTGTGAATGTGCTTTTTGCATAAACACATTAGCATTTATTTTTAAAACCCTAATACAGTAGAAATGAAAAGCTTCTAAAAGGCATTGATTTTGAGATAGCCTTTGCAAATCACAAATGTCTTTTAGCTGTAAAGTTTCAACATTTGGGTAGAAACATGTCATAGTAGGAACATCAATTAATAAATGATGTTTTATAAATCTAATTTTTACAACAAACTAGTTATCATTAAAGGCACAAATCCTACAGATTAAAAACCTTCTGTGTAAACTTTTAACCAAATGAATAATTTCATTGTCTGGTAGCAAAGCAAAAGCAAAGCTACCAGAGATTTATTTTTATTTAATGAATAAATACAGATTTTTTTTTTTTCAGTGGATGAAGATTTATTGTGTATTTGAAGTTTTAATGCCCATGCAGGATGTAAGTTGTGGTTAATGGCAGCTGTTGCAGTGGGTGCAGAACTCCTGGTAATTACCTGTTCTGCCTTTATTAGGGGTTGATTCCCAACATGCTGTTTCTAGAAGTGATGAAAACTTCTGGTAAACATGAATTTATAGCAAATCTTTCTGGAATATAGAAGTTTGAACTGTGGTTAAAGACTTATTTTAATCTATGTAACCATTTTTTAGTTTGGTCATTTGGATTTGTTTGTTTTGCTTTAATCTTCTGGGTAGAACAGAGACACACACAAAGTTGGTGCCCAGGGATGGCTTCTGTTTTTTCAGTGTGCTTGATTTGCTCTGAAAATGCATAGTGAGAATGCATATCTGTATTTGCAGAACGAAGAATATGTGCCCTGTGGATTAAAAAACTCTTCAGGCCCTCAGGAACAGGGGTGGGAATAGAAGGAAGGAAGAACCGGAATCTGTACGCCAAAGTTTTGCTCCACATGCTGAAGAGAGGAGTTCTGGATGGTCCTTTTGCACAGAAACCAGATCAAGGATTGCTGAAAACTCTGCCTTCCTACATAGTGGGTGTCATTTCCTTATGAGACAAACTGGCTTAAATGTATCCTGACAATACATTTGCAGTTTGATTTGGCCCAAGTGTGAAAAATGATGTTGGGAAGATCTTTTAATGGGTAAAACCTGTAACTTTGGAAGTCAGGTTATAAAAATCAGTGTTCTGAAAGAGCAGAAAGATAACTTTTTTGCTAATTCTTTGGAAAGATTTAATAAAAGGCCCTTGAGGCTTTCTTTGGTCTTAATCAGTAGATAGTTTTGGGAAAGGAAACCTGGGCTAAAAGGTAATGACTTCAGTAATTAGACGTGATTATGGGAGTCTGTGTTTCTGGGAAAGAAAAGGTGACTATTCACACAGATACTGTTTAACTTTGTTTTCTGAAGACCTGATTATACTGTTTCAATCCTTGGCACCAGCTGTAGTGAGGTAACAGTCCTAATCACCTAATTAAAACACTCCATTCTGAAAGAAGTGAAGTACTGGGAAACATTTACACCCTGTTGTACAAATGTCCACGGCTTGGGAAGGTGACTTTTGCCACAGAAAGTTTTTACTGCAGATATTCTAGTAAGGAATGACTTTAATGGTGTAAAGAATGCATTGGTGTAAATATATTTTGTTGATTTTGCATTTATTTTCATTATAGTCAACTTCTGTTGATGAACCAAGTTCACCAGGACTTCCAGGCAGTACCTCCAACAGTTTACCTGAGTGGGTGTTGCAGGAACTAGAGAGCAGTGACTCTAGAGGGGAATCCACTTCATCAACACCACTTCCACAGGGGTAAGAGTTCTGTATTTGCTTTCTTCCCTATTTGGTTTTTAATAGAAGCTTGATTTGATAAGCTCTGGAGGTTTCAGTTTGTGTGACTTTTCATGATCTATGTTCCTTTTTTTTTTTTGTAACTGCATTTCAGTCATTGATGGAATTGCCTCCTGTTTGCTCATTTTAAGGTTTAGTTAATCCTTGACATCCTCTCTTAGTTCATCCACCTCTCTGAAATCCTTGGTGAAGGAAGCACTCTGAGACTGTGACTATTATTCAAGGCTCAGTAGGTGCTGTGCAAGAGGAAGTGAGTGTTTGCTTCTGTTTGAAGCTGCTGGTTTCATTTCATGGGGTTAGAAATACATTTGCAGGTTTTGTTTCACAAATTTAATGCCTTTTTAATGTGTTCCCTTCCATTTTTCACAAGTGGCCATTGTTAGGTGTTCTTCTGCTTATGCTGGGTGTCATAATATTTAAGGATGTGTTTAATTTTTCAGCTGTGATTTGGAGACATGACAGACACAACTGAAGTTAAATCAGGTTGATACTGAGTATCATGAAGCTTTTTGCTCTTCTGCATCCAGTAACTCTGTGTCATTGTAACAAAGATGCTGCTAGGTTTGGTGTATCTCCCCTTCCTGAGGACTGAGGGCTCTTCTGGCTGCTCTGAGAGGAGCCTGTGGTTTTGATAAACCAGCCTTGTGGTTTAAGAAACAGAGGCAGAGAATGGAAAATTGCCAGCTGAGTTATCATATTCCTGCTTTGGGCTTGGTGATGCAGAGAATTGTTGGGAGAAGGTGCCCAGATACCCTCAGTTAAAAAAACTAGATTTAACATGATGGAAACAAGGACTGTATCATGCTTTAGAAATGTTTGTTGAGACCTTGGCTAAATTTGTGTTCATGTTGTGCCATATCAGGATACCTGGCCTAGATCTTGTCAGGTTGTCTTGGTCACTGGCATTGCATCATCATGACAAAGGATTGCTTTGGGTATCAGAGGCAATAAAACAATATCAGCACAACTCTGCCCTGTTAGGCCCAATTTAGCATATTGATATCTCTCCAAGGCCTTATTTGTAGCATAAATAATTACTCCTAATTCCTTCCTCCCCTGGGGTGTTATTTGCATATCCCTCCCTCTGTATCTGACTGGTGCTGGTCCCCATTTGAGGAGAGCTGAGGTACAGCTGCACCTACTCCTTCCCCTGTATTCTTTGCCATGTTTTTCCTCTCTTTGCTGCCTGGTTTATAGTAGAACATTGGGAATGTGACCCCTTTTTCCACTCAGTATCTCAATCTAAGATTCAGCTTGGTCTGGCAAAGTTCCCGAAATTGTGGGTGAGACAGTGAAGCTTTAATTCATTAACTTTTCATTTTATCCTGTGGAAAGGAAGCAATACCTACACTAGTGAGCAAATAAGGTTCCCAAGGCTCTGGTGAGTTCTCTGGAGACCTGGATTTCTTATTATTTCATGTGAGGAGAAACAGGTAAAAGTGATGGAATAATATTTCTGGTTTAAAGGACTCTGGAAGTGAAACTGCTGTGTAGGCACAACTCTGCTAGTGGGTGCTCCAGCCAAGGGTGGGGCTGTGTCTGAGGAGATCTGAACTTGTGTTGGAAAGTTTTGATAGTTCTGTAGATTCCATAAATTAATCTTCAGACCACTGAGAAACTAATTTTCCTGCGAGTTACGCAGGAAAAATACTGAAGGTAAATGTTTCAGTGGTTGTGTTTTGTAGAAACAGCTTGTTTATTGTTTATTTATATGTGACTGTGTTAAAATATTTACTTATATCCAGCATACAGATCCTGTTTTTCTTTGTATTTCCAGTATTGGCTGAGCTGTCAGTGCAGGTAAAGGTGGAATGCATTAAATATTTCTGGGATGTGCAGTTTGGAGGCAGAACCAGCAGATGGTGATGGAGTTCCACTGGATTTGTCTCTGCTTTGGGAAAACTGGCTCCATGGGCATGGAATAAGTGTAGTTGGATGAACATTTTGCATTCCATGCATGACTCAGTTCTTACAACATTTTCTCAGGGCAAAATAGATAATGTCAGTGAGACATGTTTGAGTAACTACTTGATGTTATTTATCTCAAGATTCTCTGCTTTCAAAGGCCCAAAGACAGAAGTTCTTTTCATAGTGATTTTTATCTTGCAATACAAATAATTCTGTGTTTGGCAGTTGTGACTTTTCTATATGAAGCTGTTTTTCTGCCTAACTAAAAAGGAGGCAGACAAACCTTCCTTGCCAGCTGGGCTGTGTGTGAAGGACCCTGAGCCAGCTGTGCTGGGAAGGTGCAGCTTTGTTTTGAAACATGAGAGGGTTGCTTTGAGGAATGTGCAGTTTGGTGTGAACACAAACCTGGGCTTTCTGACCCTGTAGGAAAATTCTACTGCATGTTTAGAAGCTCTGCCTAAAAACATTATGCCAGGTTGGTGTGTAGCTGTGCTGGACCAGGAGGGACCAGTGAGTTTCCCTCTCTTTGTTCCTAGAAGGATTTTATTTACTAATCTCCTTTCTTAGCAGCAAATTGCTCCCTTCTCCCACGCCAGCTCAGTGGTTTGGCTGAAGCAGGAGGTGACAGGGCTGATGTCAACTCTGACCATTCCTCGCTCACCTGCTGTGGGAGGAAAAAACCATCTGATTTTTTGGACCCTGACTTGCATTAGCAGAAGGCTGGAAAGGGCAGGATAGGCCTGATTGGAGCAAAACTGGGGGCCACCCTTAACAGTTTCAAGTTCTGTTTGTAGAGTGAAAGCAGCTTCTTTTTCACTTCCTCTTTGAAACAGCAAATGCAGAACTAAAAATGTACCTAAACCTTTTCTCTGCCTGTTGTCAAATTGAGAATGTTACAGGTGACTTGGGTTTGCATATTTGTTGACATCCCTTAATCTGAATGACAGGGGCAGGAATTCTGTTTTTCTCATTTGTAACAATTGGAACATTATTGGAATGTTTAACCTGAGTATTGTTAGAAAACAAATGTGATAAAAGAGCAGAGTTACTGACAGGCAAAGATTTATCTCCTTTTAATAGAAGGTAATTTTGTGTCAAATGAAATCTTGGTAAGAAGTGCAAGAGGCACTGTATTATTACATTTCTTTTGATCTTTTTTACCTCTAAGACTTGGCTTATCTAAACTATTTAGTGCTTTGTAATGGTTATTATGCATCCATACGTGTTGTTTATGTGGGATTTGTTGGTGCTGGAAGGGCAGGTTTGCTCCCAGCTCTCTGTTCCCTGCTGCTCTGATGAAAGCTGGCGCCCTGTGCTTTGTGAAAACTTTGTGTTTGTCTTCCTAGAAGTGACTCGTTTACATTGTCCATCCAACAGTTGTTGTTCTGTTCATAAACACTTCATTCATCTCCGAGGCTCTTTGGCATAACAACCACCTCGTTTGCTGCCAGATGGAAAGGAAGGAAGGGGGTTTAATGGTCTGATTTGATTTTAATGAAATGTAACTAGTTATGGGAAGGTGAAGGGACTAACAGGAGTTTTTAATTACCTTAATACCTGTGGATTTGACAGTGGAGTTGTGAAGTGTGTTTCACCTTGGATGTTTTGCTATCTGCCTATCTAATAAATACCTACAACTTTGATTTGATTTTGTTTCAGGCTCTTCTTTCACTGTTGTGTGGCTGATAAGTATCTATTGAGCAGGTGCATCAGTGACAGTTCTCTTCACCTGCTATTCTTAATTTCCTTTTGTTCAAGTATTTTATTTATGACAAAACCCTGTCCAGACCAAACCCTGTCCAGAGCTCTACTGGACACTTGTTCATGCTGCACTTGTCCTGTCTCATGGGCTTTTCTTTGCCATTCCCCCATGTATTGCACTTTAGTCCATAAACCATAGGTGAAAATAAATGCAACTGAGACAATATTTATGAGTTGTTCCTTTGACACATCACTCTCCACCATGGCCTTTCAGTCCATTCCTCTCTGCTGAGCTGTGTGTAGTTCTTGCCTTGTCTGCACATTTCTGTGTTACAGGATGATTTACCTTGATCTAACCTCTTATTTTTGTGGTCTTTAAAGTCTCCCCTCCATCACTTAATACCTCTTTGTTTCTTGTAGCTGCTGGATTCCATCCTATGCTGTCTCAGCTTAGCAATTTTGTTTCAAAAACATTCTCCTGGGTCAGCCTTCCTGGTTGACTTGGATTTATTCTAAAACCCATTGTGTGATGTTGGGTCATGCAGTAAAAGAAAAGCAAAGAGTGTACACAATATTTCTGGTGGTTTTGTTGGTGTGGGTTTGTTTGGTGGTGATTTTAATGGAATACTTAAGGCTTTTGTTTGCCTTTAACAAGAAATTTTCTCTTTTTCTCTCTTTTTTGATGTCTATATCTTGATAATTATTTTCTTGTGTATATTTTAAAACATTCTGCTCTATGATGAACATCCTCTGTGTGCCACAAATTGCTGAAAATGGCTTTTTCTCTTTCTGCTTCCTCTTCTTGTTAACAGCAGGGGAAGATCCAGTGAGAAGCCAACAGACATACCCCGTTCTGGGGGTTGTCCTCGCTGGCCAGAGGAAGATGATCTGGGCACCTCAATGTCTGTAAGATGCTTTTCCTTTTTGCCATACATGAACTGGTTTTATGTATCCCTGTAAAGCTCTCATTTCTGGCTGTGTGGGTCCTGATCCCTGTGTGAAGGTGCAGACACTTGGGGAGGAGGGATAGGAAGGACCAAAGCTCACCAAAACGAGTCCTCTGCAGTGCAGGGGGAAGGAATTTCTTGTGGGATTCTCCCAGTTCATCCTAATGCTTGACCTCTGTTTAGTGCCTTGTTTTCCCTGGGCTTGGCCATGTGCCAGTGTTGACATCATCTTGTGTTTTGCAATAATAGATTAAAGAAAGCTGCAGAAATGCCTCTGGCTCTGCTTGGTGATGATTGACCTCTCAAAGAGTGAATTTTGGACAGTTTGTTTCATCAGACTTTCCACAACGAGCGTTATGGCTGATGAGAGGACACTGAGCAGACTTCATGGAAAACCTGTTCAGTCCAAAATATTTAATGATGTTGTGTGTATAATTGCAAGCATTTACACTGCAAATTGCTCCTGACAAATATCTGTTACCGAGAAATGTGCTGTTTACCTCCATAAATGTGGCTTTCACCCCATCTAGAACAACTCTCATCCCTCCATGAAGCACAGAATTTGCTGCAGGAACCTGTTTAGACTGAGGAATTCATAGAGACTGTTCTTCCCTCCTTTGCTGGGCACAGCCAAGAATTTATGAGGACGTGAAGTGCAACTGGGATAAATTTGAAGCTTTTTTTGTAGGGGAATTTGGACTCTGCTGAGCATCTGGAACAGAGGATTAGCAAAGGGATGGTTTGTCATGACAGGCTGCAGGTGCTCAGTGGGCAGAAATGAGGCTTGGATTGGTATGAGTGTATTTATGTGTATGTTGATTGTATATATACAAATGTGATTTAAAAACAGAAATGCCATAATTAAAAATAAAACCACATGCTAGATTTACTAAATTTCTTCTTATTGGCTTCCTGTTTATTTTACTTCCAGAAATATTCCTTGTGGAACAGTTAGTTTTAAGGGAATTATTCAGTTGAAACTTGGATTTGGGGCTTTAAAGTTGTTTTGTGGGGGGTTTTTTTTGTTACTTTGGATTGTTCTTCAGCCTCACACCCTGGATTCTCTTGTGATTCCAGCTTTAAAAGGGGCCTTTAAGTGAACTAATCATTTCTAGAATGAGTTGTATTGCCTAAAAATTAAATATTTGGATTTTTATTAAGTTCACCCTTTGTGAAGGAAACCAGAATAAGGAAAGAACATTAAAGTGGAGAGCCAGGCTAATTTCTGCTCTGAATTCCTCTCTCAGCACAGGGTCCTTCTGGTGACTGAGCTGTTAAATGGGAGCTGGCAGAGGGATTGTGCCACCCTTAGGAAGTGCAGTAGACAAACCAACAAGAAGCTTTATTTTAAATTAGGTACCTGCCAGCTCTGTGATGTTTTGTTTGACTTTTTTCTGTTCCAGGATGATCATCCTGGAAGAAACATTTCTTTTGAGGACAGTGACCTCGAAGCTCATCTCAATAGCTGGAATCTTGGGGTAAACCAACTGAGTACATTATTTATTAACTTGAAATGGAAACTCCCTATTAATATAATCTGCATCTCTGAGCTTAGTCAACAGAACAGTTGTGGGAATCAGTCTGGTAGAAATGAATTGGTAAAGCTTGGAATGTTATTCCTGAATGTGTGTCATCCTGAGAAGAAAATATTCAAAATGCCTCATTTTTAAGTTATAATAAAGTTAGTGTTTAATAAGGTTACTGATGAATCAAGCCAAATAATGCCTGCTGGTCAAAGCCAAGTGTCTGGTAGAAACTCAGACTGTTTCTTGATGACTCAAGAACACTATTTTTTATTTACACTTTCATAAATGAAAGAAGAGTTTGGCTTCCTGTATTTATTTATTTTTAATCCATGCAGAATTTGCAAGCCATTAATACAGCTCAGCACTTATTGGTCAGTGTATCTCCTTTTGAAAGTGTTCACAAGGCTTTTCAGTGTGTTCCTCTCTCTTTCCCTTTTAATAATTAGAACCTGTTACTGTTGTAATAAAACTTTATTCTCTTGGCTGTGTTTTCTGTGGGGTCAGTCCATGACAGTTCTAAGGTCACAGTGAAGTTCCTTCTCTCTGTAACTGTATTTTTCTGTTGTTTTGGCTCTTTTATAACCCTTTCACTTGTACCACCAAATCTTTCACCCATTTCATGGGGATTAATGTCCTCATAGTAATTGAGTTTTATTAAGATCACTCTGATTTTATTAGGGAGGTTTTTTCTTTCTCTACCTTCTCTTTTTCTGCTTATTCTCACAGGTTGGAAGCTCAGAGTTGCAGCTGAATTTAGGAGGGGTGAGAGCTGACTTAGTGAAATAGTTCAGCTTTGTCCTTTAAAAAATAATCCCAAGTTTTCATGTTGTCATTTTAATCAGTTGCCAAATAACCCTCAGTCTTCCTACACTATTGTCAGTCCAGAGGGACATGACAGCATTTAAATATCCTGCCTGTTGCACTCAAGGTTTTACATGGATGGCCAAGTTCTCTTCAGGATAAACAGAAAGGATGAGAGAGAATATTAACTTTGTTGGTTCTCCTCTTGGTTCTCCTCTTGGTTCTCCTCTTGGTTCTCCTCTTGGTTCTCCTCTTGGTTCTCCTCTTGGTTCTCCTCTTGGT
>JAWWEV010000044.1:2855157-2867932 GCA_035583235.1 Hafferia zeledoni | reverse complement strand
TCTCCCACACTGCAGGTGGAGGTGGGTGCAAATGTCCTTTGGGTGCCTCTTCTTTTATACAAGAACAACTTTTAGCTTTTTTAGACTCAGATCAGTGGATTTTTCAGGAACTGGAGCTTTGTAAACTGGGAAAGTGGATCTTCACCAAGATTTTCAGTAGCAGCCAGCTCCAGTTTGCCAAAGCCCCATACAGGTGTCTGAAACAAATGTGCAAGCAGCCACTTGTGGATGTTTGGGCTGTATAAATACCTGGATTTTATGAGCTGATAACTGTAATACCTTGAGCTTTTAAAGCTGCTTTAAGGGGGAAAACTTGCTCATGGCCATTTTACAAATTGTTCCAACTGATGCTGACAAAGAATCTCTTTCTATGCAGCATTTCATATCAGTGTTGATCAGCCTTCTTGCTTATCTCTGTAACTTTATTTGTATTTTATTTCTTCCTCTAATTGAAATTCCAGTGTGCAATCCTGTTGTGTTGATAATGGATGGTTATTAAAGTGTGATGATCCTCTGCTGATACAGGAGCAATCTGGGATAACAAATTGGCTACTGTGACACATAAATCAGGTTTTCAATTCTCCTCTCCAGGGATGGTAATTAAACAAGTCACTCGTGAGAGGCTTTGATTGCCTGATAAGACTTGTTGGGAGTTACCTGGCAAAGAGGATTTGAGGCTGTAAAGGAGGTCTGTGAGGGGTGGCTGCTCCACAGAGTTTCCCTGCTGTGGGTTCTGGAAGGAGCAGGAAGTTCTAAGTAGTGTCACACTTAAAGAAGAATGTCATCACTGCAAATGAAAAAAAAAAACTTCACTAAATGGCTGCAGGACCTTGGAGTGTGGAAGGTTTTGGAGTGTCAGAGGTGGCTGCTGTTCCTCCAGAGCATTCCCAGTGCCATCAGCTCCCCTCTAATTGCCACTCCCACCAGGAAACTTCACTTACAGGTGCTCCAGAAGGCCCTGGACCCAAAGGAATAGCTCAGTAGTGGGGAAAGGCAGGAAAGGAAATACAGAATGGCCTTTACTTTGAACTGCCCAGTATAAAAATCAGTGTCTTTTAAAAAGCTGTTCACACTTTCCTTGGGTTTTTGATTATGCAAGGATTTTGCTCAGTAAGAATCCTTGTATTTTTAGGAAGCTGTGATTATTTCAAGCAATTATATAGAGAGAGACTCTGCTTTTATTCAAGAATCTGCAAATACCTGTCAAGGTGCTCTGATAGTGCTGACACAGCCTTGGGTTCTCCCAGCTCTGAGTGGCTGCTGAGCCTTCACTGTTCCTGGGCTTGATTATAATGACCAGTTAGAAACTGGGCATTTATTTTTGCTCTTATCTTTTGACCTCCTTCTTCTTTACTGTATTCTTAAGTTCCTTTTCTTCAAAGCTCCTGTATTTTTAAGGTCACACTGAGGATGTGTTTTCACTTTTTATGACATGCCCATATCAGTGGCTGAGACTTTTTTTATTAGTAGTATTACTAAAAATACAGTGAAGAGTTTTGGGAAGTGCTTTTAGGATTTCTCTGCTAAGCAGAGAGGTCAGAGCTTCATATTTGTTGTTGGTAGCAACGTTTTCTGCAGGACAAGTAAGGCTGTTGCATTACTTTGATATTGTTGTTTCTCATGGGTAATGAAAGTATTTTTGCCTTTGCCTTGCAGCATTCCTGATTATCAACGATTTTATTGTTCGAGTTCTTTAGATTCTAGTCATGCAGGAGTAAATATTTTTTAAAAAGTTGAGATTTGAGTGCAATAAATTTGCCTTTCTCTCATGGAATACTAATGCAGGCTAATTTTACCTACATCACAAAACTGTGCTTTTCTTAGCCTTTATTGACTTTTATCTAAATTGATGTGGGGACTGTCCTTTATCAACTGTTTACGCTTTGAAGTTGCATTTGCAATGTAGAAAAGCAGAAATCCTTTTGTGTTGCTGTTTTAAGGGAGAAGTTGCAGAGCCAGGAGCTGAGATGAATGCAAGTGAATCTTTGGTCATGTCATTACTTTGAATTTCCTTTGTCCTCCTTTAGCTATTTTAGGACATAATAAAAATAACCTGGGTCAGTGGAAGGTGTCCCTGCCCATGGCAGGAGGTGGAACCAGATGAGCTTTAAGGTCCCTCCCAATCCAAACCATTCTATGATCTTATTTTATTAACTGCTGTCAATTAACTTCTCCATGTTGTTACACATTGAGTACACTCATAACTAAAGGGAAGGTGACCATCTCCTGTTTGTCTCAAAAACTAATTATATATTGGAACGTGCATGTAGTGTCAGGAAAAGCAGCTCTTTGGATAATGGAATTAAACTACTTTTTTTTCCTTTTCTTTTTCTCCTCTTGTAGTGGTGCTTTTTAGATTGCCTAGAAACAGAATTTTTGGATAAAAATTTTGTTATTTAAAGGAACAACAATGAATTAAATCCCTGCAAATTCTGCTCTGTTTCTCTCTATATATTTTATGATGCTTCTGATGCAGTTTCATTTGTCACTGAATTGTAACTAATTTTAGGTGTGACAAAGCAACTCTTTCAAATATCCCAGGAAATTCAGCACATCATTTTAGGTGGAAAGCAGACAAAAAGCTTGTTCCCTGGGGCAATAATAGCAAAGGGTTTTTTAATCAGGGAGAAAACATGAGTTGTCATCCCTGGAACTCAGCCAGGACAAGAATTTAACTCTTTAGCTCTTACCAGAAGTGATGTGGGATCTTCAGTACAAAGAACTGGACATCAAGTCTTGTGGTGCTGGGACTTCAAAAAAGAAACCCAACAAACAATGCTCATGTGCTTTAATGTCCTTCCACTGAGGCTGCAGAAGCAGCATTAAAATGAACTTCCCTACAAATTATGATGTTAGATAAGAATGTCCTTACTCAAATTTCCTGAAGCTACTCAGCAGTTATTTCTGTAGGGAACATGCTGGGTTGTTGGTGAGATTAAAGTAAGAATTTAGGGCAAGGTTCAGTTTAGTTGTTTACCATTGCAGAGTCTTGAGTGTTCTTAACTCTTTCATGTGTGTTTTTTGCCATCCTTGTTTTGAAAACAATCACATTTTGTCTTTGAAGAAGCTTCAGGGGGAATGTGCAACAAGCCAAGTGTGGGGGTTTTGTTCTCTGAGTCTTAAAATCCACAACGTACCCTCTGCCTCTGGGACTGGCCTGGAGAAAGCTCCAGTTGTGCATTCTGGAGCAGAATTGTACCTTGAGAATCACCTTCCAAAGAATTAAATGGACTTTTGGAGGGGCAGGATGGAGCTGTGCCATCAGGGTTGTTGTTTTTGTTGGGTATTTACTGAGCCACAAGAGCTTTGGTGTGAATTTCTGGACTAGAATATCATGCACAGCTATAAGACCTGGGCACTGTTTTCAGCCTCAGGGATGAAATAGAGTTGAGGTCCTGAGGATGAGTCTCGTAGAAGTACTTAGAGCTCAAAATTATGCTTTTGTTCTTGATTTTTTGGGGGAATTTTTATATCAATTTGCTTTTTTCAGTGCTTCACTCATTGCTTGCATTGGTGCCTTTAAAATTACAACCTACGAAAATGTTTAGTTTTGACCACTTTAGGGGTGTTAAATAAATAGAAATTGAAAATACTGAATTTAAAATAATGGCTGATTTGCCTCAACTTCAGTTGTGGAATTGTGTTTTTATGCACATTTCTGCCATGCTTTTTTTTCAACTTAGGAAAATTTATTTTCATGGAGTAGATAATGAATGATGGGGGTTTGATCACCCAGCACCTTCAGTCTCTGGTTTAGGAGGACTCAGGGACTGGCAGGTGACCATTCCAGCCCTCACAAATTCTTTCTTGTCTGGCTGCCCAGTAGAACAGGGGAATCCAAAACCTTTTCTCCAAAGATATCCCAAATGCCATTTTTGTTAAGGAGTGGTATTTACAAATTAGAGTTCAATTCTAGTTCAAATGAAGATGTCTTTCATGATGACATTTATTTGGTTCATGCTCCTAGAAAAGCTTGTGATTTACTGTTCTCCTCATGGCAGCCCTTCAGTTCCATACAGATGTATTTTGGCTTGGCTTTGACCTTTTGCTTATTATTTTTAAATTTGCATGTTTCTCATAAGTACAGGCTTTTTTTTTTTTTTCCCCTCCTCTTCTTTTTTTGGGCATTCTTTATTGTGATATTCCCTCTTTAATGTGGTCTCATTTTGAGAACAAGAAGTTTTGCAGAAGACCAGCATGAAAAGAATGAATGTTGAGGCATTAAATGTTTACAGATCAGTTTAAGTGGATATAATCCACAACAAGTAACAAAGTGGGAACATTTAACTTCAAAGCACATATGGCTGCTGTTACCAAATCAAAAAATGCAAGACTTGGGCCATGCAAAGTATTGGAGACACATTTTCCTTCTCTCTCACAAACAAATAGGATCTACCTTTGTTTTTTAGATTGAAGACTGGAAACAGCTTAATGTCATGGTCAGATCAAGGATTTGGATTCATTGTAAATATTTATGATAATTTTTAGCTTTTAAAAAGCAAAAGTAAAGGGTGATTGTGGTGTGTGTGAGAGAGGGAGCTTTTGGGAAATAGTGAAGCCTTTGGAATGTGGCTCTGGAGCTGCCTCAGAATTCCTCCAGGTGCTGGAGAAGCTTCCCCTGTTCCCTGTGCTCAGGTTTTGGGCTGTACCTTGAACCTCTGGAGCCCCTTCAGCCCTGGGTACTTGCCAGGTGATAGTCAGGGCTGTGGGCTGGGTGGGGAATTGGCCAAAATGAGCTTGGAAGGAGGAGGATAATACCAGTAAAATATAGGTGGAAATGCTATTGCAGGTACAAATGTGGAGGACCAAGAAGACCCTCCAACATTTTTCCAGTTTGGAATTTTTTTACTTTTTATTTTCGTCTCTTGGTTTATTTTCCCCCCTCCACTGCTCTCTGTCTCCTGTGGTTGATGCTCCAGGATGAGCTCACTCCTCCATTCCTCTCCTCACCAACCTCTTCTGGGGCCAAAATTGTTATTTTTGTGGCAGGAGGTGCCTGCAGGATTCCTCCTTTCTTTAAAGAAAGTTTAATGTAACTGTAGTAAACTCATTGTCAAGAAATAGGTTATTGGTTAAATTACTCATGTTCTTATACTTTGAGCTATAGTGTTAAAAGAATAGATAATAATTCCCTGAAATGGAATTTGTGTTAAATGTGAACATCTGCAACCACTGGGTGCAACATGACAGCTCTTCAGCATCAAATAGAAATGCCACATAACCTTTCAGGACAGCAAATGAATAGCCCTGTATGAAATTGAAATTTCAGAGGGATTAAGCCTCTTTTTCACTGATAAATTCAGCACAGAAATTTATTGAATGGTGCTGGAGAAAGTGCCAGCATTTGATGTGTCTGCCATGCCTCACAGATCAACCTAATCTTACAACATTTAGTCTTTGTCTTTTTAAATGTGTAGTAAAATCCCATCGTATTGCAGATCTCACTGTGCAGGATTATACCTTGAAAGCTTTTTTTGGGCATTCTGCATCCTCTGTGATGTGGTGTTTGAGCCTCCCTGTCTGAGAAAATGAGAAAGATTGAGCTGTCTGATAGAGGAAGTGGCTTGGCAACAATGCCTTGTGTTCAGGTCTTAAAAATAGTGATTAAAAGAGCTGCTTTAATTATGCACTCATGTTAATGAATGATTTCCTTATGTTTTGTCACTCTGACTTACATGTGTGGCAGTTGTTTCAATGCAACTCTAATTTTTCAAAAACATTGGATTTTAATCAGAATAATCTGTAAATTTATTAGAGCTCTACACTTACTTCAATGAAAATGTGTCCAGTAAAGCTGGAAATATTTTGCATAAGCCATGTATGTAGCTGCCAAATTCTTTTATAATATGCACTGATGGAATGTTTACAACCACAAAGGTTTTGGGGCAAAAAAGGTGTGATTTTTGGTCTATTTACTGGGTAGGTCACATCAACCTGAATGAGATCTTGGGAAGATTTCCTGTGTCTGTGCCATTTAAGGGATGTTGGGGTCTGTTCTGTGGTTCTTTGGGGTGCTACAGTTGCTGTGTAAGTGGAGTTACTGTTTGTGAGACATTTCTTCAGGATGACTTTCTCCCTGACTCCTTTTTCAGGTGGAAAACCCAAGATATTTGCGAGAAAAACCCATGCCCATGTCTTTGGTAAGTACTTACATTCCCTTTAAATTTCTCTAAGACCAACATTCCTCATATTTTTAATTTCTTGCCAGGGCTGATTTTACTGAGAGTTGTTTTCAGCTCAATAAGTTGCTTTGAACTCTTTCTCCTTCACCAGGTGACACCCAGAACTGGCCTTGGGAAAAGCCATTCCCGTGACCAAAGGGCTCTCCTTCGGATGCAGGAGAGAGAGGTGAGATTCCTGTCACTCTCTGGGGCATTTTCCTTGGAAATTGGGCATTAAAAAAGTTTCTTACAGCAGAAGAATCCCTTGGAAAGAGAATTTCTGCTGAAGTATCAGGGCTTTTCTTTAACTCCTTTATGTATTTCCCAATTACTTAGGGAATAACAAAGACTTTCTGAACATGTTTGAAAGAATAGAAGAGTTTGAATTCTGGGGATTTTCCAAACTACCTTTTAGCAGAAGCAGTGAAACCCTTGATTTAGTGAGATCTTTATTTAGTTTCTGTATACCTTTGAAAATCTGCAGACCTTGACCTTATTTCTGTTCGGACCTCCATTATTTCTCTATCTGCCTCATTGAGCTCCAATCCTCTTTTATTCACATTTTACTTCTTTGGAACATTGTGAATTGGTGAGATTTCTGTCAAAGCTTGCCTAAGTCCCTCACACCGTGTTCTTTTGCTATGAATGTGGGTAAAAATAGAATTTTTGGTAATTTTCACCTTTTTCATGGGTTAAGGAAGTTGATTGTACTTGTGATACTTTGTCACGAACTACTCAGTTTATTTAAACCTTTTTTTTTTTTGAAAGACAGTGATTTAATGAGAAGGAAAGGAAACTCAATAAGGAAAACAATTAATAAAACCCCCAAACCAACAACCAGTCATTAAAAAACTCAAATCCAGCACTATGTTGTGTTTCCCCCTAAACTTTCTGCTCTCAGCCACGTGCTCTTGGCAGGTTTTGTTCCCTGCTATCCCCAAGCACTCACACCCACACAGGACCCCAAAGAAATCCAACCTGGGCAGGAAAGGGCACCATCAGCAAACCACAAAGTCATCCCTCCTGTCCTTTGGTGTCTTGTAAGGGCCTTGATGGATTGGAACTGTCCCAAAGTTATTTTCAAGACACTTCAGAAAACTCCTCTAGATAGAGGGAAGGGTGGGTTTGATTTGTAGGTGCTTCCAGTGTTGATAAAATAATGTCTGAAATTATTTCTGTCAGCACCTGGCAGCCTTTTTGATGCTCCAACAAGCAGTTGCACAATCAATCACTTTCTCTGCTCTAATATTGACTGTTCTTTAGGATTGACAGTAATCAAAGCCCTGCTGTCTGAGGATGAGGCAAGGTTTCATAAGATGTGAAAATAGCCCAGAAAAGAAATAAATTGAAAGCACAATGTTGTCATTTAAACAATATTTTCAAATTAAATAAACAGGAATACATGCCAAGGAGCTACAAAAAATACCCACTTAATACTTTGCTGGTTCAGTGGAAAAATCCTCTAAACCACACAGTAAAAATGCAGGACTTCTTGCTAATGGTGCTGGTTTGAACTGGAAAGGTTACAGACAGTGTTTCACAATCACCATGTGTGTGCTATTAACCAGCAAACTTAAATGTGTTTTCATGTTATTTTGTTTGTGAAGCTCAATTAAGAATAAAGCCTTTTATTTATAGAATGTAGATGTATTAACAGAAAACCAGTGCTGTGCAAAAGAGTTTTGGGGAAACCTTTAACTGTTTTCAACCTCTTTGTAGTACAACAGGAGAACATAAAATAGGATAAGTGTGGGGTTTTTGCTTTTAACCTCCAGACCCCTGTTCATAAACCATTCCTGCACCTGTTTGGGCTCTGTAATGCTGAACACATGGCCCTGGGCAGTGGGAACCACATCACAGCCCTGGGAAAGCTGCAGCAGCAGCAGCTTTTGGGCAGCTTTCCCCAAGAGCTTCTGCCATGGATGGAGCCTTTGGGAAAGGTCCCTGCTGGAAAATCAGGGGAGATGCAGCACAACAGGAAGAGCTGAGTTTGCAGAGAACAGCAAAGCACAACAGATGGGGTGGCTTGTCTGGGTACAAAGGGGACAGTGTCCCTTTGAGCTTCACCTCTGGCCATGCTGAGTGTCACCCAGAGCTCCTCAGGCAGAGGGGGAAAGGAAAAGGGCTGGTTTGGGGGTTTGCAGGAGAACAGGTCCAGTCCCACTGTGAGACATGGGTTTAAAATCCTTCTGGGTTGAGAAAACAGTGAACTATGTCAATAACATACATTGTTTTGCTGACCTTTCCCAAACCACTGGTTTATCTGATGTATCCTTTAAAGGTTTGGTGTTTCTTTAAAGTAGTTCTTTCTCAATTTTTCATTTTATCAATCTTATTTTTTCTGAGCATTTTTTCCTTAATTTCCTTCTCTTTGACTTTTTGTAAGCAAAGATATTTATTTACCTTATCTCAACAAATAAAACCTAAACAAATCTGGGGCATATTGGAAATAATTTTTACTTTTTATTATTTTAAACTCCAAGTACCTGGAGTGAATTTGTCCTGAGTTGTATACCAACCCCTAATTAATTTATATTTTAGCCAAACTGGCAAGCTTGATGCTTTGTGCAATAACTCTGTTCTGAAGCTTCATCTCTCTCTGGGTTCCCTGGGAAGACTGAGTGTTTCCAGTGTTTTTGTTGAGTTATTACTGTGCTCCTGTCCCTTCTGGGTTGATTTTTGGGAATCCACTTTGGATGGGATCTTTTCCAGCCTTGTGTGTCCCAAAGCAGTGCAGACTAAAGGGATGTGCAGCTGGGAGGGAGAGGGGAATTCTGGGGGAGGCTTCAGGAGGATTCAGGGTACCTGCAGGATGAGTTCCACCACTTGTGATGTGCAGTGAGGAGATGAAGAAGAGGGAGAACATGACCAGGAAAAAGGAGAGATGAGCTGGATGGTGTCACAACACAGAATGCAGAGAATGGGAAAAAAACAAGGTTTTTTTTTTTCCCCCTGAGAATTCATCTTTGTGTGTTGGGGACCAGCAGTAAGACTAAAAAAAAGTGTTTTGAAGTTTTTTAATGTAGTGAAGAAGTCTATCTTTAAGATGCAGCCTTTTTAAAAAATCTATTCAGGACCTTTATCTTTCTAATCTTTATTTATGTTTCCCTCCTTTTCTTTTGGGAATGAGCACTCCCATTTGCTGTATGCCATGGATTTTGTTTGTAAAGATCACCCAGCCATGTGTGTGGTTTTACTGCACCCAAAGTGTTGGGATGGAGTGATGTTTTTATGTTAAGATAAAATCTGCAGTGCTGGTGGTGGAGGTTAGTCCTGCTCTGGCTGGAAGTGCTCTGAATGGAAGGTGTTGAAAGCAGTGGATTTACTGTTCCTCTCACTTATCTGGCAAGAGATTATAAATTCAAACAGAGAAAATTTCATCAGGGCTAGGATAGAGATTGTCCCCAAGAGGGACTATTCAGAGAACGTAAAGGAAAAAGTTCAGGGAGGAAAAAAATTTGTAAAACTTGGGAGGGAGACTCTTCACTATGAGTTCATTTGAACTTTCTCCTTTTCTCCCCCTCCCTGGTGTCTGTTCTGGGTGCAGAGTCTGATTTAAATGGAGAATCTCATGAAGTGATTCTCACCACCAATAAAGGGCCAAGTAGGACTCTGCTGGTCCATGTTTCAGATCCCAGCAATGCTGTGTCCATGTCGCGGCCCGGCCGTGGCCCCGTCTCGGATCCCGGCCCGGCCGTGGCCCCGTCTCGGATCCCGGCCCGGCCGTGGCCCCGTCTCGGATCCCAGCACTCCTGTTAACATCATCCCTGCCTGATTCATGTCCTGCTCCCAACAACATGTGCAACTTGTCCCTTGTCTTTTGTGTGGGGAAGTCACATCCTGCCTTGCTTTGATAACTCTTCAGAATGCAATGTAAGAACCCCCAAAACTTCTTTTATTGCCACACTGGTGAGAGACATCCAGTGTGTGTCAGGGGGAGACATGTTTTCATAACTGCCTGTGATTTATCACTCCTGATCCCACTCAGGCTGCTCATGGAGATCCCTCTGTACATGGACAGTTAGTTACTTTTTTTTTTTGCAATAGTTTGTGAACTATGTCTTTAATTATTGCACATATGGGCTGGAGACATTGAGAAAGATCAAAGGGGTAGGTTAGCAATTCAAACTAGTGTTTTAACCAGTAGAATGTCCAGATGGTTGCCAAGCAGCTGGGAATTAATCTTTTACTGCATGATTAATCTCTACCTCAAAGTGTTTCTCTCTTTAAAAATAAAAAGAGGAACAAGGTTTGATTATTTATTTTTTTTTTTAATGTGTAGATCCTGATTTTTGAGGGAGAAAAGGCATTGAGTAGAAAAAGTGCAGTACCCTGTTACTGTACATGTGGCACTGGGGAAAGGGAGGGCAGTTCAGTGGCTGCTTTAGGTCCTGAAATGAGTGTAAGAACTTCAGTAGCTGCTGAGACACAACATGAAAAAAAAGAGGAATAACACTGGGGAGAAAAAGTGAGTGTTGTTGACTCAGTGAGTTCAGACTCATTCACTGGGCTCAGCATTATGCAGAATTATATGAAATTTTCAAGTAGTATCTACTCTTATATTCAGGTTTTACCCAATCTCCTTGAACTCTGTATATTTTCTGCATGTTCACAAGGCTGCTCTGGGTTCAGTCTTCAGTGCTGGCAATTTAAAATTGTTTGCTGCATTTCTGGGCTGTCTTTTATGAAGTTGCACCTACTCTGTATAAGTTTTCCCAGTTTTCCCAATTTCTGACCATGTATTGCACTTTTTTGGGACCTCCTGGTGCCCATGTCTGCTCCTGGTGGCAGATGTGTTTGCTCCATGTGGGACATTTGCCACTCCACATAAAGCTGGTAAATAATATGATGTGTTGTAGTGTTAATATGCATGTTATGTTTATTAGCTATATAAAACATCCTTTGGAATAAAAATCCCATTCCCAGTTATTACAGTTGGTGGGATACAGAGCATTTCTCCTTATTGCCACTGCCCCCAACTTGGAAATCTGTGAAAAATACATTGTTGTCCTTTGAAAGAGACTGATGACATTTACATATGAATAAGAACCATTGTCCTTTCAATTATTTTTCTGTGTGTATTAATTTCAGTGTCAGTTAAAAAGTCAGATTGTTCTTGCTGGGGCAAACTGGTAGGATTTGGTTTGGGACAAAGCCTTTCATTCTTAGTGTTTGTTAAAATAGGACCATCTCATATGAATTTTTTACTGAAGTGAATATTTAGTTGCTCTTTAAAGAATATTCTGTAAAAATATTGCAAATGGAAGTAGCAGTTGTCGTGTTTTTAGAGAGTCAGGATACAAAGAAGGTTCGATCCATGGCAGGAATTATAAATGTTTGTTAGGTCAAGTAATATAGTCCAGATCATAAACATGGACTTTTGTGGAGGGACCTTTGGATCTGGGCAAAGTGCCATGTTTATAAAGGAGTTTTTGCATTCTAATTTCTGGCTGTTCCACTTGTTTGATGCTGCTTTTCTTTCAGTCCATCCCTGGTTTATCCTGAACTCTCTGAAACAGAGACTTTACAAGTCATTTATTTCTCCTTAGGCCTTGCACTGGATAAAAATATTGATGATATTCAATGCAGAATTTGGTTAATGATGTACTAATTCCAAGTAGAGTTATGAATTAATTTATTTTTTGACATTTTTATTTTTACACCCTGTAAACTCCATGAGCTTTTCAGCAGTTCCATTTGGAAACAGAAGATTAGTTTCAATATGATTAAAATCTACATTTATTGTAGAAATTTCTGTTCAAATAAAATGTTACAAAGTATTCTTTTTTCTGTTAAAGATTTAGGTGGTTATTCTGGCTCTCAAATTGCTGTAAAATGTGGAAAGAATTACTATACCTCAAAAGCTAATCATAAAAATTTTTGAGGGCACAATATGATACAGAAATAACACAATGAGAAGAGACAGCTTGTTAATGATGATGTGAGATACTGTTACAAATTACTTTAGTCTGAAGTCAGCATGTCTTTATAATAAATCCTGACTGTTTTGCAAGTTCAGTCCCTCCTGCCTTGGCCTTCCTGGATGGTTTAAAGCACTGTATAAATTATCAATATTTATTTTTTTAACCCCACATGTGAAAATGGAGTAAACACAATTCAGTAGAAAGTTGGAGTGGTTTGTTGATATTTTTTTAAAGAAACCTTTTCCTTCTATGAAAATATCAAAGCTTTGTGCTGTGCACTGATTGCTTTTAGCAGCTGCACAACACCAAGACAAATAAGTTTTGTCGTGCACTGTGAGATACACAAGTCATTGTTCTGCATTGTGAGCTCTTACTTTGAAGTTCTCATTTATTGTTTACATCCTTCTCCCCCTTCCTCCCTCCATCCCTCCCACATATATTCAGAGGCTTGGAAAAAAACAATAATCTGTCAAGCAACAAGTAGTGCTTTGTCAGAGAGCCAACCCCCAAATCTCTGATGGATGGGACACCTCTGAGGTGCCACCTTTGGCCTGAGGGTGGGTGAGCCCTGGGATGGCACAAGTGGGCAGGAGTTCAGAGCTCTCTTAGAATGATAGAATGGATTGGGTTGGAAAAGACCTCTGAGATCATCAAGTCCAACCCTTGGTCCAACTCCAGTCCCTTTACCAG
>JAWWEV010000044.1:2824731-2837207 GCA_035583235.1 Hafferia zeledoni | reverse complement strand
GTGTGATTTTATATTTTATTTAATAGCCATAAATTACAACACTAATGTGGGTTTTTCCTCATTGATGCTACAGTTTCTTGGGCCAATACCTGTTTTTCATATGGATCTAAGGCTTGGGGAAGTGAAAATAGAAGACACTTCCCATTAACTCCCTTGGAGCAGCTTCTTTTGTCAACCTTGTACATTAAAATCTAATCAGGAGGCCCAAGTTGGGTGTTTTCTGAGCAGGGGAGAGTTTACCCCCAGCAGAGACACCAGGACAAGATCAATTCCTGTTGTGCTGCTTCTATTTTTGATTATGTAAAATACAACTTCCATGTTTTCATCCAAATTCAAAGTTATTGAAATAATTTCTGGGGAAAACAGATTATTCTGGAACAAACCAGGAGTTATTTGCTAAAACTATTCAGTTCAATCTTACAATGTACTTTATCTAGACTGAGAGAGGAAAGTGAAGGTGCTTTTATTCAATAAAAGTCACAGGGCTGGAGTCTGTATTTCTTTATTCTATAATCTCTGAGGTATTTGGCATAAATAGAGACTATCTTAAATCACTACAGACATTAATAAAAATTCCAGCTTTTAATCTTGAAATTCTTTACACTGACTATTATTTATAATTTTGGGGAGATTGAATTGTTATCAACTGCACTTAATCTTTTAGTATTTTACCATCTGATTCATTGATAATGAAGTTGCATTAATTTCCTTCCACATCTTTCAAATAAAGTGTCAGCTTGCACTTATTTCTATTCATCAGCCAAGTCTGATTCGCCTGCCCAGCTGGATCCCCATGTGGGTGCTCTCAGTGCAGAGTAAACACTCTTCAGGCAGTGTCTGGGATTGGGTGAGTGTGCTGGGGGTTGAACTTGAATTTCAGCTATTCCCAGGCTTAGTTAAGCTTAGGTTTAGGTTTGAGTTAGGGAGGCTTTGGAGACTGAAGTTTTAGGGCCCACAAATTAAGACCAGTCCCAACCTCGTGCTTGGGGTGAGTGGCTCCTTTGGCCAAACCTGGGCATGGATCAGCTCCTGGGATTGGGGAGCCCTGGAGACTCTTCAGCAAGTTAAAAATGAGCCCTGGAGACTCTTCAACAAGTTAAAAATCATTTACTATTTCCCCTACAGCAAATGATTAATACCATTCCTGCTTTTCAGTGTCTTCTACTTTGAGCTACTCCCACCCACGTTTTCCCACATTCACTTCCATGTCCTTTGACACTCTGTTTCTGTTATGCTTCTTTTTTTTTTGATTCAAACTATTGAAAATAATTTAGACATTTCTAATATTAACCCATATATAACTCTCCCAATTTAAATGGAAAATGTTTTCATTTTGGAGGTAGCTTACTCTTTAATACATATCTGTACTGCTCTTCTTTTGGTTGTTTTATTGCAGGGGTTTGGGGTTAGTTTTGAGATTAGTAATGGAATTAGTAATTCTAATAAGTAATTATTTTGTAATGCAATAGAAATAAAAATTAGCTTTCACGTGTGTTTTTGCCTGGATGGAGACAGAATTTGGCAGGTTGATCAGGGTGGATTTGTGCTGCTAAATATTAAAGATATTGTATTTACAGAAATATGGTGCCCTAGTCTGGGCCCAGCATATATTCCCTGGCTGGTTCTTTTAGATTTCCACTGTGGTGCCAAACCTCTGGGTCTGGTTTCTGTTCATTCCTGGCCAGGGATGTGTTGGTGTTTATGATGGGGACACACTAACATGCCCAGGGTGGAGGAAATGCTGATCCTGCAGGGAGGCCATTCTGGAAGTTCATTTTAGCCCCAGTGTTTCTGGGCAATATTAAGATTTTTTTTTCATGTATTTGCTCATATATGTGTAAGTCATAGATAAGAAGCAGTGCTATTTCTTGTGGCAGAAATGGATGGCTTGTCAGGAGGACTAAGAGCCATGACAATCTCCTGCTCTGGATTGTTCACAGATCCGAGATCTTCTGTGAAAACGCTTTATATTGCTCAGTTTCTTTGACTACTTGCAGAATGAAATTAAGCAACTACAAGCTAAGGCAGCCAGAGTAAATCTTGAGAAATCAACCTTGTCTTGCATGAGATGGGTGCAAATAAAGTTCAGCATCTTCAGTAGGAAGGTGCCCTGTGGAATTGCCCAGCCCAGCAGGTGCATCGGCGATTTCTCGTCAATGCTTTGATGTGAATGCACTTTGATTCTGGAATGGCCACAGGATTCTGTCTGGAGTAGCTGCTGAGCTGCAGGCACATGGAAGGGGAAGTGGGGCAGGCTTTTTAGTGGGGGTTTCATTATTATCATCATTATTTTTCCAGTGGTGTGACAGCAAACAGTGCTGTTGCAGTTCAAACGTATCCACACCGACGCAGAATGAAAGCGGTTTGAGGCATCGTGTGGAATAGTAAAATCCACAGTTCTGGAAGGATCTTTCACTTCAAGTGCCACAGTTTCAATAGAAAATAGAGTTTACATAGTTTTATGGAAGGCTTTTTTTTTAATTCCTCTGAAGTTTATGGTAGAAGTATCTGCCAAACCAAATCTTTTGCAAAAGAATTGCTCTAACACTCCTGACTGTTGGTGGTGACTTGTAGATAGAAAATTCCTATTTACTTCTGCAGTGCATGTCCCAGGCAGTGCCTAATAGCAAAAGGCACTCTCAGAAGTGCTCCAAGGGTTTTTCTAGAATGTCCTTTAAATGGCATTTCTGTAAGAACAAAGTTTTCTCCAAAAGCTTCTCTGTAATTACTTGGGGGGAAAGGTTGTTTCTCTAATCCCTGTGGTTTGGTTGCATAAAATGTGTCATGAGAGGGGGCTGCAAATAGGCTCAACCTCTGCTGTTCTTATCTCTTCTGTGAAGCAGGGGAGGAGGAAATAAAGAGGTGTATAATTTGTCACAGTCCAAACTGAGTTGAATAAAACAGCAAAAAAATAAGAAAAACTGTATCCATTTGTTGCTGAAGAAATTTTATGGAAAAGAAAGAAAAGGCTTTGCTGACTTTATACGGTGTTTTTATTCAGAACAGCCCCAACATCATCTCCTGTGTCTCAGTCTGTGGAATTTGGATGCTTATTAAATACTTTTCTTTTGCCTCTGATAGTATTTTAATATTAGATTATTTCTTAGTTTAGTTTACTAGACTATAGGGAAATATTTCACATTTTGTTGAAAATTGCAGCCACAACACCAGCTCAGCTGGAAAGGGCTTTGGTTCTGCCACTTCCATTCTGGAGTCATCACAGAATCCCAAATGGATTGGGTGGGAAGGGTCCTTAAAGATTATCTGTCAACCCTGCCATGGGCAGGGACACCTTCCACTATCTGAGGTTGCTCCAAGCCCAGTCCAGCCTGGCCTTGGACACTTCCAGGGACGGGGAATAATAAGTTTACATCCACAGGGACCTATCAAGTTTGTCAGTCTTGAGTCTGAGAGATTTTGGACTCTACAAATATACTGAGGAGTTTGGGGCTGTGATCAGCTGGGACCTGCATGGAAGTGCAGAAGCCCCTTCTTGGTGCTGGTTCCTCAGGATGGTGGTTGTGATGGATCTCATGTGCTGGAGGGAATTGTGGGACCTGATTGAACACTTGGTTTTTGCTTTGTATGTCTCATACACAAATGAACATTTCCTTATGCTTCTAAAGTGCAGCTTTTCTCAGTTCTTTTTCTTCTATGGTGTGATTGAAGGAAACAGTTTTTCAAACCCCATATTAGGAGAAATGAACTGAAACTCCCCCTGTCCAGGTGCTGATGTTGAACACTGCAGGGTCAAGGAATGGATGCACAACATCTCCAGTCCAAGGATCCAAAACCTTCTTCCCCTTCTCCCTCTCATTCTTTGCCTTTTTTAAAATCCTGTCTGTGGAGCCAAATCTGAGCACTTTGCAAGTGGGGATGACACAGAGCAAATGCTGAGCAGCTGCTTTATCCCAAGTCACTTCATAAAATTGTTTGTTTACATAAGGAACTACCAACACCTCCTGGTTTTTGTTTTTTTTTTTTTTTTTTCCTCCATGACTTCTCTACCCCTTGTCTGAACTTGTTTAAAATTCTTCTAGGGAAGAAAGAGGGGCTAAACTTTCCAAAAACCAGCAAAAGTGCTCCTGTATAGTAGCAGATTTTCACAATAGTTTCTAAAACACAAAGTTTTCACAGTATTTTGGGATTTGTTGTAGACCCAAAGGTTTCCAGCCATGACTTCGTGTGAAGGTGGTGCCTGTAGGTGTTCAGTAAAATGCAGAAATGAAAATAATTTACAAGATTTTGCCTCATAGAAAGTATCTGACAAAAATGCATTTGCACTTGTGTTTTACTAAACCAAGTAGGAAAAAATGTTATATTGGGAAGGAAATATTTATTGGTATGAGTTGAAACCTGAGTCATTTCTTTATGCAAAGAGCTGCTCCTTTTCACCTCCTGGTGGGGTTTGCCAGTCATTTGGTTATTCTGGATCATTCCTTACCTGACATTGTCTCAAGATCCACAGAGCTGGAGCTCTTCTCAGGCTTCTCCTGTAGTTTTAAGCTTGGTATTGATCCCTCTAAAGCCTTGGGGGAGTAACTTTGATACCACACTTGCTAAAAAGACAAGGCTTGTGTGTGTTTGATCTGAAAGGCTCTTTTTGCTTTACTCAGAGTACATAAAAATGCATCAGATTTGAGCCCCACAAGTTGTATGTAAGGGTCTTCTAGTCTTTGATTACTAATATCTTGTGAAATTCCCATGATGTTTACATAATTTTTCTTTTCTCTGCAGTATCAGAAAAGGGACAAAGTAAAGGAATTGAGGCTACATAAATTTGAGAGAAGTGAATGTTGAACATTCTGCTGCTGAGCTAATAAGGAGGGAAACAGATGAAGGCAAGGGAAAACAAACATGTGAAGATAAATGGCAGAAGGAGGCAGAATAAACAGCAGTGAAAATAATTTCATTTTGTTTGCAATTTACAGTTGCACAATTGTTGGATCTCAACATTTTTGAAAGGAGTTGTATTTGGGCTTTTCAAAATATACAGAAATAATATGTTGGAAAAAAGGTGTGATTTGCAGTAGATGTTGAGAATTTGCTTTGAGAACCTTATATTTAAACAGCTGCTTCTTCAAATACTCCTGGATGAGCTTCTTGTAGTGGTGTGTGCATCATAAATGCCTTTGCACACAGGAAAACAGCAGCCTGAGAGTCATCAATGCAATGATAAATAAATACAGGCAGTGATAGCTTTAACCACAGCTAATTTTTGATTTCTTTTTTCCTTCCTTGCCCCTCTAAGTCAAATCCACATTCTGAATAATTGCTTGTTGTTAATATTTTTAGCATAATTGCCCAAGCTGTTTTCCTGTAGTTAATTCCATTTTCCCTTGAAAATGAAGCATTTGTGTGTGGAGGGAATTCTTGAAGGAATGGAAAAGCTATTACTATTTAAAGCAGGAAATAATTAAAGAAGTATGAGCAGGCATTGTCTTTAATTCCAAGTGTTGCAATAAAGAGCGTTGTTAGGAGTTTGGCCTCGTGTTCCTTGTGTTCATCAGTATCTTTTATTAAAATATTGAGTGTTCTCTTGTCACAGCAGTTGCAATATGAGGAAAAAAGCCTGTGATTTAAACCCTGATGTGGCTGATGGAGTTGTGATACAATTTTACTCTTTAAAACAGATCTGTGTGTGTTTTTGGTGGGGTGGGTTTTGCTTCCCCCTGTAAGGAGCAGTGGAAAACCAGCCCAGCTGTTCCCCACTTGGTGCCCTGAGCATCTGCAACCTTTTAGAGCCGAGGCAGGCAAAGTTTCCAGCATATTGTAAACATTCCTGGAGCCCCAGCAATGCCTTGCTCTGGGGGCCACACAGAAATGGGGGGGTTATTGAACAGCCTCACTTAAAAGCAAAAATTAAGGCTTTTATTAACTATTTACAGCCTCCCAGTTTCTTGCCCCTGTTTCTCTGGAGACCATGAAATATGGATTGGAAGGGAAGCTCCAGTTGTACCAAAACAATGGAAGAGCTGGTTTTTAACTTATGGCTCTGGGACTGTCCTGTCCCTCCAGATGGTTATAGAGATGTCATGTGACATCTTTCTAGTGATCACAACAAGGAAAGTGGTTCAGGGTGATGGGAAACTGCATGAAATGAGAGGTGTTGCCTCATTGCTGTGGTGCTGCAGCACTTCATTACTTGCTGTAATTGCTATTCTAATAATTAATTAACTAAGGGTTATCACTATTGCATTTGCTGATTGTATATACAAATAATTAACAGGATTGTCAGAATGATTCCCTTATTATTCCCTTTGACATCAGCTTTTTTCAGATGATATTTTTCAGATTCAATGCGTTATATTTCAAGACTATAGTGCTCAAAACATTGTTGAAATGAGAAAAGCCTTCAGTTGCCTAAAGAAAGTCTTACAGAAGATTAAACTCAATTACTGATTGTTAAAAAGCATGACATGGTTGAGGCTGGCACCTTTTTTGGGTCACTTAAAAGCTGTCTACAAGGAAACACTTTATTCCTTGTTGTTGCTTGTTGATAGTGGTGCCTCCACTCCAATGACACTTGTTAATCTTAATTTTGCTTTTATTTTTAATGTACTTTGTGCAACTTCACCAACAACACACTCAACCTTGACCAGAGACTTGAAGTTAATAATTCAAACAGTACTTTTAATGAAAGTTGTGAAAATCCATCTCCATCATACCAGCCTGGAAACCAATGAGCTGAGTGGACACTCATCAT
Source organism: Hafferia zeledoni (assembly GCA_035583235.1). Lineage (NCBI taxonomy): Eukaryota > Metazoa > Chordata > Aves > Passeriformes > Thamnophilidae > Hafferia > Hafferia zeledoni. The sequence continues at coordinate 2,830,501 of JAWWEV010000044.1, read as the reverse complement.
CCCTCAGAATTAAATATCTGTAATTTCTGGTACAACATGGATAATATTATTATTCTGCATCATAAACTATAACAGTACATTTATTTTAGCCATAAAAATAGTTACCTTAAGCAGGATGAATTCTGTGTCCTTGTAGCTCCTTGCCAGGCTTGGTGATGGCTTTTCATCTCCGTGTCTTTGGTTGGCTCTGGTTTGGTTTGGTTGGCTCTGTCCCTGCTCACACAGCTTGGGCTGTGCTTTGCTGGTGTGAGGTGATTCTTCTTGCCTGACTCTTCTGCTCTGCCTGGTGATGTCTCACAGAGCGTGCCCTTCAGCTGGTGTATTTTATCTCCCCCAGCCCCCTGTGCCCCAGTGCTGCTTTCTCATCCCCATCTTTCCTTCTTTGCACCCTTCTGGGGGTGTCTCCTGACTTTCTTTCCTTGCTCTTGCTGACTTTCTGGCCCACCTTTTAATCACAGCCCTGTCTGGTTTTCTCTGAGCCATTATCTCCACCTGCCTCTCTTAATTCCTCCCTCCCTGCTGCTCTTGTTGAGCTTTAGCTGCTGTCTCAGCATGGCAAAGCCATGACTATTAATCTCTGTCCTAATCCCCTCCCTGGATGGCTGAGCCTCTCTGGTGGATCTGAGTCTTGGAGGCAGTTTCTGCAGCACTGAGCAAAATCAGAATGTTTCCCTTTCCACCACATTTCCACCTCTTTTCCAGCCTTTGAACCCACATCTCATTCATCATTCCCCACTTGCTGTTTCTGTGCTGTTTGCACAGCACCCAGCACAACAGCACCCTGTCATTATTACAATGAGAAATAGGCAGAATAATTATTAGTGTGTTTAAGCAACTAAGTCTGGTTAATTTGTGAGCCATTAATTTTGAATGCAGTGCATTGTTCTTCTTATTTCAGTGTGATCCTACACACGTGGAGTGTTCCTTACTCTAAATTCGTTAATGGCTTTAAGTAGTGGTTTAGCTGTTGTTATCCCCTGATTTATTTCAAGCATAAGTATATAGTTTAAAATAATAATTATAGTGTAAATATTCATTGTTATAGCTTACTTAAGGAATGCAGACCAGATTTCTGATGTTAACATCTCAAATTATGCAAACTGCAAGCAATTTATAAGTGGATTCCTGCTTTTTCTCATAAAGACAAGCTCATCTTATTCTTAAAATCGGGGAATGAATGATAAAATTGTTCTTGGCTTTATATTTTTGGCTGTGTTTCTTTGAAATGCTGAAACAAGTTAGAATGCTTTCTAACAACTTGGAAATATTGAAGTGCCCAGGGACAGGATAGGGATGATGTTTTGAAGGCAATAAATATTTCAGCTTCACATTTCAGTCTTTCTTCTTCTCTGCTTTGATCTGGCTTTGGTTTAGTTATCATTCCGCTCCAATGACTTCCCACTGTCTCTCTTCCTCCCCACAGCACCAGGAAGTGTTTGCACACATTCCAGATGTTGGGCTGCTGTGCTGGGACAGTTCTTGGTGCTCCTGCCCTTGGCAGTGCCAGCCTGGGCAGCAGGATATGCCCCAACCTCAGCTGGGTGAGCTGCACTCAGGCCCAGAGCTGGGACTTCACCAGCACTGTTTGTCCAAACCAGTAGTGCAGAAAAAATAAAGTTTTTTTTGTGTATTTCAGAGATTTTCTGCTACTACTGAAGTGTTTTTCTGCTACAATAAACTAACCAGTGACCCCTTCTTTTGGCCCTTCAGGCCTTAAGCCATTACTTATGGAGCTGAAATAGTTGGTGTTCTAGAAGTCAAACCAGAGGGGCTGCTGTGTGGAGTGGCTTGTAGTGGTTGTGGCACATGGATCTGGCATTTGGGGATAAATTGATTTAAGTGCTGTAATTGTGCAGAGTCCTGCTGGTGCTGTGGCACCCCTGGGATCAGGAGCAGGATTGTGGCTCAGCTTATATTCCCTATACAAATATACTGGATGGATCCTTGACTCTGTAGCTTATACAGAAAATATTAAGGTGAAACTTGTGAATTTTGCTTCTGCATGAAAAGTTTGGGTATGTTTTGGTGCAGGTTTTGTTTTCAGCTCTTCAGTTTGCTGTGTGTTCTCTAAGAAATTCTGCTCTCCTTTAGAAAAGTGGTTTTTTAAATCTAAATGTACTATATAAGTGTGTAACTGATTTTGTTTCAATACAGATTAGTAAAAGAGGAAAATTTTTTAATTTGTGTCATTAAATAAAAACCAAAGCTGTTTAGAAAAACCCTCAGCAATATTCTCCTTCAGCTGCCTCTCAGCTAGTGAATAATTTGGAGTTTGGGTGTCAAAGCAACGTCCCTCTGAAGTGTTAATATTTAGGAAAGAGAGGAAGGAATGGGCAAAGACTTGTGTGGGTACAGCAACTCTAAATCCATGGCTTAGTGCATGTGTGTGAGGTGGGATCCCCAGGGCAGTGGCAGCAGGGCCTGGCCCAGCCCAGCAGGATCTCAGCCTTAGCAGCAGGGCTGAAGGCTCACCCTTGGCTGCTTCTCCCACCCCTCAGCCCCCTCTTAGCCCTGGGATTTAGTGTTAATCGTCCTGTGAGGAGCAGGGAGTTGGACTCGATGCTCCAGGGACCCTTCCAGCTTGAGACATTCTGAGATTCATGTTTATCCACAGACATAAATTCAGAGTCATAATAACCTGTGAGAGACTTAGACAGGAGATGGAGCCTGTCCCTCTTGTGGAGTCCACCAGAATCTGAGTTTCAGGATTATTCAGTGGCAAAATGCATCCTTGCCATTGAAATTCCTTGCTCTGGGATATGATGGTCTGTGCTGCCAACAGGTTTGGAAAACCTGGCAAAGGATTTGCATGTTTGGGAATTCAAGCCTGGTATAATTTTATAAGAAAACATCAGGAGTTTCAGGGTCTGTTATCATCTTCTGTGTCACTGCAGAGCTCTCCAAGCCACACACAGGGAGGTTGGGTGTGGGTTTGCCCAAGGGATGTGCAACTCACTGTCCACGTGCCCATGGCCATACACATCCTGCACCTGTGTGTGCTTACACTTCATGGCTAAAGGTTTGTAATTTGATTTATTGGAGGGGCTGAGACCCAGCCAGGCACATCTCCTGCTCTGCTGTGCTCTTGGGGAGTCCTTGCCTTGGTACAGGGAGTGGTGGGAGCCCTAAAAGTAACCTGTTGGTTCATCCAGCATTTGCTGCCACATCCCAGGCTGGATTAAGCTCCCCTGTGACTCCCTGCATTGCCCTGTGACTGGCAGTGCTGGAATGTCTCCCTCTGGTTGTTTTCCCTCTTGGAAAGCATTTCCTGAAGCAAGGCAAACATTTTTGATTAAGCATGAAGAGAGAGCATGTAAGATGTTTGTATTTCCCATTTATCAGTGCTTTTCAGAGTGCTGCCTTGTGAAATTGGAATTCTGGACTTCACAGTCAACTTTCCCTGAGATGGTTTGTGCTGTGTAAGATTCCTAATTCCGTTGCTGTATCCTTTATGGACTGAAACAAAAGGAATTTGCTGCTTTTTAAATTGGGGCCAAAGAGTAAATTCACCCTGTTTTTACATTCAGGCCGGCTCAGCTTTAGGGGATTTAAGTGATGTAATTGTATTGTATTGGGCCCCACAACTAGTCCAACTGAGAAAAAATAATCTTCAAAGTGAATATTTTAATGCTTCATGCAAGGCACATTGCTCAGTGTCTTGGGAAAAAAAGTGAAGCTTTTCTTGCATCTGTGAACCCAGGGCCATTGTTGTACAGGTTTTCTAAGCTTCTGTACAAATCTGAACAGCACAAAAAGTAGGGAGCACTGGCTCCCACATCCTTAAAACCCAAGTTTTATTCCTGGTTATAATGAGATGTTGCATTTATTCATGGGATTAAGTCCTTAAAAGAGAGGAAGGTGCATAAAATCAGACTCCTACAAGTTTGCATCATAATATTTCAAAATAATAGTAATATCTTCCTAAGGAAGAAGATGCATAAATTTGGAGCCTCACCAGGAGCACGAGGACTGACATCTTGTTTAGATTTGTTGTGTTTCCATCTGACTGGACCAAAACTGTGACACTTGGCAGTGTGGATGTGAACTCAGCACATCCACTTCAGTTCATCCACTTTCAGCTCTGGAGGCATCCTTGGTGTGCCCATTCTGAGAAATGGTGGGGGACTTTTGTACCTGAATTTTTGATCTTTTGGATCCTCTGTGGTGGAAATTTAAATCCTAAATGGTCTTTTTGCCACTTGAATTTAGATGGGGAAAAAAATTGTTGATTTTGGTAGTGTTGTTTCTTGCTGTGTCATTTTCAATATCTCATTAATGAATGGAGAATATGGGACCTTAAATTAATAGACAAGTATGTTTCCCCTGCCAAGGAGTGTAGGAAATGGGATTGCTGAGGCTGTAGAAATAAAGCCTGTCTGTGTAGGTGTGATGGATGCTTTCTAGCAAATTTGCACAGGTGCTCTATCAACACAAACACAAAACCTCTAAACAATTATCACCAAAAATGTGATACAGGATCTTGTTTTGTTTTCCTCTTTTCTGCTGGGTAAGAAAGGAAGTTTCCTGTAGGGAAAAGAGAAATGTCTCAATATCTCAGTTATTCCATCAGCTGGAAGGTACCAAAAATAATTTATTTTTCTTTAAAATATGCATTATGAGTAAAACTATAAAAATAAACAGTAATCCACTGACTCAGGGCTTGTGGCACGTCTTTGATCTCTTTGCTAATGGAATTCCCCTGCTCTCCTCCACTGTGAAGATGTAGGATTATGTTCTTTATGCCATTGTCAAAGTCTGGTCTGCAAAGCACAGAAGAGGATGTGAATGCTGTAACTTTGGGCTTGGCAGCTTCCTGACCTTCCCAAAGGGCTCCCCCAGTGCTGGACTGGAGTGGCTCCCCCAGTGGTGGTGAGGTGACACACTGGGGGGACGGGGCTGGGCTTTTCCTCTCTTCTCTGTCAGCTTCTTTGTTTTCTATGGAAATAATTTCTGTCCAAATGGGAGATTTATCATGAGGTGTTTCCTCTGCCTGTGAAATGGAAATGTCAGCCCCAGGTCTCTCTGGTGTCCCCTGGTCCAACCCTGGGTGGAGCCAGCATTGTCCAGAGGTGCCACCACCGTGTTCCCAGTGGCTTGACCCCAGCTCGGGCTCCTCTCTGCCCTGTGGCAGGAGAAACCAGGCACAGAAAGTTATAAACACTGCCTTGTGCTTCCTGTTTGGGGAATCCCATCATGATTTCATGAATATTTACAAGTTACCAGAATTATTGTCTGTGTTGTGTCAATATGGTGGTTGTCTCTGGTTTGTTCATGTGTCTATAAATATAAAGAGTATTTATAGGTGCATTACTATTGATAAACTATCAGGTCTGAAGAACCCCAGCCTGATTTCTATAGATGTAGGGGTTTAACATGTCAGATAGCATAGGCTGTTCCTATTAAATATTTTTGCATAAAGATTTAACATCTGAATAGGTATTACAGCATTATGGCTTTCTAATAGATTAAGAAAGTACCAGATGTCACCATTCCCCTGCTTTGCATTTGGAGACTTGACAAGCAGAGAATAATCCTGCACTTTGTCTGAGCAAAGATGGCACTGGGAGAACTTTTTCATTTGGGTTGGTTTTTTTTTTTGAATGTGAGAAGATGATCATGGTAAAAGGAGTTTATTTAGGTATTGGATGTGAGAATGTGATCATGGTAAAAGGAGTTTGTTTAGGTATTGGATGTGAGAAGGTGATCATGCTAAAAGGAGTTTGTTGAGATATTGGATGTGAGAAGGTGATCATGCTAAAAGGAGTTTGTT
>JAWWEV010000044.1:2813949-2824631 GCA_035583235.1 Hafferia zeledoni | reverse complement strand
GGCCATTGACTTGAGAGTTGGACTCGATGATCCTTGTGGGTCCCTTCCAACTCAGAATAGTCTGTGATTCTGTGATTCTCCAGTGTGTTTGTACCTGTGACATTTAAAGGTTAAAAACAGGGGATTCTCCAGCAGGCAGTGAAGTACTGAAGCCAACATGGACTGTGCAGGTGAGGTCTTGTTGTGGAACTCAACCAGAGCAAGCGAAAATAACTCGGGCCTTCCATTCCCTCCTTCAAAGCCCTGCCAAGGGAAGTTGGGCAGGAGCTGGGACAGGAAATTGGAATCTCACTACTATTTTCAACTGCTCTGGGGTTAAAGGGCTCTCTTTTACACCAGCACACTCGTTCTTTCATTTGCTACTTGAACTCTGCGCTCTCTGTGCCTTTGCAGGGAGAAGGAGGAGCAGCTGCGGCGGCTGACGGAGCTACAGAGGCTGCAGGCGCAGCAGGCAGGCACTGCCCTGGAGGAGTTTAAGCGGCAGGTGGAGCTGAACTCGGAGAAAGACTCCGCCGAAATGAAGCAGCGGGTGAGGAGGTCACAATGGCAGCCTTTCTGCGACTCTGGCACAGTGGGAGAGCGGGTTCTGATCTTCTAATGCCAGAGACACGCTCCGCTCGGAGTGCCACATCAAACCCGCGCACAAAGGAGCGCCTTTGCCGGCGAGGCAGAAAGGGATGCTGGCGGCTGTTTCATCTCTAACAAAGCCACAATTGTCGTTGTGACAAAGATATCTGCGGTTGTGATACTGATTAGGCATTTTGCAGGAGTCAGAGTAGAAAGTGTTGGTTTGTACACCCTGTGGGACGGCGTTTGTGTGGCTCTTCCTCCTCTTTTCCGACGCCTCTGTGTCCCATTAACGAGCTCCTGTAATCACATTGAGCCCAAGCCTGGGCAGGGCCACTGGGGCTGCTGCAGTCACATGCACAGGATGAAAAAATCCACCTTTCTGTCCCCCAAAATCAGGGACTTCGTGTAATTTGTGGAATTTGAGTAATACAGATTTCTTATGGAGCACACGGGAGTTAAATCCTCCTCCCTGGGACTCCACAAGGGGTGAAATAAGGAGTGAGAAACAGGTGATGATCAAATGGAAGGGGAGAAAAGGGATATTTCCCACCAAGGGGTGCCATAAGGAGTGAGTGACAGGTGATCAAAAGGAAGGGGAGAAAAGGGATATTTCCCAAACTCCCTCGTGTGATGAGATCTCCAAAGAGAACCCCAGGTGTAATCCTGCCTGCCCATGGACCCTGTTCCACCTCACCCATGGAACCAGCCTCGCTGCTTCAGGCTGGCACTGCACTGCATTGCTCAGGGTGCCACCCTGGAATTGAGGAAATTCTCTTTTTGTTGTCCTCCTGAAGTTGTTTTTATGAAAATCTTCATTGCTGGTGTTTTTTAAGACCAGTGCAGACAGCAAATAATAGAATTTGGAAATTAAAGAAAACAAGAACAAACTTGTAAAAGCAAGATGTCTTCAGCAAACTGGACCCAGGAGGGCAATACAACAAATCCTGCAATTTAAATCTGACTTTTTCTGTGCTATGCAACTGTCCTGCAACTTCTCCATGATGACTTAAAGTAATACCTATTTCTGCTCCAGGAGGCATGTAGTCTAATTCTAGAAAGACTAATAATAGTTTAATTCACTTAAAAAACCTCCAGAAAACAAAAGCAATCCAAAACCAAAAGAAAGTGCAAATGAATTTGGAAAATTTAATCAATTGTAATTTTAAAATGACAGTAAATTTATTTTAGAATATTGCCATGTTCTGGGAAATTTTAGAACCAAATTTTACTGTGCTCCATGAATCAGCCACAGGTTCACTCTGTCCCTACTTGCCTGCTAAAACCTGGAAATAGTAAATGATATTGTACAATTGAGTAGTGCTGTCCTACAGGAGCCAAGGAAATACATCAAAGCTGTGGCTCTCTTCATACCTTTGGCCTTTCCCATTATTCTACATCCCCATTCTGTTTAGATAAATCACCTGGTATGTTGGAACATGCTGGAAAATTCTCTGTTTTGTGGTTAGGTGAGATGTAACACTTAGAGAGCAACAACTGCAGTATCTATAGCAACACTGGTCTTTAACTGCATTAGAAATGCTGGGCTTCTAAAGCCTCTTTTGGGGTGTGGTGGAGTTAATTATGGAGATGAATAGGATGGGCTCTGGCATTTTCAGTTCTTGTAATCAATATTTGATTCATTAGTTTGGCTCTGTGATATTTTTTTGCCATCTGCTTCCTATTTTGTCAAGCCTGTGATTATTAAGAGTCACCTGATGCCCATGATGGGTGAGTGGTGGTTTTTAACTGCAGGATCTGCCTTTTTTTCCAATAATAACTAACAAAAGGGGAACACTACATAGATTATGTTGTGATTCTTTAGATCTGGGGGTTCCTGGGTTTGGCAAATGATGATCAGGAGCCTTCATTGCACTTGCAGGAAATATGTGAGTGTGACCTAATGAGTAAAGCTGGGACATTTTAAGAATTTTTCCACATGTTTTTACTATTTCACATTTTAGTATGTTTTCATTCTGTTAAGGAAAAAAAAAATCCTTCAATGCAATAACAAGATCTGTTATTTTGCTGGTTTTTTAACCTGAGTCAAATATGGCCATGGATGTGCAATTGGAGTAAGTTTGAAGCGGGAAGAAATTATTCATAAAACATTCATTGAAGTCCCTTTCCTTAATGGCAGACAGTACAGTGAGATCCCAGAGCTGCTTCCCTGCTCTTCTATTTTACTGCTTTCTATTTGGCCAACAGCTCCTAGGCCTGCACCTTCCTCTGTTGTTGAAGTACTTGCCAAAAAATGCTTTTCCTGCTCCGAGAACTTTCTTTTCTCCTCCTTTTTCCTGGTTGGGGAGTGATGTCCAGGCCAGTTGGCACAGACATCTGTTGAAGGCTGAGCACTCCCTTAGGCCAAGCAGGAGTTTGGCTTGTTCTCCAGGAATTCATGTGTTTCTGCTTTCTGTGTAGCAGATGGACTGGTGGCAGACCCCACTCCCTTCTCTTTTTTAGGGACACAGTTTGTAGGGAAAGGGTTTATTCCCTGCTTGTGTTGGGGTTTAGATGGAAAACTAACTGATGAGTATGCACTGTAGCATAGGGGGGGGTTTATATATATATATATATTCCCCTGGAAACATGCCTAATGTACAGCCAACAGTTGGGCTTTTGATACAAAAGCCTTTGTTAATTGAGTTGTGAAATTGCTTCCTTGATGCTGTGTGCTGGAATCTGTGGCACTCATTATTCATAGGTGATGACTATCTTCAGAGAGCTTCACTTGCAGCCAAATAATTCTCTTTTAAGTTATTTTCTGATTGAATGTAAACTCACTTTAAGTGTGCAGTTTATGCACTGACTCACACATGATTTCCCTTGGATTTCCACAGGCAGTGCATTTTTGAGTGAAATATATTTGAGTCTTAAATCGGTCTAGAAAAAATATTCACTTAATTTTGATGGGGTGTTCACAACTGTTGAGTGAAGACCTGAGCCAACAGTTCTGTAATCAGGGAGTGGCACGACAGAGGTGATCACTGTCCTTGGGTAACTAATAATCCTGCAGTGCCTGAATATTCATTTTCACTACATACAGATGGTGTTGTTGCCATTCCCAACAAGTGAGATTCACCTCTTTGATGGTTTACAAACAACTGTAGAAATGTCAGAACATTTCAAGCTATGCCCTTTTTTCTTTCTTCAAATTAAATATTCCCTTTCTTTTACCATGTAGATGGCAGAGGTTGAAGCTGATCTAAGCAGATCAAAATTGCTCCGGGAAAAGCAATCCCAGGAATTCTCCAGGCAGTTGGAAGAGATGAAGAAAAGATACGAACAACAGGTCAGTTCTTTGCTCCTTCAGGTGGAGGGGAGGAGGGACACCCCTTCCTGCAGCTCTAGGTCAGTTCTCACTGTGTGTTTCTATCCTATAAAGACACATAAATTTATACATATGCAGTTTATTTGATGGGGGGATGGAGGAGGAAGAACCTACTCAGAAAATATTTTTGTTTCCTCTTTGCAGTCCTTTGTACCTCCAGCTCTTTCAGATTGTTTCCCAGGCTTACAGGTGGCAACACCTATTTTCATAATCACCAGATTCAATTATTTAAGGCATCATCTGTTTTCCTTCTGGTCAAGAAACAGCAGTTTATTCTTTTTATCCTGTTCATCCAAATGCTTGTTTTGGCCCACTGAGAGTGATTTTCTTCGTTCTGATGTAATTTCAGGGTTGGGGAATGTTCAGGCAACGTTTGGGTGGGGACAAGAAAGTTGAGTTCAGTGATGTCGTGAAGTGTGAAGGGGAAAAAGAGAAGTAGAAGAAGACAAATGATGGCATGGCAGAGGTGTGAGAGCTGAACAGCCCATCAGAGCTGGTGGAAGGTGGGACTTGCCCATGAAACTGGAGTGGCCTCTCTTGGTAACACTTGTTAAAGGACTGAAAGGTTCTTTCGAGTTCTCTCTAGAAATTATGTGGTTAATCCATAATCTTAAAGTTCTCTCTTATTGATGTTTTTGTGTGGGTATAAGCTTACATATCCACCAGGGAATAGTGGGTTTATTCCTGTTTATCCTCTGTGCTGTAATAATGGGATGAACCACTGCAGTTGACTTTGGTAGGACACCTGCTCTGGTCCATCTGGAAGGGGTTTTTTCAAGGAATTAAGGCACAAGATCACTTTGGTGGGTGTTGGGAGAGACCTTCTCCTGTGCTCAGGAGGAACAATAGTGTGTTTTGTTAGAAGGGGCTTTGTTGGGTCAGATCAAAGGATTTTCCTCATCCTCACTCAGAATTGTAACATCACCACTTGGGTTTGCACCTGACCTTGGCCTCTGGAGTGCTGAGGTGCATCTCCAGGTGTTCATCTTACCTGGGGGCTGTTCTTTGTGATTCCTGTGTTTAGTAGTTCAGAAATAGCTGAGGATACAGAGATCCTGGGGTTTGTCTCATGCTGGCAGTAAAGGTGAGGGAGTTTGTCAAGGACATGCTGAAAGGAGGTGATGGGAAGTGTTGGGGTCAGTTGAGTGTCTGTCTGGAGGTGGAATTTTTTATTGGCTCTTATTTTCACATCATTTTACATGGTATGTTGGCTCACTCTTTTCTTTACAGTTCTCACAATTTGTGGTGCATCTTTAAGTCCAAAGTAAGCATTTATTCAAAGGTTTAGTTCACAGGCTTAGGAACTAATCTGCTTTGTATCAGGAGTTAGGAAATTCCTGTTCCTACCCACAAATGGTAATTTTTTCCTTATTATCCATGGTAAGATCTACCAAAGCATAGGTAAGATTTTCTGCCAAATACTCATCTGGGTTTGCACACTAAAGGCAAATGATGATGTCTTCTATTGTCATGGTTTGGTTTTATGTGTTTTCTTAGATCCTCATACCTATTATATTCACACCTTCTGGAGAGTGAATCAAAATACCCAGACCCCAAGAAATTAATGTGAGAGTTAAGGTGGTTTTGGTGACTCTTTTTACATTGCTATTCTGTAACAATGTTGATATTGTGGTAAACATCAGCAAAAGCATTTTTCCCTAGGAGATGTTTGCTGCTTCCCTTGTATTTTATTTGGGGTAGTGCTGAACCCAAGGAAAGGGTTTCAGCACTAAACAGCAGAACAATGAGAACCTCAGAAGAGTTTTCAGTGGAATCCTGTTTATGCCCCTCTTTAAAAATTTGATTCTCTTTGTACTTCATCAGGAATGTTCTTTGAAAACTTGTGAGTGTGAAAAATATGTGCCCCTTCCTGCAGATTTCAGTGGGTTATCACTGGAAATGACATTCTTTTTGTCTGGTCCTTTCTGCAGTACAAAGACCCTTCAGCCCCACCACAGAGCAGGATGAGCTCAGTCCTTCCACTCTGAAAATTTCCTTTCAGTACTTCCAACTTCTCTTTCTCTGTATTACCCTCTATTTGTGCTTCAGTGCTCCTAAACCATTTTTAAAGCAGACTTTCCCTTGCCTTGCTTTGCTCATATTTCTTTGGTTGTTACTTGGGGAGGATTAGATTGAACCTTAAATACAGCAGTAAATTGGAGTTGGGGATACATTTTGACAGGGCTCTTGCAGACTTGCAGTTGGAAATGCCATCCAGCCAAAATCCTGGGTGTTTTAGCTACCTGAGAAATGGAGTAATTGCTTTGAGATGTTCTGCCCCAAGTGTCTGAATCTGATTGTCAAATGGGATTTACACACAAAGGGAGGGAAAGTTGACCTTCAGCTCCATTTTGCATAGGTTGGCACAGTGAGAGGCAAAGGGAGTGCTGAAGGCACACTGGGCACTCCACCTGCCCAGAAATTTAATCAAATTGGTGCTGCAGAACCAAATGAACTGATGAGTTACCCAGTTCTCCAATCTGAGCAACATTCTGGCAATGCAGGGCCTTGGGAGCTGTGGCTTCCCCTCCCTGCTGGGTGTCAAGGGCTGCCTGTGCTTCCCAGGGCTCTCCTTTCATATTGATTCCCAAGAAATTGCTGTTGTGGACATGGTGGTTGTGGGTCTGAGAGATTGCTCTGCCTGCAGATTTAGACTTGCTGATATGTTATATATTGATATTTAGCTGATATTTATAACAACAAGTAACCTGATATATATTGATATGTATTTATTTTGCTTGAAAAAGAATTAGTGCAAAACCACACAAACCCATGGCAGGCAGTGTTTTGTTAACTTTTCAAAAGCATTGAAATCCATGAACAAAGAGAACTTTTGGATCTTGCAGGGTTTGGTTTCAGCTCTCACACGTCACTCCTGGTTCCAGCTCCATCTGATTCAGCTCCACTTGCTTTTGAAGTATCCACTGAGAACACTCTTCGAGAGAAACTGGTGCCTTTTTTTTTTTTTCTTTAAATATGCTTCAGCTCAACTTTGTTCTACTTGCAGCTGTTAGATTTGAAAGTATATTTTGAAGAAAAAAAAAATAACTGCAGCAGCACCAGAGTTCCTATCTGCTGGGAGCAGCTGCTCTCAGCACTTCAAAGCCAGTGGACACCACAGTGAAGGCCTCAGCCTTTCCTGCCTTTGAAAGGGCTGCAGGATCTCTACTCAGGCTTTGTGGCACTGGCAGCACAGGAAAAAAAGGTTGTTTGCTTTTTTGCACCCCCTCCCTTTATTCTTTTTTTTTTTTTTTCCATTTTTTCCCCCTACTTTCTAATTACATCCTCAGTTTAGCTCTGAATGCCTGGGAAGGGTTTCTGTTGAGAGCATTTTGGTGTTTGAAAGAGCTCATGCCCAAGCTTTTCACTAATTACTCAAATTTGGCAGAAAAATTAAGGACTTTGCTTAATTTTTTTTCAAATAGACATCATTGGAGCACCTTCTGAGAGCACATCTCTGGTGGGGAGTGGTGATGGCACAGCTGTGGTGGGACAGAGCTCCATGCAGGGACCTTTCCCAGCAGAGTCCAGCACGTGCTCACCTTTCTTCCAAGCAAACTTTCATACATTGTCACAAATAAAACACTTTCAGGGGACTTAATGTGAGTTTAGCATTAAGCTTGTCCTTTTAAAAAGAAGAAAACCAAACCAATAATAATCACTATGATGTCTGTTACACCCATATTTTGCTATAAATAGTTGCTGAAGTGCTTTAATGGAGGGAAAGTGAAATAAATGGGATGCAAGATTTGTAAAAGAGCCAAAGTCTGGGAAAGTTTGTTCTCCTAACAGGGAGAGAACACACTGGGAAAAAGTTGCAGAGTTATTGTCAAAGCAGGATGGTGTTACCTGATGAGTTATGGCTGTGCTTTCTGAGATCAGATGCCAACCTAAATATATAAATAAGCCTTTGGGGTTGGTTCATCTTTAACTGAGTTTATGATATTTAGAAATAATTATTCCTGCTCCCATAGGAAAGTGGGAAACTGTTACGTGGTGGGTGAAGAATCTCCTCATATCTCAGGAAATCCTTTCTTGTAGCATTTATTGTTGGGTTGTGACTTCTGTAGAACTTGTAAAAAAAAAAAAATTAGAGTTATCTTGTCCTATTTAGTCAAAGAGGAAAGGAAGAGGACACTTTCAGGAATATTTTGCTGGGCATTTAAAATCACTTTGAAATCACACTAAAGACGAGTAAATAGTCTATGCCTGTAACTTGGGAGCACAACAAAGGTGTGGTGGAGCTTAAATATGCCTTTTGGATTAAAGAAAGGGAGGTAAAGAAGTGCAAGATGAGCTGGTTCAAGGTGAAAAGGCATGTCTGGGATCTCACCTGCCAGCAGCAAGGGCAGGTATCTGAGGTGGCTTGGGGAAGTTGTTCTGGTTTTAGCAGAGTGCTGCAACAGAGGCAGGTGTTAAGAAGAGAGGAAGAATATGCTTTAGATCTTTCTGTATGTCTTTTATAACTTTCTCTGAGGTTAATATAAAGAAAAGAGTGAGGCTCTCTCAAGTAAAACATTAATTTTGTCATCACAACCTTTGTTTTTATACCTGAGTGTGTATATTTAAAAGCAAACACCTTATTCAGTGCCAGCAGTGCCATTTAATATTAAGGTTCCCAGCAGAATCTCATCCTCAGTTGCTTAAAATAATTCTAAAGTGTTGTTTAGCTCAACATTTAATGATTGGGAATCTTTCCTGCTGATTTGGAGCTGTTTAACTTTGTGCCAAGAGACTTCACCAGTGTGTGGATGATCAAGGCTGTGATGATGATGTTTTGCTTTTGCTTGAAACTGCAGTGATAATTCCATGAGATGCTGGAGGTGTGGGGTGTTTCTGACCTGGGAGTGTTTTTATCTGGAAGTGTTGGGTATTTTTGACCTGGGTATGTTTTTGTTTTTCCCTTGAAGATCTACCCAACTGTATTTAGGTAATAAACATTGTTTGATTCAGATGTTCAAGAGTTCAGCAGCGAAATGTTCTGAAGGATCTCACAGAGAATTTCCATGTTCTCTCTGGGAAACTGAGCCAGAAGAATTTGTGTATGGAGTGGTGTAAAGGCTGTGACCTCATGAGAGAGAGGGGGAAATACAGACTAGAGTAAAAAGCAGGGATTAAGCATTGACACCAAGACGTTGGTGTGACCTGGGGATGGGACTTGGAAGGGCAGCTCCTCAGGGAAGGGAAGTTCTGTCCATGGAAGGAATTGTGAGTGGCTGTTTAAAGCCAGTGCAATGGAGTGTAGAGTTATTGAAGCTGAGAAATGACCTTTAGTCCTGTGGATCAGGAGCAGGAGTCAGGCAGAGGGTTGGTGTGGGCTGGAGGTGGCTCTTCCTCCTGTTTAACCGTGGCCACTCCATCCTCTAAGGTGGGAGGTGGGGAGGATGAAATGCTTCTCCTCCACTGGAGCTGTGGAGTTTACAGTCCTGGTGTGTTTATTTGGTGAATTGCTTTTAGCTCAGCTGCTCTTCCTGTTCCTGCCCTTGCCTTCAGAGCTGCTGCAAACCTCAGCAGTGCCCCCTGAGCCACAGTGTCATCTCCTCCAGCCCACAGAGCCTTCAGACCCAGCACAGAGAACCAACCTCAGCTGAGTGTTCAGCTCTCCTTGTCCCCACACCTTGTCTCAGTGAATTCCTCCTGTCACTGCCTTTCCATCCTGCCTTTCCTTCTGGCCTCATTCTTCCTCTTCTGTTTTAGCTTCACCAATCTTTCACCCACTCAGGTGAGGAAAATGCTTACAAAGACCTGCTTGAAATCTGCTGTTCCTCAGACCCACCAACATTCCAAGTGTTTCTCAGCTGTGCTTTACCCTGCTCAGTTGTATTCAGAGATCCATTTTTAATAGGCTGGTTTAGTGATGAGGACAGTCTTTGTGAAAAGCTTTGTTCCCCTCCTCTCTGTCTGTAGTCTAAGATAATTGAAATACAGTCTGTTCTTGCAAGGAGGCCAAATGAGCACGTTAGTAAAAGCTCTAAATTTTTCATGTCATCAGCAACAAGCTGCATAAATTTCATTTAATAAATTAATCTAGGATGCATAAACGTTTCCTTTGAACCATCCTAGCACACAGATGAATGCCTTTTGTGCAGGATATCTGAGGAATAGTTTCTTCAATCAACATCAACTTTTCACTTTATAGCTAAAACTCACAAATGGGAGAAGGAGATGAATTTAACCTCCAAGTGAGGAGTGGGTGGAAACCTTCTCATGGTACCACTGCTGTTTACAGAATTGTTAACCAGACAGATGGGTATTTGCACTGTCTCCTTGAGGCATCTAACTTTGTGATTCAGAGTTAAAAGCCTGAGCTGCCTGTGTAGTGAACAGAATCACCTTGGAGGGGAGGAGGGAGCGGGAGGCGCTTGCAGAGCACAAAGCGGTGCCTGCAGAACCAGCCAAGCTGTGAAGCCTCTTCTCAGGGTTCAAAGGAGGCCCTTGGATAAACCCTGAATGCCTAAACAAAGGCTATGTACAGTAAATTCTGTAGCACAGCCTGCTACAAACAGGCATTTGCAGTGACTCAAGGTCTGTTGGTTTGTAAGGAAGGTTTCTCTGCAGTCTGTGGTGGCTCTGCTGGGTGGGGAAGGGGCCGGTGCCTCCTGATCTTCATCAGGTGGGGTTTAATCCCAGGGATGCAGCTTCATTTCCAACACATTGTGGGCTTACAGGAGGGCTGGGGAGGGATTTTTCTGCAAGGACATACATTTGTAAGATGCAGCTTCATTTCCAGCACATTGTGGGCTTACAGGAGGGCTGGGGAGGGATTTTTCTGCAAGGACATACA
>JAWWEV010000044.1:2765336-2813849 GCA_035583235.1 Hafferia zeledoni | reverse complement strand
ATACAGTGGTAAGACAAGGAGAAATGGCCTTGAGCTGAAGGGAGAGCAGATTTACATTAGATATTAAGAATTTTTTTTCTCTAAGAGTGGGGAAGCCCTGGCAGAGACTGTGGACAGAGAAGTTGTGGACTCCCCATCCCTGGGAGTGTCCAAGGCCAGGTTGGACAGGGCTTTGAGCAGCCTGGTCTAGTAGAAGGTGTTCCTGCCCATGGCAGGGGGCTGGAACTAGATGAGCTTTAAAGATCCCTTCCCACCCAAACCATTTTATGATTCCATGATTTAAAAACCAATTAGCTTGTGCCAGGAGGATTAGAGATATAGGAGGATTGAGGTAAGGTTTGTCTTGCCCATACTTCAAAAATACTAAAATTCTGAAAGGCCTTTGTAAGTAAAAATGTACAGATCAGGTATGTAATTTTATGTACAAAGTGAGACCACTCAGGTGTATTGTCATAGTGGGGAGGAGAAACCAAAGTGCAGTTTGGTTGAAGACCAGCTCGTTTCTTTTAGAGAATTTCTTGTAATCCTTATTTGCAGTTGAAGTAGAATTATTAGTAGTTGATGAAAAGGTGTGAGTATAACAGGAAACACAGTCATGCCAGTTAAATTATTGCAGCCTGCAATGAAATAAAGTCAAATGCATTTTCTCTGTGTGTACATTACCCCACAAGTTCTTGCTGCTTCAGTGGTAACCTGTGGTTCTGCACAGGTTATTTTTCACTGTCCCATGTGCTCATGGGAGTCCTTTGTGTTCTAAATTATAGAAAAATCACCAAAAAAAGTGTCCATTTCAAATCCATTTAATTTACCTGCTGCAAAGGGGTTCTGGTGACAGAGTTGGGGTTTTCTCTCTCTTGCAGTGAAGATTCCTCTTTTCTGCCCGAAGTTTTGCTGAGCCAGAGCCCAGCATGATTCCTCCTCACCCCTCCAGCCTGCTGGATCAGATCCCTTTGGGAAGGAGTGTTTGTGGAGATGGGTGATCCCCATATCCTCACGAAACATCCAATTTATTTATAGGCTTAGGAGGCAGAAACTGCCTAATCTTACTGAGCTTGTTCTTTGGGGACAGATCAGGTTGTGGCTGTAGCTGCCTGGGCACAGCTTGGGGCTGGCTTGGATGGAAACACCTGATTTACAAACACTCCTAAGTGCTTCTAAGGCAGAAATACTGGAAACAGGTGAGCTTTAGGCATCCTGCACAGTGAGTTTAGCTCAGTTCTTTGCCATGACACATGGAATGTATTGGTGGCTTCTCCAGCTCTTCAGTCTTGCCAGAACTGTGCTTTTAAAATCATCCTGCCATGCTAAACTGTATTTTATATAGGTGTTACTTAAAATATTTCTGGAATTGCAGACATAAATTTACATGAATTTTCATACTCTGGTGTCAAATATTTATTGTAGCAGTTACATTTTTCAAAGGGGTAGTGAGCTAACTAATTTCCTCTCCCTCCTTTGGGGACTCTAAAAAGAATTTCAAAGGCGTGCTTGTTCTTGAGAACAAGTTGAAATTGTTCTAAAATTGAAAAGCCTAAACTTAGTGTGTGATGTAAAAGCAAAAGCTGGACAGTAGAAGGTCTTGTCTATATTAGGGACTTGCAAAAGGTATTTGCTGACGTTGGTTATATTAAAAGCTTTTGGCTTCTGCAAATATCTCCTGTGCTGTTTATTGTTGATCTTTGTTCTTCAGACGTGCTCAGAGCAGCAGGATTTCACTTTGGGTCTTTAGATTGTGTCTTATTTTAGCAGGTTGTCCTAAAGCAGCTCCCATTTGAGTGCATTCATCAGCTGGGCTTGTCAGTGTCCTGGGCATGAACCACGTTGCCAAATTGGTTTGGCATCTTGTGTGTGGATGTGAGGGAATAACAAGAGACTGTCACAGTTCTTGCATTAATCTTTTTTAGCTTTTTGCTAAGAATTTTGTTTTCTTTTGAAAATTCTGTTCTCTGCAAGAGTAAGGAAATACTGTTAGATTTCAGTGAAAAGCTGAATTTAATAGCATAATTAAAAGCTAAATTTAAAATAAATAGTGTCATTCTGGTGGCAGCTCAGTAAATCAGCAGTTGGCTGTTGCCTTGAACATGGTTCTCTCACACTGGAAAGAATTAAAACAGGAAGAATTGACATAAGATGAGATCACAATTTCAAACACTTGTGTTCCTTGATAACAACAGTGTTCCACGGGAGGAAAGGCTGTGTCAGGTCAGACAGGCAGTCCTGCTTGGTTTTGTTTCCAGGCCATTAGTGGGGCCAGAACAGATGCACAGAGAAGGGAATAAGAGATTTTCATCTTTGGGAGGACAAGATGAGGAAACATCTAAGGGCCAATGAATACGATGTGATTATGGTAATAGGGCCCAGGCGATTCTTTAATGAATGTTTCTTTTCAGCTCCCCCCTAATTCCCTTTGTCAAGGTCGTGTTGCCTGTCTGGTTGGAATGTGTGGGACCCACAACTGCCTGTCTCTGCACACCCAGCCCCTGCATCTGGGCAGACATTGGAGGGGCAGCTGATGAAGTGCTCAGCATCAAGGGGGACATGCAGGAAGATCTCAACG
Source organism: Hafferia zeledoni (assembly GCA_035583235.1). Classification (NCBI taxonomy): domain Eukaryota; kingdom Metazoa; phylum Chordata; class Aves; order Passeriformes; family Thamnophilidae; genus Hafferia; species Hafferia zeledoni. Next base: position 2,811,292 of record JAWWEV010000044.1, on the reverse strand, counting down.
CGATACAACTTTTAAAGGAGGTGGTTTTGTTATATCATTCATAAAGGCTCTCTCTGCCTCAAAGAGAAGGCTGAATCCATCTGGTTTATGAAGAATTAATATAGTTTTCATGCAGCTTCCTGTGATGAAGAAGTCCTGTAGTTACAGCATGGATTTTCTTTTTCCTTTTGTTAGTATACACTATTTTTTTTCCTTTAAAAAACCAACCCAATAGCAATACAAGAATGAGGGAGGGAGGGGTGGAAGAGGAGCTTGAGTGTTTGGCAGCAGTTCAGAGGAGAGCAGGAGCTTCAGGGAGTGCTCACCAGTGCAGTGAAATGGCTCAGTCCCTTCATGTTATTGGTACAGGTTTTGTTGGTTCTGAATGTGGAGTCCTTGCTAATATTCATTAGGAAAGGTGGGTTTGGAGGTGTTTGAGGGATGAAAATGCTGTGATCCCCATCCTTTATTTTCTCTCCTGTCTCTCCACCTTTGCTCCTTGCAAGAAACTTGTAAAAAAGTTAGAACCACCACAGGGAATAGTGTGCTTGAAGTGGGGAGGTGGATTTTTTTATTTCAATGAATTGACTTTTGGTAAAACACCTCCCCTCCCAGTGCTACCCTTTCTCTTACCACATAGGACCTGGGGGGACAACCCTCCTGCATACAGAAGGACCTATCCCTTTTGCTCATTCCACCTCTTAGATTCAAAAATATTGTGTCTATAATATAAATCCTGTAAATGAAGAGATTGTTAAATAAAACTCTTCACTTTGGTCAGTGTGATAGACATGGTTGGAGAAGCAGGACCTGTCCCTGCCCCTCTGGCTCCCACTCCCTGCCTGCTGCCCTGTTTTCTGTTCAAGAAGTGAAAACCTCAATAATTGAAGTTCCTCCCCAGCAAACAGTCTCTCCCCAGACCTACATGGCACAACCAACTGAAACCCCAGGAATTAGGAAAAGAAAGTCTTTGAAGGAAAAGGCCTCTCCTGTTGACACCGTTTCTTTTGAATCAGGTCTGTTCTATGAAAAAACACAAATATTTTCCCCATAAATCATGCAAAGGCTTTCCAGTTATTTCAGGGAGCCCCAGTTGGTTCTCTCAGGCACACCAAGGGCACTCCCAGCATCTGAAAGAAACCACTTTTGTAGAGAAACCTTGGGCGAAAACCTGGTGCAAAGAACTTCATGTGAGGATCCCAAGCCCAGTGTGGTCCATGTGTGTCCTCCTGGGGAGTTCACCCCTGTGGGGGCTCCAGGCATCTCTTAATGAGCTCATCAGTGTAATTAAGTAACGTGGCTGTGTTAAACTATGGACTGTCACATCTGTTCTCCACGCCCCGTTTGCCAAAAGGTGCTCCCGGCTGCAGCTCGGCTGACACACATTCCTCCTAAACCCACGATCTGCTGAGCTGGAGTTGGAAATAACACACTTTTTTAAAATTTATTTTAACTTAGCTTCGAATTTTCACCACGAAAGCCAGGAGAAGAGCTGACATCATTCCAGAATTGAATGCTACAGCTTTAAGATAAGGTGCCGGGCGCTCTCGGCGCACACACAGCGGCTCCTCCCGTCCGCTCCTTTCCTCCCTTTCTCATGCTGAAAATACCATATTCACCATAACAGAGATTTTTTTTTTTTTATTCCTTTTTTTTTTTCCTTTCCTTTTCCTTCCCCCTCCTCCTTCCTTCTCCGAAATCCACCAAAACTGAAGAAAAATCCAAGTGACTGTTCCTAGCAGCTGTGTGGCCCGGAGTTCAGTGGGGAAGCGGCTTCCTGCCGTCCCTATTCATCACCTGCTTCAAAGGCGGGTGGCCGCTCCAGTGTGCAGGCCAGGTAGGGTGCCATTGTGCGCAGGCGGGAGGATTAGTATCAAAGCTGCGGCAACCAGGCCCTTGGTCTCGGGCTGCCATTCAGGCAAGCGGGGAGAGGCGAAGAGTGGCCAAGGTCACAGCATCCAGTGTGGTGCGGACTGGGAACGGCTCCTGAGAATAGAGGGCTTCTTAGGAAATCATGGTGCAAGCTTGCGGCACAGCAGGTGCCCTTCTGGAACACATACATCTGTTTATGTTGGGATAGCGTAGCTGACAACGGCATAATAGAGCTTTGTTGTTTTTTTTATAATTTTCTGGCTTTTTTTCCTTCCCTTGATTTAAAAAAAAAAAAAAAATAAAGCCAAGCCAACTCCATGCGCCAGCGTTGAGGAATATCGCAGGAAGAGCGTTCGCTTTGGGAATCAGCAAGAAACCTTGCAAAGCTTTAATTGCTGGGCTGGGGGGTTGTGTGTGGATATCCATGAGCAGAGGGGCGAGGAGCAGGCTGCCTTTTAACCATTTAGGCTCCCCAGCCCTGCTGAGGAGCAGCAGCGGGATCGGGGGCACCCGACACACAATGCCATGATGCCTTTTTTTTTCCACCCCCTTATATTATTTTTTCCGTCCGCTCCGACATTTGTCCCAACAAATTGGGTGAGGATGCGCTGGATTTGCTCGGTTGTCTCCATTGTTGGGATTGTCTGCAGGAATTCTGTCACGCTAACGGTGGCTTTTTAAAAGGTGAGGTAAGAGTGACGTAAAAATAAAATTGCCAACTTGATGAAATTAAGGGGGAAATTAAGCTCTAGACGAGTTGTCATGACGACAAGGATGTTCTATTGATGAACTGTACTCCTCCCTGTCCAATCAGATAGTGGAGCTGAAGCTGGAGCATGAACAGGAGAAGACGCACCTATTCCAGCAGCACAACGCAGTGCAGGACTGCCAGGTCCGAGACCACCAACGGGAGATGGAGAAGCTGGAGCAGGAGCTTCGCGCTGCCATGGCAGAGCACGAGAGCCAAACTCAAGCGAGCAGGAGGCAAGACGGCCAGGTAATGATCGATAACGATTGAGCGGCGCCGCTGATTAGAAATTGCTGATAATGAGTGTTTCCTGTTTGCCAGCTTTGTTGGAGGTGCTCACTGGGGGAGCCTTTGCGAAACTGGCTCATAAACGTGATTTCGTTTTTCTTTTTTTCTTCTTTATTTTTCTTTTTTTTTTCCCGCTTTCCCCCCTCCCTGCCCGGTGCTGAATAGGGGCTTTAACTGCAAAAACCACAGGTAGCCAGATTAAAAATCCCATGGTGCGCTATAACTCGGCCTATTTATAATCTTGTCTCATTTTCTTTCATGATGGATTTGTTTAAGAAAAAAAGGTATCTGTTCTTTCCCCCCCCAAGCCCTCGCACTCACCCCTCCTTTTCTCCTTCCTGGGCAAATCCATATGAATTGTATCTGCCTCGTTCGTGTGCTTTTTTTTGTTTTAAATCTCTGCAGGTAACTCACAAATGGCTTTATTTCCCTTTGTTCGTGTCTTTTTGTTTCAGGTTTTGTATTCTAGATTTGCTTTGTGTGTTTGGCTCCGTGTGTCGGATGTTTGCTAAGATGATGTGGGGTTGGGGTCGCTTCCCATCACGTTTATTTTCCTACACACACGCACCCCTCCCATCCTCCATCTCTGTGGTCACTGTTGGAAGCCATTTGGCAGAATAACCCCCAGCTGGGGTAGCATTTGACTCTTCAAACTTCTGGATGAAATGCACACTGTCAGCATGGAAAATGATCTTTATGAGTTTTCACTTCAAAAACCATCTTATTGCCTTTTTTTCAACCTATTTTGTAAGGCTGGCATGGTATATTTTCCTAAGAGCCTTTATTAAAAAGGCCTGCGATGTCCATATTGAAAAAAATTGAGGTGATTTTGTAGTTTAAAGAGTTTTTAGAAAATAATCTTTACTAATCAGCGTTAGAATTGCTTCTCACGCCGGGATTATTTTATACCAACACTGGACATTTCGGTAAAGCATCGCTAACGACGCACGTTTTCCGCGCACCACCACCTTTCCAAGGAGGTGTTAGACTCCCCCATTGAGGCATTTGCACTCTACTTTCCTCTAGACTGGTAGGCTGGGGCTTTTTCTGGCAACTAGAAGTGCCATTGAATTGAAGTTGAATATTTACTTTTTAAATCAATTGGGTTTTCTTTGCTTTGGACGACTCAGATTATCGAAATCTGGTTTAAGGAACTCTATTAGCAACTAAACGGCTTATTGGGGGAGGAAGAGGGAGATTTGCAGAGCCAGGACTTATTTCTCTGTTGCCACCATTGTGGTTTTCCAAGGAAAACGGGACACACTTCTGTGAGAACGCTTGGGAGGAGGTTATTCAGGTGGATTCTGAAAAAATTAAACCTCGCCCTTTACTCTCCACTGTGTTGTAAGAGCGAACAAAGACTTAAATCGTTCAAGGGATTGGTTTTTATCTTCGCCTTTTTCCTTTTGGCCCAAGATAGATTCATCTCAGCTCTGGGGCTGTTTGCCAGGGGCTGTTCAGAGTTGTATCCTCCTCTCACCTGCGTTCCTGCTCTTGTGTTTGCGTTCAAAGGCAGAGCTGGAGCTCCCAGGTTAAAACCCCCACAATTTTAGAATTATTTTAGAATGAATTTTAGAATTATTCTGTCTACACACCAGTGCTGATCACAGTTATTTTAGTGCTCTGTAAATACAAAGGTAAGAGGACTCTTCAGCAGATTGAGAGAACTGGGAGGTGTCTCTGAGTCCATCTGTTTTGTTCTGGCAAAGGTTGGAGCCCCAACTTTGGTTGTGCTTTGTGTTCGCAGCAGGATCTGTGATCCTCCCACAGGTGCTCCGTGGAAAGCTGGGAATTATCGCAGCTCTTGGGAGGATCTGCACAGCCTGAAAGGCACCGTTTGGCCTTTTTGTAGGGCTTTTCTTTGTGGTTTGAATATCCCTGTACAGTCATTTGAGCATTGCTGCCATGAGAATGGCATGTAAATCCGGGAGGGAAATGCAGTTGCTTTGACCAGAAGAGCTGTTGTTTGTTTGAATTCTGGTGAGACTCTCTCAGCGTTCAAGGGCGCGGATTTTTCCATTTTGGAAATGAAATTGCTCTTCTTTCCTTGCCCTGGTCTTTGTGTCAGAATCCATCTCTCTTTGCAGTGAACTCAACAGAAAATACTGGTGTTTCTTATGGAATTGTGGCACGTATTTTTGATATTTTTTTTTTAAATCTTTGCATGTGTTTACTAAAAATGAGTGTTTTGGGGATCTGATGTGACCAACGGGCAACGTCCTCTCTGAAACATCGGGCAGGGTCTTAGCAAAGATAACCCAGTGATTGTTTGACAACGTTGCATTTTAAAAACCTGCCGAATTTGAACCCTCTTTGACAGCAGCAATTTCCAGGAGTGCTTTATATCCCAGCGAAGGTGAGATGAAATGGGAGAGGAGGCCATTTTGCCTCGCGGAATGAGGAGTGGATTTGCTGGGTTATTTGAAAAATTTAAATAATAATTAGTGTTAATCACATACGAGGAGCTTGGTTTGAAGGACCTATCTGCTCAGGGTTGGGTGAATGATGTGAAAGCACCGCTATTAAAGGTATTCACTGGTTGTCTTTCTTAAATCCTTTTCCATATGAAAGAGGAGTGAATACATATTTCTTAATATTCGTGTTTAAAATATGTATTTCTCACTATGTTCCTAAAGACAGCGACAGCTGAGTCCTGCAGAGCAATTTATTCTACTGTTACTGCAAAGATTAATTCCATTTTTTTATTGCATATCCTACTTTCACATACTTTGAGCTACTGTGAAAGACAGACACAAAATGGTTAGATTTAATTCAAATATGAATACATTTATTAATGCTTTAGCCACAACCAGAGTATAAAACCCAAGATTTCAGTGAGTTGCCAGGTTTTAACTAAATATAAAATAATGTTACTTTTTTTTTGAAATATAAGTTTAATATATTTTCAGGAAAAGACCTTGGTTTAAGTGAATCACCTTTTGTGTTGCTGATGAATTTTTGGGTAACAATTGCATTTCCCTTTAGCTCTTGGATTTCTCCATTTCTAGGAGGCTTGCTCTGTTTTTTTCACCTGGGGCTGTAATGCTTGAGGAGGAGTAAATTGACTTGTAGGTCAATAGAAGTCAAAGCAGTACAAAGACTTTTGTACCATGCTGTGTTCTTGTAGGCATTTAAATCCTGTATGTTTTCTGGGAACAGCCATCATGTTGTTATTCTTTAAACAGTAGTTAATGATACAGGATTAGGTTTTTTAAAAGGGAAGTTTTCAATCAGTACTTCTATTTAATTTAGATTTTTTTGTATTTTCTGAATTTTCTTTGGGAGTATTCTCTAAGCTACACTTCGGTTGGCCAAATAATTCTAAGTTTATGCATTAGTTCACAAAACAGGGAACTCCTTGGATGACAGAGATCTTTCTTTGTTTTTATAAGAATAGTCTTGCTACTGAATTGGTGGTTTTCAGAGGCAAAACTCCTCATTACAGAGAAGAATCCACCCACTTTGCTCCTGCTAAGTAAGACAGCAGGGTTAGGAGATTTTAAGAAGCCAAGCAGAGGGGCTGTGGTGCCAGTTGTGCCCTTGTCTTTCTCCTTTGAATGCCACTCTCTCCCCAGCCCCTGACATGTGCCCTCCACCAGCTCAAGGTGGGCAGAGTTGGATCATTTTTGTGCTTCTTCTCCAACCATTGACCTTTGGGCAAGAAGAAGAAATCAAATGTACCCCTGTAACTTCAAATACAGCTTTTAGCACTAAAGGAGAGGCAAGAAAGTTTCCATGAGGAAGCTGAATTCCCTTCCCAGGTTCTGTGTGAGATAATTGGCAGGTCCCCTGTGTTCCTGCAGCCATAATTGGGTGCGGAGCAGCTCGAGTGCTCGGGCGCGTTGTGCCCACGTGTGGCACTGATGGCACGGGGTCTGATCCTGGCAGACAGTGTTTGTGCTCTCAAAGTTGAGGCTGCTGCAAGAGGACCTCACTGCTCTTTGGGGGTGTGTTAGGGCTCTTAGAAACCATCATTGGTTGGGAAAGGAAAACCTTGAGCAGTTCTGAAGGCAGGTGAATACACACATTGAGAATGCAGGTGGTGAGAAGAGTTAATGAGGAATTATCCTGTGCCTGATGTATCTGTTTGCTCTTTCCTCTCTTGCTTTTTGCACTTCCCACAATCCCCTTGGCCTTTACCATCCTAGTTCACTTTCCCTTCTCAGAAATCAGCAGCTCCTTTCCTATTGTCCTGTTTATAGCACATCCCATCACTTCTTTTCTGGCTTCTCTTTGAAAAAGTGTCTCTCTGCACTTGGAATCATCTGCAACTTTTGCACCTGGTTTTGTCTGCATTAATTCCGAGCTGTTTGAGCCTGTTGAGTTACACAATAAAATGAAAAATCAGTAATGATCACTATCTTCATTCCAGCAATGATAGTTATTTCCATTTTGGCAGGTTCTTGGTGTATGGTTATGGCTCTGTGTAGATAATTAAGGCATCAACAAAGTGGGGGCACAGGAGGGATTTATGTTGCCCCCCTGTGTGTGGTCAGAGGGAAGGGTGGCTGTGCTGGTACATGTGGCTGCTGCACAGCTCTGTCAACTACTGACAGGAGAAAATACAGAAAAACCCCAAGAGAGATGTTATGTACTTGTTTAATGGTAACTGAGTACCCAACATGTGCACAGTTTGAGTGTACAAATTGCTGTAGCAGGGACTTTTCAGGGCTATACTAATAGGAAGGATTTGGGGAGCATTTGTTTCACAATAGGAGATTTTCTTCACCTTTGGTCTGAAAGGACCTGTTGTTACCTACAGGTAAATCACTGATCAACTCTTCTGCTTCATGTAATAGTTGTAATATTCCCAAACATCAGTTCCCACATGGTTATTCTCCCAGTGGCAGTGGGAAGGATTTGCTTGTTGGTGTCTGGAGGGTACAGACAGACGTAGCCTGGGAAACATTCAGATGCTGACAGTGCTACTGAAGTCACTTCTGTTTACAATTTTGAGTAAATAAATTCTATGACTCATTTTTTTCTTTTGCTTCCTTTTCTCTTCCTAGTAGAAGATGTCTTTGGCATGAGAAGAAATGCATTGCTTGCTATGCAGGCTTTCTCTGCAGCCAATCTAAATCACAGAGTTGCAATCTAAATATTTGTTTGTTATATTTTACTTGGAGAGTTGCTGTTGTCAGACTCCTGTAGACAGACAGCCGGTCCCTTTTAGCTTTCCCTAAACAAAAGCTTTTGGCTGTATTGCAGCATGTTTAATTTACCACCAGGCAGCCCAGGGTAAGGAACATGACTGTTGATGTAAAGTATTTGAAGTACCAAATATTTGTTGCAGTGCTGATGTGGTTTCCCTTGGTTGTTACTCACTCTGCTGACTCAGGGTTGCAATGGATCCCATTGATGGGGAATATCTGCTGGAATCAGGGATCTGTTGAGTCCTACAGAGACATTCGACTGGGCTTTCACTGAGAGTATTGGGGGGAAGCTGAGAGTTCAGTGAAATGGTCAAATGCAGCAGTTTCCTGTGGGAATACTCAAATACTGGTGATCAGCCCAGCTGGTTCCTGCTGTACTGGAGTCCCTGCACTGGGGGAGGAATTGAGGCTGCAGGACAGGCATAATCCTTGAGATTAGAGGGAGAAAGGACCTTTTACTCCAAACTGAAGCCCACAGTGCAGGCTCAGGGTTCCCTCCACTGAGGTGAGACTCTGGGTGTCCCCTCCCTGCTCAGGTGACATCCCTTTCCTGTTTGTTGTCCTGTGCCACGTTCTCAGCCCTGCTCTCAGCCCTGTCCTCAGCTCTGTCCCCACTGCTGAGCTGCTGCCCAGGCTTGAGGTGCCTTTCAAACCTGTTGAACCAACTCTAAACATCTGCCACTCCCTCACTTGGTGCAACCCTCCAAGTGCCCCCAGGTGATCCCCTCTGAGCCTCTCCACAATTTTCCTTGGCTTTCTTCATTAGGACTGATATTGGCAAGGAATTCAGTGCAGGAGGTGTGACTTCACTCTCTCCTTTTATACTTCAGGCTGTCCAGCACTTGAAATATTTAAAGACATTTTTGGAAGCCATACATAATAGTGCATAAATTATCACTTGCTGATTAAAAATGGTAAGTTAACTTAGGAGACAATAGTCACTTTGTGCTGTCTACGGTGTATGTAAAAGAGACAGCAGTTGCCATAGAAACTGGCTCATCACATCATATGAACTCTGAATCTGAGATGGAGTTTTTTGCAGCAAAATGGACTTTGTCTTTCTGTAACATAAAATTTGCTATATCTGGTAGTTATTATTACATTGTAGCCAGTGTTTTTATATTCTGTTTTTGTTTATTTTAAAATATTGGCAGCTGAAAGGGTGGAGTATGTGATGTCACCTGTCCAGGGGGAGGGTGTAGATCATATGGCAGTAATTTTGTTTTATACCAACACTCCTTGCTTAGAAAAAAGTGATTATTTCCTGTATAGATGTTAATAAATACGGCATAATTTCTCTGGATAAAAATTATATCAGTTTTGCTCATGAACAGGGTGAAGGATCTTCCTGCAGGTTTTAACACATGCACAAGGTGTGGCTTTGCATGCAGGGTTTGTGTGTGAGGGCTGCAGGGAGTGATCAGCTCTGACAGACAATAAGCTACACACGGTGTGAAATTATTTTTAAAATTAAAGTTATATAAAAGAATACTGAAGTCATAAATGATCAGGTGTATTACTGGATGCAAAAGAGGTGTTGCCAACTGCAGCATTTGAGGTGGTGTGACACAATTTCTAAACAGAAAGGCAAAAATGCTGTGTTAGTCTGCAGGAATCCATTTACAGTGTTATCTCCTGATTCTGAAACAGAAGCAGGATGTGCTTTCTGTGTGAAGATCAGTGGATGGCAAAGCCAGGCTCTGAATTTGCTTATTGAGATTCCTTCCAAGTCTGTCTAAATCTTCTCTTTTGAATGTAGTTTCTGTGAAATTAAATAGTTCCAAACATTGCAACTAAACTTATTCAGTAAATGTCTGCTGTGCAGAGGAGGCATTGCTTGCTCACAGCATTATTAATGGTTTTTAGTGCTTTTGCAAATTGCTTTTTAGTGTTATTTGCTTGAGACAGTTGTTGAATAGAAGGAGGTTGAGTTGCAGTGCTCAGAACAAGTGCAGCAATTTGGGGCACAGCAGTGCTGTCTGCTTCAAACATGCCAGGGATGGCTGGAGGGACAGCCTCTAATGGGAGCCCAGCATTCATCCTGAAGGTTTTGCACAGCATCATAGAATCATTTGGGCTGGAAGGACCTCTGGAGGTCACTGTGCCCAACCTCCTGCTCAAAGCAGCTCTGACTTCAAAGCTCCATCACGTTGCTCAGGGCCAAGTCCAGCTGAGTTTTGAAGAATCTGCCGTGGTGGAGGTTTCACAACCTTGTTGAGCCATAAACTCCAGTGCTTTACTAATCCAGTGTGAAATTGTTCTTCCTTTATATCCAGTTGGAATATCTGTAGCTTCTCATCCTTCCTTCAAGATGAATCTGGCTCTGTCCCCTCTCCAGTTCCTTATGCTCAGTTGAGGACAGCAAAGTGATTTCTCTTTAGTCTTCTGTTCTCCAGGCTGAATAAACCTGGTTTGCTGAGCTTCCTGCAGGTCCTGGTGGTCCATTCCTTCAGCTTGCAGAGTTTGGGGCCCCTGTGAAGGACAGTCCTGCTCTCCAACACTCTGACCACCTTCCCCCCAGAGCTGCCACCCACAGAATGGCCCAGGGTCACTCTGTCCTGTGTCCAGGTCTTTGGGGCAGATGTTCAGCTGTGTCAGCCCCACTTAACTTTGAGAAATGCCATTTGTAGTTGCCTGGCTCTTGATTCATCCTCTTCAAACCCTGTGGGCCAGTGAGTTCTTCACTCAGTTGTAGGACACCCATCTGATCTGTCTCCTCAGTTTGACTGTGCAGAGGGTATAAAGTCTGTATCAAAACCCTTGCTAAAACCAGGATAAATGACCTTTACAGTTCTTCCCTTTCACTGCAGAAGACAATCAGGTTATTCAAGCCTGATTTACCCTTGGTACATCCAGAGTGACTGATCCCAGTGACTCTTTTATTCCTCCCGTGGCTGGAAATTAATTTCCTGAAGTTTCACTCCATCATTTTTCCAGGGATGGAGGTTAGGATGTCCTGCCTGTGATTACCTACTAAGGTGCTATGTATTGCAAATTAAGTAGTTAAATTTCTTAGAGTACTTTTTCTCTCATCCCTTTTCTAAAGAAAGATTATCCAAAATCAATTTAGTCTCTCTTCCTTAGGTCAGCAGATGTTAATTCCATTCACTCACTGCCACCATAAATCAGGTTTTGAACAGTAGTCTGGCTGTTAAATGATTTATCTGATAGGAGAGATTCTGTGATCTGTTCAGTTCCTCAATTCAAAGGTATTTTAAATACCAAATGAAAGAATGAAACACTGGGTGAGAAATGGTGACAATCTGCAGTCTGGAATGTTAACACCACTTGTTTTGGCAGCATTGCTGCTCCTAAAACAATAAGATCCATATGGATGCTAATTTTCCCAATTTTGAGTAATAAATACAACCTCTTTATGGTTTAAGTAATGATATTACTCAATACCACTGCAGGGTCCAGTAGAGGGTTTCATGATGAGGTAATAAATAGCCATTCTGGAGAGCTGATTTATTTGTATTTTTCTTTCATGTGGTTTCTGATGGGGGAAGAAGAAATCCCAGAGCCAGTGCAAAGCCTTGCCCTCTCCTGTAGCTGACATTCTTTGGCTGAAGATTTGTCAGCTGAGAAATATGAGCCCATCCATACAGCTCTGCACACTCCCACATTAAAGTGTTACAGAGAAACCTCCAAGTGGAAAAGCAGCAACAAATTGCAGCTGAGATGCTCGTGGCAGATTGTGCTGCCCTGGGTGCTCTGAGTGCTCTGCCTGTTCCTGCTGCAGGCAGGAAGGGGAATGGGAGACTTCTCTGCTCTTCCTGTGCTTCATGACAAGAGCTATGAGGGGAGAAACCCTCAAAACCTGTGGTGGGTTCTGTGAGGGTCTGAAGAATCATAGAATAGAATCATGGAATCAGTTGGGTTGGAAGAGACCTCTGAGATCATCAAGTCCAACCCTTAATCCAACCCCACTGTGACCACCAGATCATGGCACTCAGTGCCACATCCAGTGTCACCTGAAAAACCTCCAGGGATGGTGAATCCACCCCCTCTCTGGGCAGCCCATTCCAATGTCTGAGCACTCCCTCTGGAAAGAATTTCTTTCTGATGTCCAGCCTAAACCTCCCCTGGCAGAGCTTAAGCCCCTGTCCTCTTGTCCTACTGTTGGTTACCTGAGAGAAGAGACCAACCCCCACCTGGGTACAACTCCTTTCAGGGAGTTGTAGAGAGTGATGAGGTCACCTCTGAGCCTCCTCTTCTCCAGGCTGAACACCCCCAGCTCCCTCAGCCTTTCCAGAAGATGCTGCTGGCACAGGCTGAGTGTTTGACCATTAAACATCTCTGCAGCTGTTTCTGTGCTGACCCAACTTCAGTGTCTGTAGCAACGCCTCAAAGTCTCCTTTTCTGCCTCACAAGTCTGGAATTTGCTGTCCCACCAGCTGGAGGAGCAGCCAAATGCTCTGCACTTTCAGCCCTTCTCCACCAGAGCCATGCCCGGTGTGTGCTCCCAGTGCCCTGCAGGAAGCAGTGTCAGATCCAGCCCCTCCAAGCTGCTTTATGGAAGCACCAATTCCTGGCCCACCACACCTCACCCAGCATGGGCTGGGGCTTGTCTGCTGCCAGCTCTGAGTGCTGAGCCACAAAGAGGTGCCAGCAAAGGGCTCCTGGCTGGGCCTTGTGGGATGTGCCAGCCACAAAATGGGACAGCAGTGCAGTGCCAGGAGCTGTGTTGGGCCTGGGCAGTGGAGCCCGGGGGTCACTGTGCTGGGCTCTGTCACCACCTCCTCCAGCCATTCAGCTCAGGACAGCCCATTCCTCATCTCCTTCTTGGACCTGGGACCGTGTCTTGGAAGCTCAGGCAGGAGCAGCTGCCCTGGCACAGCCCTGGGAGCCCATTGCTCCACACCTGCCATCCTGGTTCATTATCCCTTGTCTTCTCTGCTGCCATTTTGGGGTTCTGTTTTCCCTCACACCCAGATAAGAGCAGGGATTTTCAGTTCTGCATTTTGGGGAGATTCCAGCTGGAGGAATCACTGTGTGTCCTCAGCTGTGGCTTTGGATGTTCGACCTGACAGAACTGACCACACCTTCCCTGCAATCATCTTTCTCTTCTTGGAAACCCTTTTTAAAAGAAACCAATCAGAACCAAACCCCATTATTTTCAAGTGCAGTGATTATTTTCAATATCAAGTCAGAGAGAAAAGCTGTTCCTTGGCCCCCTCAGCTTTGAAGAAATGATTGTCATCTTCCCTGAGCAAACCCTGTTTGTTCCTTTGAAGGAGCAGCACAGACTGTGACAGTGATTTAAGGCCTTTAGTGGGGATTTCATGCAAAAAAATATTTTTCCCAGTATGACTTGAAAGTAGACTTTTTTTCCTCCAATTACTCTACATGTTGGCAGCAAATTAGCTTTGAGGGAATATTGTGCACATCATAGTTCTCTGTATTGGGGAGTCATTTTTGGATCTTTTAGCTCAGTCAGGCCAATGACTGACATTGCTCATGTCTTCCCTTTGTGGGGATTTGAAAGCCTTCCTTTTGACAGGGAAGGTGATGTGGAAAAAAAGAAGGCAAAGTACAAGAAATGATTGGCAAAGTGGTGATATCATTGAGTGTTCAAAGACTTTGCAAATTGAAGCTTATTAGGCTGACATTTTGTCTTCTATTCAGCACTAATTGGAATCCTGCCTGGGTGCATGATGTGGAAGGTACTTAATACCTGAGTGTTTATCATGACAAAATGACAGAAATCGATGTCAAGGATGCTGTAGATTTCTGTTTAATAGAGAAAACAATCTATTTCAAACTGCAATTACATATCTCAGAATAATTTGTATTGTTATCTCTGAAGGTCCTCCTGAAATACTGCAAATGGGAAAGCTTTACTTTTGACCCCTAAAATATTGGCCTGATCGTGAATATGCCATTCTAAGGTTTTAGAGTTGTTCTTCAGAGTTCATAAAATCATCACTTGATGTAGTTTAGGGGAAAAAAAAAAAAAAAAGAAAAAAAAAAGACTAAACCTCCTGACACAGTGTTTTCACTTGAAACAGATCTGAAAATCCCACGAAGAGTGAACTCAGTCTTCCACACAGGTGATACAATTCTTCTAAAGTTGTGTCTGACAGCTTGAATTCTTTTGTAGTCTCTGCTTTCTGCTGTATTGGCATCTGTAAAATGAATTTAGAAAAGAGAAATAGCGACGAAAGTGATTTTTGGAAAGGCAGCTGCTGCAAACACAGAGTACACTGGAAGGTTTGAAGAGAGCTGTGTGTTCTCCTGCTGTAGTTGGTGCCCTTTGGGATTTCAGGGTTCAAGGGCACGAGTGGCCTGGCTGGGAGAGCAACATCACCAGTGTGTTACTTCACATCTTCATCTTGCACCTTATGAACTGGAATTCACATCTGAAATGAAACCTCCAGGTTAATATAATATTTAATATTTATTCAGCAGCTGTTGGAAACAACAAGCAGTTCAATGAAATTGTTATACCTGAATTACTGTTTCTAATGAAAGACAGATTTATAATTGCGGAGTAATCTATTTTTTAAAAGCCCAAACAGAACCAAACCAAACAAAAAGCCCACATACAAACAAACTAAAGGAAAAAAAAAAAACACCCCAAGCACCAATCAGTGGAGTGTGGATGCTCCCAGGAATGCCTGGTCATCTGTGACTGCTCCAGCTGCCTGTGTGTTCCTGTGAGCTCCAGGGATCCTGGAGCTGAGGAGATGGTGCCAAGCAGCAGTTTGGGGCTGATGGCAATTCCTTGGATTGCTGAAATCCTCTCGGGGGGCTGTGTTGTCTTAACCCAAATGTGTAAGGACAGGCAATTTCTGCCCCACTGAGCTCATATCACAGATGTTGGAGGTGGGGGCAACCAGAGGGCGGGGGGGGGGACCTGAGATAAACCACAGGGTTTATCAGGAGGTTGGAGCAGGAGAGCAGAGGGCACAGGACTGAGCTGCCTCTCTCAAGTGGCTCTAATGGCATCGTAAAAATGCCCTTCCATGATCTGTCTGTGGCATTAGGAGACAACCAAAGTGTGGTGGCCCCTTGCCATGGCTGCCCTGCTGCTGTTGGCAAAGGTTCTGCAGGCAGAGGAAAGTGCTTGGCTGAGGTGGAAGATGAGCACGTGAAGAACATTTTTGTCTGCTCAAAGTTTGGGAACCCCTATAATGATTTCCATGCCTATAGAAATGCTACTTGTCCACTCCCCTCAAGGTGTGGTTAATAACACCTAACTGTGAGCCTTCCAAAGCTGTGCATTGCATGGATTTCCTTGTGGGAAAGCAGATTTAAAGAATAGTTTCTCATTGTCCCTTCTGTCTTTTGGATGCTGGTGTTGGGCAGGGGGAGGGAATGGCACAGGACGAGGCTGTCAATATACCACTGGTAACATTAAAGAGAAAAACCTCATTTTTCCTGCTAAAATGAGTTGGGGATGAGTGAGAGAGTGTGTGTTTGTACGTACATGTGTTGAGTGTGTGTGGATGTGGTATTGCCCTCTAATGGATAGAGTCTGAATGGCTCAGCTTTGCCTGCTCACAGAGGGGTTTGTAGCAAAACATTATTTTCAGGATGTCTGAGATTTCCCACTTTAGGACAATCTTGTAATGTTTGTTCAGAATTCTGGTACATCTTTTGTGAGTAACGTTCCTTTAGTTTGTAAAATTAGTTTGAAATTCTACAGAAGGTCCCACAGCTCAGAGAAATGCCTTTTCTTTGTTCTCTGGAGGTTTATTTCAGCTAAACTGTAAGTGATTATTTTTATTTTGTTATTTTTGCCATAATGCCAAAATAATGACTGACTCTGATCAGAAAGTCCCACATCTCTGTCCACTGGGGACATCAGTAGCCTTTTGGATGTGTAGGGCTGGCTCCCTTCCTTTATTCCATCTGGGATGTGCCCCTGTGCCAACACTGAGCCCCCAGGACCTGCCAGGACCTGAGATGGGGTGGAGGAGGAGGGAGCTCTTCATCTCCCACCTCTGGTCCATGGGTGTTCCTGGGCCTGCTCCACCTCATCCTGCCCAGCAGCTTCCTGGCTGCTCCCACATCTGTTTGCCAGGAAAAGTGGCAGAAGTGTGTAATGTACCATCAATGTAGATCGAGGCTTCAAATCTCCATGAGATTCATGATATAGTCAAGTGCTCTGGTGATGTGTTTAGGTCAGGCTTTGTTTTGCCTTTTTTAAATTATCTTGGAAGGTAACTTTGGAATAACTCAAGAAGGAAGGTTGCAGGTTAGTTGAGAGTGGGATTTACAATTATTTGTACTGAAAATAGTCCTCTTCTGCATGTTCTTTATGGTGGAATCCTAACAGAGTCATATTTTTTCCTAGCAGGACTCTGTTTTCATTCAATAAATACATGTGAGAGAATTACATTTCAGAATTACGTTTCTTCTCTCTGCAGCCTTTTCCTTTTCAACATTTCCAGTGCTTGCCTTTGCAGCTGGACAACTGCACAGTGTTTTGGACACACAGCAGCACATCCAGGGCTCCCTTCATCTCCCACTGATGCAGTGAGTGTCCAGCTCCAGGGTCCAGCAGTTCCCTCCTCCCCTCCAGCAGGTTCCTGGTAGGCAGTTTGGGTTTTATAGAGAGGTTTCTGATGGATGTGGATTGCAACAAGCCAAATATTCACACTCTGGAAATCATGTAAATGTTCAGGGGAAACTCATTTCACAAAGTATGTTTTTAGCTGAGTCCATCATATTTCTATTTCTGATCCAATTACAAGCTGAGTCTGGGTAGGAAGAGCAGAAGGAGCAGCACATTAATCAAATTCCCTTGTAATGAGGCTGTTTCCATGTGAGTGACTGCTCTAAGGTGTGATAGCAGGCAGGGCAGCAGTGCTGGCTCTGCTGTCCCTCCCCAGGGCAGGGACATCCTGCTCAGCTTGGCAGGCACGTGGCCACAACAGGCTCTTACAGGGATGTGAGCAAAAGAAATCATCCTTTGAGCAAAAGAAATCGTCCTTGGAGCAAAAGAAATCATCCTTTGAGCAAAAGAAATCATCCTTTGAGCAAAAGAAATCATCCTTTGAGTAAAAGAAATCATCCTTTGAGCAAAAGAACTTGTCCCTGGGTTTCAGGCTACTACAGTTTCCATCCATGGTGAAAATAGAAAAAGTGTGCACGTGTTAACAGAGAGGTGGAGGATGTTGAAGGAGCATCTTCTCAGCCCAGGATGGGACTTTATCTGCATGTATAAATACTGCTGTGTTTCTTCTGGACATGATGCTTCCTAGCAATATGCCTTGTTTTCCTTGGAAAAGTTATTTTCCCCTTACAATGCCTTGGCACAGCCATCGCTGGTATTGTTGGGGATCAACAGTGGGGTTTTGCTAAATGTTGTTTTGATTTGATGACTTTGTTCCTGGGTGAATTATGAAAGCTGTGATTGTTTAGGGCACGAGAAGGGCACAATGCATTAGTGGGTCACGTGCTGCCTTAATGCATGCACATTGTGGTGGCAGGAGTAATAGCTCCATTAAAGAACAAAAGGTAGCAACACATAGTAGCTCTGGAGCTGGCCAATCCCCTCAAATTACCATAAATATTTGAGCAATCTGAATAGTTTTGGACTCTGTTGTGAAGCTTTCCTGGTTTTATCTGGCACTGAAGGAATGTGGAATAAAGTATTCATTTAACAGGGTATAAAAATATGTGTGCTATGCAGTTATAATCATGTGTCATTAATCAGAAAATACTGCAGAAACTCTGACAAATTAAAAACACAAGGATGTGTCTGCAAGGGCTTTTTCAGTCATTAAAAAGCTGCTTCACCTCTCAGGCAAACTATTTAATGGCAACTCCTTGCTCAGTGTACTGACATCTTCAAAGGCTCTGACATCTGTCGGCCTTTGAACTACCATTAAAAAATATTATCCCATTTCCATTCTTTTATGCCCATTTTTTTAATTATAGCCCTTCTTTCAAGTTGGGAACATGGTTGGTTTAAATGCTGCTGTCCTTTCGTTTTCAGCCACCCAGCTGCGGGTTGAATAAATTGATGCAGAATCAAAGGCGGGACTTTAAAGGGAGAAGGTTTGATGGACTTGGACTCCGAACCAGATGAGGTTTTATGATGAAAAGGGTTTAATCCCAGCACAGGCATCGCTTCTATCACTCCAGCAGTACAAAGCCATTCACATATAGAGGTTCACGAGAAATGATCTATTTTTTTTTTTTTTTTTTTAAACAGCACAGATCTCTTCAGGACTTGCAAATGTGGCATTAGCTAATATTCAGAGAGCTGATTTCCTTTCATCCACCAGAAGCTTATGATTATAGTACAGTGCTCGAATTGGAAATGAGAGCTGCAACACAGATTTAAAGCTCTGCTGTCTGATTTGTATTCAATATACATGTCACTGCGGGACAAGCCAGTCTAGGCCGAGCTGGTTCAATAGAGGCAAACACAGTTTCAGCAGCAGAAATTCTGGGCAGGGGGAAGGCACCAATTAATCCGTACCTGCTCTACCTGAGCACTGTGTTTAAGAGATTACCATCGTTTCTAAAGCTGTGCAAACAAACCCTCCTGATAACGTTTCTTTGGCATCTTTTGCATCAGAGGCTGTGAAAAAATACTCAGCATTAATCAGTAATGGCTCCTAATGTAGTCATTTATATGGAAGGCAATGTTTGTTTTCCTGTGCCTGAGTTTCAAGGAGTTTTGCTGAGACAGCCCTGCTATTCCTTTATAGCCATAGCCTTCATTAATGTGGTAATTAGGCACGGGGGAACCCAAAATCTCTTGTCTCACCAAGGCATTAGAAGCCATTTGTCAAAACTACCACCTCAAGGTAGCCAAGGAATAATCTCTCTCCTGGTTCCCTGATCTTTGTGTTGGTAGAAATGTGGTACACAGTCATGATTTTTACTTTCACATAGTAAGATTGTGTCCTTCCAAACAGTGATGCTTCCAGAGAGTAAAGCAGCAGATTTCAAAAGCCTGTAAATTGTGTCCTCTTAAAAGCCTTCACTGTAGTACAGAAAGGAGGCAGCTCCATTTGGTGCTCTGCTTCCAGTCAACAGTTTCTCCTCCAACCCTTCCCACTGCTGCTGTTCCCTGCCAGAGCATTCAGTTTAGGACTAATGCATTGTTCCTGTCTCTTAATGCAATTTGGAGGGTGTGTTTTGGAGGGGTTTTTGGAGACAAGTGGGTAGTAAATATAAACATGGTCCTGTCTAAATGGATGTATTTAATGGCTTATTTTATTTCACTGGTATTTCATAGAATCTGAATGTTTAATATGTATTTAGATTTTACATTTAAACTACACATAAATATTTATTCAAAGTACAGTAGATTCAAAACAGTTGCATAAATAAATCTGGAGAAATTCCTGCCCCAGGATGCAGTGGCCTGTTTGTCATTCAGAAAACGAAGTGGCATCAGCTGAATTCAAGGACAAACTGAGAAGGATGAAAAGGACCGAGATCAATGTAAAGGTGCCAGAGGAAGATACTGAGCCAAAACCCCTCTCCATTTCAAGCAAAGAAACGTTGTGTGCACGGGTTTCCTTTCTGTTGGGCAGATCAGGCTGTGAGTGATCTGGTCTCTCTGAACTGGCAGCTGTGGAGCAGGAGGATTCCAGAAGGGCTCCCAGCTCAGAAGAGCCACTGTCAGGGTGATGGCAACGGTGCCACCAGCACTTGAGGATGAAGGGGCAGAGAGGGACACCTGAAACAGCATCAGCTGTGGGGGTGACATGAGGTGCCATCACCTGGTGCCCTTGGCTCCAGCCCAACCTCTGGGTTAGACTAAAACCTCCTGCTCCAGGGTTGGCATCCTCCCATGCAGGTGGCACATTTCTCTCTTAGATACCAGGATTGACACCAAAGATAGTCAACTGGAATATCTTTCTTCCAAGGAGGAGTTGGTTTGATAAGGAGAACTGGAAGGAATATTTTTCTTTCACATCCTGAAACACAACAATTAAAGTTTTAGAGTTTTCCATAAGGAAAACCAGGGAAAACTAAACACATTTGGTGTCATTTTCCTTGGTCATCATTTAGGAATAGATTGTTATGGTTTTCATGATGCAGAAAACCTGGCATTACGTGTAGATTTTCATTTATTATTTAAGCCACTCTGTATTTTATCTATATGTTGCTCTCACAAGTTATTTTAGGGGATCAGTGCATTAAACAGATATTTATATTTATATTTATATTTATATTAAACAGATATTTAGCTGATTGTTTTTCTATCTCCATCACATTTCAATTCCCTTGCTGCAGTTGTGTAGATTGTTGTGTGCCCATGTGAGTGTCTCCATTAAAATTCTTCGTAGAAAGGCAGAAGGAAATGAGTCCTTTCCTGGTAGGTCTCTGAGCAGTCTTATTCAAATCTTTTTGTTTGTACAAAGAAGAATACAAATGTAAACATCTCTGTCATCAGATAAAAGCAGAGGAGAAAGAAGGCTTGGATGTTTTAATTTTTGACTCACTAATCTATTTCAAAGCAAATACAGTAAATCAGGTAATAAGAAACTATTCTGGATCTCTCTTCAGGCAAGAGGGCCAAGTCTGTTGCAGGTCTTAGAACTGCTAAATGGAAAATGTATTTACATTTATCTCAGTTTCAACGTGGTGAGTAATCCTTTCACTCCCCACTGCAAGGCATTGTTTTTATTGCACTTGTGAGCTCAAGGTTCTTCTGTTTGACTAAAACTCATCTTATTGGGAAGGCAGTGACAATAACCAACCTATATGAAGTTCTGCTTTCTGGCTGCTGTTAACTAAATTGGAATCAAATGGACTTATGTAAATTAAGAAATCAAAATAAGCTCCGTTAATTTGAAGCTCTTTGTGGAGCTGTTCACATGGGTGTCTGATTTTCTTTCTTTCTCCCCACTGCCCCCCTCCTTTTTTTTTTAAACCCGGTTTGTAGCTTAAGTGCCATTTACATTAACTGGGATTTAGGCAGCTAACTGGCTTCTGTGAAAGTCCAGATCTGTTTCAGTGCACTCCTTTTGGAAAAAAAAATCATCAAAAATTGTGTTTTGCTTAATGTCACAGCAGATCTCAAAAACCTGCTGCTCTTTTCTCAGGTGTGGAAACAAAAGTGGGGCCAATATTTTCAGTGTAGCTTTTCCTGCTGGGTCTTGCTGGTTTCTTTTCAACCTTGGGAAATACATGGCAGAGCTGGTGAACAGCTTGGTGTGTAGATTACCTGTGGAAATGTTGCCTAGGCACGATTATTTGTAGGAATAACATGGGTACACTCTTTTTTCATGAATTTTACTGAAAATGAAACTAAGCTGAAGGTAACTATTGTTCTTCAGGAGTCAACACTTTCACTGTGTTTCAGGAAAATGCTTAAGCTGTAGAATAAGAGTAGACAAGATAGAGCAAATACACCATTAAAAAGTAAAATTGAGTCTTAGAGGGTGCTGGACTCTTCTGGGGAGTGTTAAGTGCAGGATTTGGGGTGAGGGGGTGCTTGTCATGGTTGGGACACCAAAAGGAGGGTGATGTTCAGCCTCCAACAGCTCTGCATCACACCCTGGTGGGTACAAAATAAGCAGGGTTAGTTGTGATATTCTTCTATCAGATTCATAAATGTTAGAGGCATTTTTCAGAGCAAGCACAATCTGGAAACCCCAAGTAAAGAATCTGACCAAGGTGGTTTGACCTTTAAATGCAACTTAATGCTGTTAAAATTAATAGAATGAATATGTAAGTTGGCAGCTCAACACCTCACTTTACAAGCCCCTGTGGATATTTTCTAGGGAGATGTCAGGGGTACATTTGCAAAGGTGAGAAAAGCTGAGGTTGTGTGGAGATGGAGTTTTGCATAAACCCTGGAATGTGGGGATTGGGATCTGACACAGCAAACATTCCCCCTTGGCTGCCACCTGCACTGCTCCTACTGAAGGGGGTTTGGCCCTGGATATTCACCTGTTTGAGTGAAGAACTGCCACTCCTGTGCTGGGCAGGCTGGTGGGCACAGCTTTGGGTTGGGGAATTTGTCCTACAGGACCCAAACTGGATCTTACCCAGCCTGAGTTAGAAACTGAACATTTCATGTGTGAATAACTTCACCCCTTCACCAAGTGTGTCATATATAGGATATATATGGGATATGTGTATATATATGTGATATAGGTGGCTCCTAGTTAAGAAGTTGTGCAACAGCACCAACATTCTGGACAGAATTTTTCCCCCTCAAGAAGGAGAACAACTATTATATTCTTACATACTGTGTAAGGATATAATAAAGTGCATCTCTGAGTGCTGAAGTTTTAGCTTTGCTGATATTTTAGTGTTGCCAAGAAGTCTTAGACCACTGCCCAGGAGTGCCTGTGGTGATGGGGTGGTGGGTTCCATGTGCTCTTTGGAATGATTGTGGGAGCTCTTGGGAGCTGAGACCAACCTGCTGGTCACTGAACTGTTCTTCATTTTCACTTCATTTCACACCATTTCATTTATCTGCTCCCTTAAGTACCACATTTATGGGCCTGGGTGTTCTTACCCAAAAGGCATTTAAACTTGACAGTGTAATAGATGGTGCTGGGAAAGCCAAATAGCTGTTTATTACTTATGCCTGTTAATTTGTGCTCTGCCACATCATTACCCCCGTGATAATGTGTGTGACATTTGCAGTAGTTCTCCTTGCAAATCAAATCTTATCTTGTAAAGGATTCATAATATTGACAAGTTGCTGATTTTACCAGTCACAAGGAAAATCGGATAATAAATTCTTAACATATTTTAATTGAAATTACTGTGGTATAGAAAATATTTTCAATATAGTTGTTTAAAATGGGCATAATTGAGTTCATTACAAAGCTTTATTTACAAGATGGCTTTAAAAACTTGAGTTACTGCATTTCAATGAGTCTTGAATTTAAAATTCTAACAATTATTTTAAAGGATCAGTTTAGTTGGACTCAGTAGGATGCTTTGTGGGGAAAAGATAGAGAGCCATTAGGACTGTGCCTGGCCCTTGGTTGCTGAACTCTTTTATCTCTTAAGGATAAAAATCACAGGGATAGTTCCCCCAAACCAGAATGAGATCCCTTGTGAGAAGGATTGTTGTGACTTGCTGAGGCTGCAGCAGAAAAAACTCATTAATGTAAACCAATTTTGTTTGAAACACGAATCAACATTACACGCATTTGAAGCTCTTGTAGCCATACTTTTTTCTAAGCTCAGAGCTGCAAATATTTGTTTATTTTTCAGAATTCTTTCATGTTAAGTGCACTGGTTATTTTTGTGATGGCAGAGAAACTTGTATGATCTGTTTCCCAGCGTTTCATAAAGCTTTGTTTGCTCCCAGGAAAGCTGAAGGAGTGAGATCCACTTCCAAGAGATAATCCCTTCTGTGGTGTTTTACAGTAAATACATCACCAGTTGCTGGGACTGGGAGGGGACACTTCACCCACCTCTTCTGGGGCTGCTCATGGGTAAAAAGAGAGTCATTGTCCCCCCTGAATCATTGGGCGTTTCTCTTCGCTCCTTATTTTCCTTTTCATTCTTCATCATCCAGATGAGGTTTGTTTTTCCCACAGACTTCCTTTCCCTTCACTGGGCTGATCCTTCCACAGCAAACCCAGTGCCCAGGAAGGGGTGTTGTGGATCCATCCCTGCTGTGCCAGTGGGAGGACACACAGAGGGACAAAAGTCCCATTGAGAAGGTCCAGCTGATGGTTCCCAGCACAGCCTTCAGTGCTCCTCCACAGGAGGAAATGCTGGGAAGGCCTTGGCACAAAGAGAGCTGTTCCAGGCTAATATTTTAGGTTATTATCCTAGAAAGGATCTTTGTGACCATCTGAGCTAAGGCCATAGTACCTCTCAGAGCTCCTGGGCTGGTTTGTTGTGGGTTTTTTTTAAAAGTTCCATTAAACACAGCAAGCTCAGCCCTGTGCAGTCATCTCTGACTGAAGCCAAGTTAACCCAGTGCAGAAAACTTCGGAAAGAGTTTGAAGAGCTGTCAGGAGCCCCTTGAGAAATGCAGCTTGGGCAGCCTGAGGGGTGAGGAGCAGTGAGGTTGGGGCAGCTTCTTCTGCAGGGAGATGTTGTCACTGTGAATGTGCTGAAGCAACACCTGAATGACTCTGGAGCTGAGCCTTGGGGAAGAGCTTAGGAGAGGGTTTGATCTCAACTCTCCCCTGCCTGGTTTTGGTGACTAAAACACCCCTGACACTCCTGGCAGAGGATTGTGGTGGTGGGTGGATGTGGTTGGGGTGGGATGAGCTGAGGGGACACAGAGAGGTCCGTGTATTCCATCACCATGAGTGGGAACATGTGCTCATGCTCCAGCCTCTCTCCCTTGGAAACTCATCCAAGCCAATCCTTCCTGAGCTCCTGAAAAATAAAGGGAATATGTATTATTATTGGTTTTAATTAAACTGTAGTCATTCAGTCCATTTCTCATCCCTGCACGGAGCTGTTGCAGAATTTCAGACATCAGCAGCAGATTTTAATTTAAACTTTTTGCCAACTTTATATTTTCTTATGCAATTTACTTTTTAAAATTGAGAGCACATGTTTTCCTTCCAAATAACACACAGTACATTTATTGGCATTTTAAATGGGCCAAAGTGAGTGACCAACCTTCTTCTTTTTCTTTCAAGTCTATTTTTTCCCTACAGGCAAATTGCTGTGGGCTTATGACCCACCCTTTTTATGACACTATTTCAGCACAGATATTCTTAGTCAGAATTCTAAGTTATTGCTTTGAAACAGAAATAGAAATCACCACCTTGGCCAGCAGTTTCTTCAGCTATGGGGCATTAAAGTGTGTCATTTAAACTCCTATGAAATGTCTATGCTGTCACTCAGTTCATGTATTTCTATTTTTGTTCCATTTGGGATACTATGTAAGCTGGTGTTGTCTTTCTACTTGTTGTCCTGTGTGAGGATTAATAGTCATTTTAAAAAATGCTGCCTTGTTTGAGGCATGTTCCTGTGGCCTGGCCATCCTGGGAGTTGCTCTCAACTTCTGCATCCTTTCCAAAACACAGATCTCTTTTATTTCATGTACTTGTACCCACACAAGTGAAATAAAGACTCCAACACTTGGATCCATAGGAGACAGCAAGTAGCAGTAACATTTTGGACCTGTTATTTGCTGTGAAGACTTTATTCCTTCTGTTTAATGCAGTTTAGCAGCAGAACAGTTGGCTCAGTTGGAGTGTTTAGGATGTGTATCCCTCACAGCAGCTCCTGTACCCAAGTTATTGTTTGGACCATGCAAACCATTTTGGTTTCCAGAGACTTGAGCAGCCAGGGAAGAATTCAAGAAACCAACACTGAGAAAGAGGAGCCAGTTTTCCAAAGAAACCAAGCAAGCATCGTGCCTTTGGATCTCAAGCCTGAGCAGTGAGATTTGTGATTGCAGCTCTTATTTTCCCACAGAACAGACAGTTGCTCATAAGGTTTATATTTCACAGATTTTTCACAACTGAGAATTAAGTCATCTTGGGGTGGTTTTTTTTCCTAATTTGCCTACATTTAAGTCTAATAATAGTTTATTAAACCTGGCATGTGGAATAGCAGAGTCTTAGTGCTGGAAAGTTTGGGCTTCATTTCCTGCAGCCCTTGAAGGTCTGTGTGTCACCCCAGGTTGTCGCAGACAGTGAGTTCTCTGCGTGTAATCTGCTCTGCCCTGACTTTGTTTATGGGGAAAACTAAGCTGGCTCTGAGAACTGGACTGATTTGAAAGTAATTGGCAAGGACTGTGTCTGTGATCCCCAATATAAGCCTTTTCCAGTCACTTTGGGCAGATTAGATGTCTCTTAACATCATCTTACCGGCAGTGAAGTTGCTCCGAAGGGACTCCTTTAATCACATTAGTCTCGCTGCCATCACCCTGTCTCCAGAGTCTTTCTTCTCTCCTAATAGAACCAAATCTGCTTTGGCCATCTCTTAATGCTCCTTTGCATATTAATTACTCTTACTTTACCTATAACATCCAGCCCACTATCAGCTGGCCCCCAGTTTTGGATCTGAAGTCTGGGAGCTGCTCCTTTCTCCCTATGGCAGCAGAAAACACTGTATTGAGCTATTGCATCTCCTACTGACTTTTATAAGCATTATTGAAGAAAAAACAAAGGGGTAACAATTGAGTCAGGAATTCACCCAGCCTTTGTTTTGGCTTATAATGTAATTTTTGAATGAATTTTCCCAATATTCTAAAAAGTTGGGCCTGGTTTTTTATCCTAAATATGTTAACAAACTTTTTATGGAACTTCTGAGTGATGTAATATCTTAGTTTCACTTATGTGTGTGTGGGAGGGTGTAGTCAAAGGAAGTTTTTTATTTAAAAAAGGAAAGAAGTGAGGGGAAAAAAACATGGTAAGGGTGGGGGAATGAGTTCAGAAAAGGAGCTCTCACAGATTAAAAGATAATTGTGATTATTCCAGGCAGGGCTTGCACTGGGACAGCTGCTAAAAAACCCAAATGCTGCTCATGTCAGTTTGGAAGTCAGAGCTTATCAGCCAGCAGAAATTGGAGTTCTTATCTTCATTGAGTTAGTGTTTCTCTGGGTAAGGCAAAGCCAGACAGGCTGTCATGTTTTGGGGATCTGGAGATGAAATAATTTTCCGAGAGAATTCTAAAAGCACATTGTGGATTATAATTATAGACCAAAATGTACTTTGCGTTTTTAGTCTGTGTATGGAGTTAATAAGAAATTAAACATGTAGAGAGGAAAAGCTCAGGAAAGGAAGGAAAGGATCTAGTGCAGATTACACGATATGAAACACATGTTTGAGATAATGCTGATAGAGCTGAAATATGTGGCCTGTGGTGGAGTTCTGTACACAAATGATGTGCTCATTCCCTCTCCATACACACAGTTTTACCTTTGACACAGTGGGGAGCGATGCCAACGAGTAATTAAGAAAGCATGGAAGCAAAATGAGTTTGTGAGAGGGTTAATATTATTAAATACATGTTCCAGCTGTGATAGCTGAAGGACAAACTGAAGGTTTGAAGGGAGATGACGTCTTTTGTTACACCATGTAGTTCAAATAGCTTGAAAAATAGGCAAAGTTTCAAGCCTTGGCTTTTTTTTTCCTCTCTCAGATCACAGTATTTATAACAATCTGTCTTGGGAGATTAATGTACGAGGCAATAGATCTGATAGTCATTCATGTCCCAGCTTTGGTCAGAAATGAATGTTTCTTTTTCAGAGTTCTGTAGTAATGTGGTTCTCAGAGACTGCAAATGGATGGCTTAGCTGAGTGCAGACAGTGTGTTAAAAATGTCTGAAGAAGAAAAATAGGAGTTGGAGAGAGAGAGCAGTCCAGAGCTCTACAAGCAGTAACTGGCAATCCAGGCCAATGGGAACTTTAAATATACACTAGTTTTCATCAGATTTTTTTGTGAAACCTTTAAGAAACTTGAGCTGAGTCACCTGCATTTGTTTGGTAGAACATCAATTTCTCTTCTCAGTTTTATCACATCCTCTGTGATGGAGTTCCAGGGAACTGCAAAGTGAAGCAGGAGGAAAAAGGGGCACACCATTCCTGATCCAGGCCAGGATCCCAGTGGCCTTCTTGGCCACCTGGGCACACCTGGGCTCATGTTCAGCCTCCTGTCCATCCAAACCCCCAGGTCCCTTTCCTGCATGGAGCATCCCCTGGCTGCTGCTGCCCCACCTACCAGCCTGTCTGAGAACAGCAGCTGGGGTTTGATTCTGTGGCTTTGGGGTTTCTCACTGTGCTTGTTCTATTTCTGCAGGTGATCTGCAATCTGGAGAAGCAGATCCTGCAGCTGAGGCGGGAGCTGCTGGAGGCGACGCGTGTGCGGAACCAGCAGCTGCAGGAGCTGGGCCGGCAGCGCGACGAGGAGCGGCTGCGGGCGGCGCGGGACAAGGAGGCTGCCCTGAGCAGCGTCAGGGGGGAGGCAGAGAGGATGATCCTGGAGCTGAAAAAGAGGCACACAGCAGAGACTGAGAAGGCCCTGGACAAGGTAGGAGGGTTGTGTCGTGGGGCGTTGGGTAAAACTTGGTTGTAATAATGCCAAGGTCATGGGTTCAATCCCCTGTGTGGGCCATTGACTTGAGAGGTGGACTCGATGATCCTTGTGGGTCCCTTCCAACTCAGTGTCTGGGATTCTGTGATTCTGCATCTGCTGGTATCAAAGGGAGGAGTCATCCCAAAAGGGAGCAAAGAGAAGTTTCCCTGAGGAAAATGGTCAGGGATCACTTGAGCTGGAAAACAAGGTGTCTGCTGAAGGTCTGCTGTTGGATGCAGGAGTCATGGCAGGAGAGTGGGATGTTCTGTGGTTCTGGAGTTAAAACTTCCCTCTGAACACACTGAATCACAGACTATGATCTTGTAAACGGACTGGAGTTGGACCAAGGGTTGGACTTGATGATCTCAGAGGTCTTTTCCAACCCAATCCATTCTATGATTCTATTCTGAGTTGGAAGGGACCTACAAGGACCATCGAGTCCAGCTCAAGTCAATGGCCCACACAGGGGATTGAACCCATGACCTTGGCATTGTTACAACCAAGTTTGAACCAACTGAGCTGATCTCATGGCTCAGACCCCTGGGAGCGCCTCCAGCCCCAGGGAGCGCCTCCAGCCCCAGGGAGCACCCAGAGAGGATGGAAGTGCCCTGAGGTGCATTGGGAGCCAGCAGGACTTTGAAAACACAAGTGATTCCACAGGTAAAGCCAGCCAAGGACCAGGCTGATCTTCCTTTGCTGGAACAGGCAGTAAAAAGTTCAGCCTAAGCAGATTTTTCTCCCTTAAAATGCAGGTAAGTTCCTAAGGAGGCAAAAATTCAGGCTAAAACTGCAAGGAAGTTGGGTCTGGTTGCTGCCAATGGCTGGTCTAATTTTGCCTGTGTGCATCAAGTGAGCAAGGACTCTGGGAAAGGCTGGAAAATAGAGATTTGTGGTTGGGATCCATCAAGGTTTCCCTCCCCATTCTGTTCCATGGGGTCACTGCTGGCTGAGCATCCCCTTGGGCCTGTGTCTGGAATTCAAGGACTTCCCAAACATCAGGGAACTGAAACTTGGGAGTTTCAAAAGCTGAACTAAAACCCCCCAGTTAATATTTCTGATGGATGCTGTGTATGTGTAAGCAGATAGTTGTGGAAGTATCTTTTATAGGCATTAATGCACTAAATCACACATTTTCTGGCAAAGGGATGTACAGTGGCACAAATTAACAATCTGCAGAGCCTGTTGGAGCAGCCTTTGTGCAAGTGACATTTCATTTACCTGCATCAGGTTCTTGGGCTGTGATTTTAAAGAGCATTGGGGGGATTATGCAGGAAATCAGCCAGGCTGGAGCCATTAAAATGGCTGTGATCAACAATTCCCAATCTTTGCTGAATGTAAGGAAAGCTCCTCTTGGCATAATTATTTAAAGCCAAGGTCACAGCAAGTATTTAAAACCTTTGAAATTCATCATTAAAGGATTAATTTTAACTCAGGAAGACATTGTCATTTTTGCTTAAAAACGGAATTTGAATCTCAATTCTTTTCTTTCTTTGATCTTTTTTTACATGTGTAGTGTAGCAAAAGAAAAGTTAACTTCTTTACATCCTCAAATTAAAGTTACAAATAATCCTTCGTGGGGCAATATCTTTAATAGTCTTGAATTGTCATTTCTGTCAGAAATACTTTTTTTTCCAATTTGTTGGACTTTTTCCCTATTTTTCAAAAAATTTGCTAATTTTCAGCTGTATTAACTGCTATTGATTTATTTTTTTTTTACATCTAATCTGAAGAGCACATGTTGAGTAAAAGATAGGAGGGGAAAAAGAAAGAAGTATCTCTGTTGAAAAGTCTTTCCCAGACCTGTGAGAATACCTGGCATTACCCTCAAATCTTCCCATTCTCCTTCCTTTCTTTTTCCAAATGCAGAGCTGTGAAAATCAGCCACAAGGTCCTAAAGGCAAAGCAGCTCCGAGGGCAAACTCCATTTAAAGCTCCAAAGTAACACTTTCAGCTAACTTAGTTCAAATCTTGATCCTATTACAGCCCACAGAACTTTGATGAAGGAGATTTTATCCAAGAAGGGGAAAAAAAAAAGCCTCAATTACAGCATGAGCCTTGAAACTTGTTTTTTAAACTCTTTCTATTTTTCTACCAGCTCTTGTTACCTTGAAATTTAGGACAATATGGCAGAAAAATTTGTTCTCTAAATTTCCTTTTTTCCCTGCCAATTCTGTGAAGATGACTTAAAAATCCAGTGGGAAGCTGAATTTCCCTGTTTAGGCGTGGAACATCTGACTGCAGATTTGCTGAAGGTCAATCCATTCTCAAGTGAGGGATCTCATTCCTCTGATCTGCTTTGTGAGTAATGTTGATTTTTGTGTGGATTGCTTTGTGTCACTCTGCACTGCAGTGAATGTGAACAGGAGGAAATACAAAAGAAATGGCTCATAGTTAAATGGAAAATAAAAATCCAAGTTAAATGGGGAGAAGGATGTCCAGGATTCCTGTGGGATTCCCATATCCTGCTGTTGTGGGGCTGGGAAGGAGGACAGTGAGGGGCACAAAGAGTGGAACAGTTTTCATTACAACCACTCTGAACATTTAGGTATTTGTTGGTATTTCTAGGCAGCTTTTCAATATTTAGAGACACATAATTTATTGAGGTCTTTAATTTTCTGTTGCTTCAAAATCTCAACTTTAAAGTTGCTGCATTGTTATTGTTCCTGAGCAACTCCTTAACCCTTCAGGCTTCCTCAGGGTTGGTGTCCTTTGGAGATTCCCAGGTAGCACTGGCAGCATATTTTTGTTTCTGCTTAGTTTCTATAAAATACTTGTGTGTTTTCAGCATTTTCTGTAAACATCTTGTTGACCTGACCAAAGTTTTAGGGTTTTTTCTGCAAAATCTTGAGCGACATTAGGAAGAAATTCTCCCCTGGGAGGGTGGGGAGACCCTGGCACAGGTTGGGCAGAGAAGCTGTGGCTGCCTCATCCCTGGGAGTGTCCAAAGCCAGGCTGGACAGGGCTTGGATCAACCTGGGATAGTGGAAGGGGCCTGGCATGGGGTGGAACTGGATGAGCTTTAAGGTCCCTTCTCACCCAAACCAACCTTGGAACACTGAAAATACCTCATAAAAAGCTCCCTTTGAGTAAATTGGAGTGGGAGGAGAAGATGATGGAGGGGGTTTTTTTTCTCCTCTCTAAATAATTTTCAACATTCAGCTTTTTATTGACTTCTATATTTAAAAAAAGATATTTTGACTCATTCTGTTAAGGGTTTATGCAGGTTCCAGGAACATCTAATTCTCTTTCAGTGCAGCTTTTCTTGTGGAGAAATAATTTACATTTTTGTGTATTGACTGTACTGGACACACATGGTATTTGATGACAGGATGAAGCTGCAGACAGAAAAAAAACCAGTTAAACACTTGAGCTTTGGGACTGCAACTCTTCTGATGTCAGTGCAGTTGTAAAACGGTCCCTCTGGAGAGATGGGACTCCAAGATGACCTAAAACCTGGCCAGAGCCATGCACATCATGCTTTAGACTTCAGTGATGTAACAGTCAGTTGTACTCCGAGATTCCTGTTAGTTTAAATAAAATCTGACATTTCCAGTATTTTCTAGTCTATGTCTGTTACAATCTCTCCCTCTGCAACTGGTGGGAAGTCCCCATAAAACTGAGGTGCCTGGGGACTTTGGAGTGAAGGTCACTGTGTAAGTGGCCACTTCCTAATTAAGAATAACCACTTTATATAACAGTTGTGTTGTAACAGAATGTTTTTGTAAAGTTTTTCCAAACTTTCAGGCAGTGTGCTGTAATTGGATGCTTCCTTTTTGAGCAACCTCTTGCATACAATTTTCAAATAATGTAGTGACAATGTGCCCTGGAGAACATTTCAGTCCCTCCTCAGCATCCAGCTCTGTGGTGGGGGTTAATTCCCTGCCCAGCACAGGCCTGGCACAGTTCCATTGGGTGCCCTCCTTGGGAATGTTTCCATGCTGACGTGTGGGAGCAGCTGGAACTCACAGGAGCTGCTCTGGCACTGCTGCCAGGACTCCTGCAGATGCTGTCACACTGTTCAGCACTGGCAAAGAAAAGAGGAAGGGAAAGAATGTGACATCTTCAGGGGTGGAAGTTCTCCAAGAGATACTTGATTTAAAGGATTGAGTTCCCTCTAAGCTGTTGCTTCTGCTCACCAAGTACCAGCATTGTGTGCTCTCCAGGAACTTACAGCTTTGAGTCCTGTCTCTCCAGCTCTGGTTCTTCTCTGCCAGCTCCACATTTCATTGACCACCAAAAACGGTTCCACCTTTGTCCATAAACCTTCTGAGGACTTGCCCATCTCTGCAGCAGCTCTGTAGGTTCCTGCTTAGGCCTCTTGGTGTGGTGGAGTCTTTGACCTTCCCCGCAGTCATGTGGACACTCCCAGCCCCACCACAGCTGCCTTGCTTGGTGTGAGCATCCAGAGGAGCTGTGTCTGCACTCCTTGCACAGATTCCCTGCCTGTTCACGTGGGGGCAAAGACCTCAACCATAAAACATGGATGTGCTTTCTTCCCAAGTGTAATGACATCATTAAATTGCACCTAATTATGATGCAGATGATTGTCTCCTTGCTGAAGACATTCAGGATCTCAACCAGGTGTATATTTGCAATTTTTAAAAATGTTTGATTCTATTGCATCAATTACTTAGTCATGAATAATGTAAAGAGCCTCCAATTCTTCCCAGGAAGTGTTGGATGTTTCCCAAGTCTCTTAATTTTTTTCATTATAATCCAAGAACTATTGTCTATGATAATTCTGTGTTCCAGAGTAGAAATATTTTTATTGGTTTTGGTTTTTGGAGTCTGTGTACATTAATTTACATTTAGTTCTTGAACGTTTCTGACATGGTGTTAGTGATTCACCAACTAATGTTAATAAAAATTAGCTTAGTACTTTGGCTTTGTTGGAGAAAACCTGGCAAAAGCCTGGAAGATCAAGAAAAAAGAAATTTCAAAAAGAGAAGAGATTTTTAATGTATGCAGCACAAGAAGAACAGATTATTTAATCTACCTTTGTGGTACCTTTTCAGCAAATCTGGCAAAAAAAATGGGCTCCCAGATGAGAGGAGAAAACCAGTTTCCTCTCTAGGGTGTCCCCTTTTGCTCTGGTCCTTCTGATTCCTCCAAAGGAAAAGATGATAGTGGGCAAGGAAGAAAAAATTCAAATTTACAAATAGCTTTATTTATTAAAAGTGCCCAGTGATCAAGTCCAAACTAATTAAACCATCTTCATTTCATATTTAAATTCTGGCATGATTTCTCTTTCTTTGTATCCTTATAATAGAGAAAAGCTGCAGGTGGTTTCTCATTATTCTTTCTGGAGGAGAGGGAGTGTTTGGAAAATAGGAAAGGGGTAAAACAATGTTATTAGTCCTTCAGAGTTTTTAATATGAAGCAAGAAAAGTGTTCCAAAATTACTTCCTTGCAGCTGCAGAACATGTCACAGAGTAAAACCCACCTTCATTGAACGGCAGAGAAGGAATTCTAATTGTTCTAAATTCTTAGGCTCACTCTGCATGTGCTTCATTGTAACGTGATACTAAAGTGCCTCAATTATGATTTGTATATTTGGGTGCCAGAAGGGGGTTATTTTCTTATGCTAAATTATTAAGTTCTGTCAACTGCTGGGCTGTCATATAGAGATACAGTAAATCACATTATATTTTGTCATGGATTACACAGAGCAATAAATTTGGGAACGGAGATCAAAGTAGTTTCACAATCACATCTGAGTGTAGGAGGGGTGTTTAACTTGTAGAAAATCTGATTTAGGTGAAACTGTTGCAGTTCTTGTGTGAATTCGAAATGAATTTGAATGTTTGCTTGAAAATGAATCAGGTACAAATCCCCCAAAGAGTTCTGTGTTTAGTTCAGGGGAGTCAATTCTGACCTGCAGATAATTAACCACTGGGAATGTCCAGAGTCTTGCAATGTCTTATTTATGTTTTTAGTGGCCTGCTGATTGAGCAATAAATTCCATCCCCATGTCACTGGCCCTTTGCTGGCCCAGCACAGCCACTCCTTGGTGCTTTAATGTCTCTGGCTCGGGGAAGTTGTCACTTTTCAGGGAAAGCTTTGTTGTATTTCAAACTCCAGAGAGTAATCCTGCATAATCTTGCTAAGGAGCACTGATGGCTTCAGATCACAGATTTGTCCAGGGATTTGCTTGCATTTTCAGTGTTTGTCTTTCCAACTGCAGAAGCTTAACTTTTTTTGGGCTCTCATCTAATGATGTAACTTCCTAATAATACTGACTTAACTTAGTGAAACTAATTCAGTGGTACAGTCTGTCCTCTTGTTTCCAGTTTTCCTTCTATTTAATAAAAAAGATTCTATCTCAAAATAATACATAGGACATTTTCCTAGCCATTCATTGTCTTCAAGCAAGTCAAATGCTTGTTATTGCCAGAAAATTTAACTTAAAACAGCAATGCAGCATCTAAAAACTAAAAAATTTCATTCTTATCCCTTTATAATTCTTTCAGGAGCCTTGGCCAAAATCAAGGCCTGTAAACTTAGCTGATGCCTAATGATAAAATGCCTGGGTCTCAGAAATCTCCAGTTTCTGAAATAATCATGTATTGTAAAGCTCATATTGAAAAGTCCTTAAGTGAGTCAAGCCATGGGTCAGTGTCACATCTTGGTGCCTTTCCCTTCTGTTTGTGGAGGAAGCTTTGACTTGCATCTTCAAAGATGTTTAGCAGCCTGTCCCTTGCTGGTTTTACTGGGTGCCAGCTGGGCCTGAGTGACTCTGTAAACTTCTTTATATTGCAGTGGGAGAGAGCCAGAGCACATGAGCGAAGTCCCCAGTGCTCCTGAGGGATGGAGGCAGCTTGGAAAAGCTCCAGTAATTCCTGTGGGGTTCATGTTTCCTGTGTTAAAGCTCTGAAAAAGAATGTGCCACCACTTTTGAGATAATGTCTTAAACCCACTTGAAATAACTAACTTCATTTAGTTGGGCAGAACAGAAGAAAACCAGGAAATACTAAAAATTGTAATCCAGGAATGTAGTTGTGCTGTCCCAGATTTAGGCCTGTGGATGAGGGGAAACTTGGCTTCAGGACCCTAAGGGGGAGAGTGTTGCATTCTCCACAGCTTCACTGGGTTTGCTCAGTTCATATTATTTGAGTGTTGGGCAAAAGAAGAGATTGTGCCATGATTTCCAAGCCACCTGTGCCCAGAGTGAGCCAAGAGTTGGTGTGAACAGAAGGCAGTGAGAAATCCTGTGCAGAGCTGTCCCCTGAGCAGCCACATTTATTGTGATCATTTGAACCTTCTGATTTGCAGGGGTCTCTGTCCTCCCAAAACACAGCACTGATTTCACAGGTGATGGGTGGGAGGGAATCAGAGCGAGCTGGCCCTGGTTCCCAGCCTGGTGCTTGTCACATGGGACAATCTTCTGGCACAATGTCACATCCAGGACATCCAGACCAAGCCACAATTCACTATCAGTGCCTGATACATCCATCAGGATGAGCTTGTATAAAGAACAGTTAAGGTATTAAACAGCTTCATGTGGCAAACCCAGACTATTAATCAGATTGTAGAACTTTATCTTGTACACAAGGCTTGTGTTTTAGGCCAAGTGATGCAGTTTGTTTTCAAGAAGGTGCCTGACCCACTGGATGGAAATGATGCTGGGAAATATTGGGATGCTCAGGAAATCCAATTAGGTGAAGGTGGTAATTAGGTGAAGGTGGGATTTACATCCCAGTGTAAGGATGGTGTAACTTGGGCATCTGCACCTGGAGTCCCATAGAAGAATTTTTAGGAGAGTGAAATGTCTGTAGTTAATTTGCCTACATAATTTCAGAATTAATAATAACACACTGTTGGTTTGAATGAAGAGTCTGGAATTCCCAGTTTTCCTAAGGCACAGTTTGCAGAGGCAGTTTCTCCCTGGGCCCCCATTAAGCACTACAATGTGCTGCAGGAGGGCAATTTGCTGGACAGGTAGTGTCAAATTCATTCCTGGTCACTGTTGCTTTTTTCCCAACTTTGCACATGAATGAGAGGGATTTTTTTTCCTCCTAAAGATGTATGTTTAAGAAAAAAAAAAAAGAAAAGGAAAAGATTTATAGACCTCCAAAAGTGAAATGTAAAATAGAGTATTAATGGGATTTGGGGATTTCTATCATTCAATTTCAAACCCCTTGCAAGTCATTTGGTACTCGACTAATTATTCTGTTAACATAATTTTGGATGTTCAACTACTTTTAATGGTCTTTTGGGTGGTTCCAATTCCATATTTGAACTGGAGGGCTGTTTTCAGTGTTGAGCAGAGATTCAGCTTTCCTTTGGTGTCTGACAAGAGCATTGGTGTAGGAAGTCACCACTGTCAGTGTTGGAGGCACATGAGGAAAATACACATTTCAGGCTTTGAGGTCGAAATGGAATTTTTATGTACAATCAGATGAACTTAAAAGGTGATCTGCTGATCTCTGAAGTTTAAACAGATACAGTACAGAGAGTTTTGACATACTTAATAACAGAAATTGCCACTGTGAGGCATTCTGAAGGTCATTTTCTTTTGACATCTATCAAGTTACACAATCTTGAATTTTGGTACAAAGCATAATGCTGTCAGACTTAAATAGAAATAGTCCAGAATGTGGAGTGGTGTGTTGTGTTTTGAGGTAAATGGGCCCCATTTACATTAGTTCTTTGATGTTAAATTCCTTGCTGCACATCAGAGAACAGTTGCTTCTCCCCTGGAGCAAGTTTTCTTTCTTCTCTTTCCCCCACCCTTTGATTTTTTTACTCCTTTTTTTCTTTTTTTTCTTTCTTTTTTTTTTTTTTTTTTTTAGTTTTCTTATAATTTTATCTAAATAATTATGGAGGATCAGGTTATGTATGGCCACATTTATCTAGTTGCAGGCATTTCAAAAAATTATTTTTTCATAGCTTGTACTCTAAACAAAAGAGTTCTTAAATCTGCTTTGCTGTTAGTGAATATGGGTCTGTATATCTATATAGATATATAGATATATATAGTATATATATATATAGATATATATATAACCCTCTAGTGAGAGTTATGAAGATAGAGAATCATGGAATCATTTAGGTTGGAAAAGACTTTCAAGGCCATTGAGTCCAATGATAAACCCAACAGTGCCAAGCCCAGCACTAAACCATGTCATGGACACATGGAATGGTTTGGGTGGGACAGGACCTTAAAGATCACCCAGTGCCACCCCCTGCCATGGTCAGAGACACCTTCCATAGCCCAGGCTGCTCCAAGCCCTGTCCAACCTGGCCTGGGACACTTCCAGGGATGGGGCAGCCACAGGAAAACCTGTGCCAGAACCTCCCCACCCTCCTAACCAAATCTTTTCCTTACACCAATGCACAGACTTTCCTATTCCACAAATTCCTGACCCCTGCAGTTTGTGATGGACACTCGAGATGTCCCAAACACCTTCATGGGTGTTGGTGGAGGATGAAGTTGTCCACGTTCCTCCAACCCCAGAGTGCAGCTGGAGCTCCTGTGAGGAACCTCAGGGCTGTTTGGGACTCCATCCAGTGGAACCAGGACTGAAAGTCCCCTTAAATACACCTTATACCTTAAAACCAGCACATAAATCCTGTGTAATTAGGGTAGGACATGCTGTGCTTTTCCAGTGTGGTCTCATCATAGAACCTTTGCTTTTCCAGTAATGCTGCTCTGCTCCAGGAAAGGAGAACATGAAAAAGGGGCAGTGTTAGAGCAGCACCCACTAATTCAGTCATCACATCTGTAGTGTTAATACCATCTTTAATTTTGATGGGAAATGTTTTGTTGAAGTCAATGCAGTTTTGCTCAGCCACCACAATATGATGCTTTAAGGCTTGTTAAAGAATTATAGTTGGTTTTTAAAACCCATTAACTGTAACAGGGACATAATCTTTTAAATGCAAAAGTCCTCACTCTGAAAAATAAAATAATGCATGTAAAATCATCATAATCAGATAATTTTAGCTAAAATATGTATTAGCTGTGTGAAACTAAACAGAAGTTAATTTTTGAATCAGTGGAATTCCTCTGTGGCTTATCCAATTTAGACCTTTTTCATTATAAAAGTGGATATACCAATTGATATTTCTGACAAGTTTTTGCCAGGTAGGAATTTCAGCAGCCACTTCTTGCACATGAGAAACAGGTTTCAGACCATTAACTGTATTTGCAGCTCTGCCCTTTGCTATAAAAAGAGTGTGACTTTAATGAAGACTGGCTGACCCTTCAAATGTTCCCCTTCCACCTGGATTCTAATTCATCATCTTTCTGAAACAGCAATAACCTGCAAGGGAGGGAAATGCCCTTAATACAGAGGCAGGTTGTGAGCTAGGCAGGAGTTGGAAAAGCAGGAGCCCAGGAAACTGCTGTGTGTGTGCACCAGGCCAGTGGAACCTTCTGATTTGTGGAGATAAATGTGATATAAATCCTCCCCAGTGCTCACTGCACACAGCTATGTGTGGGTTTCCTTTGCTGTAATTCAGTCCTTAAAATAAAAAGGAGTAAAAAGGCAGTTTGGGGTGTAGCAGGGCTGGTGGCAGGAGGTTTGTGCCTCCCCTGGCTGCACAGCAACAGCCTGGAGAAAGAGGTATTAAATGAGTTTAGTTGCAGGGTTTGAAGAAGGAGAAGCTTCGTATTTCTGCAGGAGAAGATGGCAATGGAAAAGGGCATGGCCGGGCATCAGCTGGAGTTCCATCCCCTCAGCTGCCCAGTGCTGGCACCTGTGGGCTCTGCCCTTGCAGGGCTGTTCTGGTGCTGCTCCATGGGCTGTGATGGTGCAAGACCTGGTGGGAGTGACAGGGCTCAGAGAGAAGCTGAAGTCAGCAGGAGTCACAGAATCCTGGAATGGTTTGGGTGGGAAGGGGCCTTAAAGCCCGTCCTGTCCCGTCCTGTCCCATCCAATCCCATCCCATCCCATCCCACCCCTGCCATGGGCAGGGACACCTTCCACTATCCCAGGTTGCTCCAAGCCCCATCCAACCTGTCCTTGGACACTCCAGGGATGAGGCAGCCACAGCTTCTCTGCCCAACCTGTGCCAGGGCCTGCCCACCCTCACAGGGAGGAGTTTATCCCCAATATCCCACCTAACCCTGCTCTCCTTCATCTTCATGCCATTCCTGCTTGTCCTACTGCTCCCTGCCCTTGCCAAGTCCCTCTCCAGCCTTCCTGTGAAGCTCCTGTAGGTTCTGGAAGGGTGTCCATGGGGTTTGGTGCCCCAGGGCTGAGACAGCCACTTTTAGCCCGAGCCAATCCTTGACCAGTCTCCAGTGGGAGCTTTGGGAGCTCAACAGCCCTGAAATTGAGACCCCTCCAACAGGGATGTTTGGAACTGCAAGTGAATGCAAGAATTTGTGGTGTGTTGATGACTGGGAGGCAACAATTGGAATTTGTAAAATAGAATGTTGCAATTCCCTGTCAGTAAAGTGGTGGGATCTTCTTTCTTTGCCTTCAGTGAGGAATAAACCACTGAAATTTGGGGTCTCTTCCCTTTGGATCACCTCTGTCATGTCTCTCAGGGGTCAGCCTGGCTATACTCAGTGTGAGCAAACAAATTCTAATTTGTTTATGGAAGTTAGGAGTGTTTTCTATTATTTATTGGGATTTCTTCTATGGGTTCAGGGGGTTATAAAGCTGCTTCTGTGAAAGATGAAGACTTTTACCCCAGGCAAGTTGAGTGAGAGCAGCTGTAACATGGTCTGAGTGCCTTGTTGAGGAGTCCCTCTGCCTTTCTTGGAATAACAGTAATTTTTACTTTTCCTGTAATTTATTTTTTGCTTTTTTCCCTAAAGATAAACTGACAGTTTCAGTCACTTTGTGTGATATGCAGTGGTGGTAAAACACCATGTGAGACTGGACTGCAATACAATAGAAAAGTGTTAACAAGGGTCAGCTGAGTGCAAAGAGAAGTGGAGCAGGGCAGGCTCTGGGTTAACTGCTGTGTCACCACTCCTGTTATTTATGCAGCCCCACGAAATGCCCTGACAGTGTTTGGGGCACACTTTGAATGGTAAGTGTAGAAAAAGTGAAATGTAACTTGTCTGGTGCTCCAGAATTCTTCTGTAGGCTGGTTTAAACCAATACATAATGCCATTATTTATCACAAAACCCAATCAAAGCACGTTCTCAGAAATGGTGGTAAATTATCCAGTTGTGATGGTAAATTATCAAATTTGTTCGTTGATAAATGAAGTTTGATAACTGAGTAGATTTGTTAGTAATTTGAGTAGATTTCTCAGTAATTTGAGTAGATTTCTCAGTAATTTCAGTAGATTTCTCAGTAATTTGAGTAGATTTCTCAGTAATTTGAGTAGATTTCTTAGTACCAACAAACAGATGAAGCAGAGATATCTGCATGTTTCATAATCCTGGAATTTGAAGGGATTCAGGATCTCCAGGTGGATGTCATGTGAAGTTGGGGGTTCCTTGGAACTGGCATTGAGGTGCCCCCTCCACCTTGCCCGGAGTGCCAGGGGGGATTCCAGCCCTGCCAACGCTCTGCAGCCTTAACCTCCTGCCTTTATACTCCATAAAACAAGGCTGTTTGCTTGGCTGGAGCCCCTGGGATTTGCAGAGGTGGTTTCAGTCCCAAACCTGTGGCCAGGAGGGCTCAGAGGCCCCCGTGGTCCCCCCCCAGTCCCTGCAGGAGCTGCTTTGGGGAGCCGGAAAACTCAGCACGACACATCAAAGGTTTGGGCAGCAGGTCAGATGGGTTTTGAAAACTTAATCAGCTTAAATTTGCTTCAGAACTCAGCTGTGGAATATTCTGTCCCCCCCTAAGAAAATATTTGTCTTAGACACCTGTCCTGGAGTTTTAGAGCCAAGAAGACGAAAGCACTCAGAGGTTCACCTGAGGACAGCATGGTGGGGTGGGCTGGGCTGGTTGCTGCAGGGAAAACACAACTCAGAATTCTGTCCTGAAATGCAACTGAATTTATTTTTTTATTAATATCACTGTTATCAAATTATTTCTGAAATTAAATTATTTGGCAGGGGGGGGAACATTAAGAGTTCTTTGTCCTGCCGTTATAGAAATGTTTGCTTGTTGGATTCTGGCATGACAAACAGCCTTGTTCTCACTTTGTTTTATTCTTTATTTTTGAGTTGAGAAAAGAAATCCTGGGAGAGGGAAAGAGCTGTGTGCCCAAGAGCTGGTTCAGCTGCATCCTGGGTCGATTTTCAGTGTAATCCCCATCATTCCATGGGAGGGGATGTGCAGTGGGACAAAAGGTGGTTGCAGACACAGCACTGACATGTGGAGTTGTGTCCTCCACCAGTGCCTGTGCCTGGGACTCTCTCCTTGGTTTTGCCCTCTATTCAGAGCCAAATTCCCACTGATAAATTCATTTGTGTGTGTTGCCTCCTTCCTGTGACACACAGACACAAACACTCACTCATTCTCTCCTTTTTTTTTTTTTTCAATCCCCCAAGTCTTTATGTTTTCCCAATAATTGGCAGCTGAGGTACAATTTCTCCCCTCTTTTAAGTGATGAATAGTTGGCCCAAGATCAAAGCCCAGCCCTTGTGGTTCCTTGGCTGCCACCGACAGGCGCTGGGGCTGGTGCGGGGCCGTGCTGGGCGTGGGGGGGACGTGCCAGCCCTGGGGGGTGGCACAGGGTCTGTTCCTCTCTGGCTCATCAGGCTGTCCCCTGTGTGTGTTCCAGGCCAGCAGCAGGCTGAAGCAGGCTGAGAAGGAATACTGTCAGAAGCTGGCCAGGTCCTCACAGGTAGGTGGGGAGGGGAAGGAGCCTCCAGGGGAGCTGTTCCCTTTGGAGATGTGGGCAGGAGTGGAATTCCTTCTGCTCTCAATGTGGGTTCTGACAACCAGAGTCATGGAATATGATGAGTTCTAAGGGACCCACAAGGATCATGGAGTCCAACCTCAGCCCTGCACAGGACCTTCCCCAGGAGTCACACCCTGTGCCCCAGAGCATCTTCCAAACCCTCCTGGAGCTCTGGCAGCCTTGGGGCTGTGCCCACTGCCCTGAGGAGCCTGGTCAGTGCCCACCACCCTCTGGGGGAAGGACCTTTTCCTGAAATCTAACCCTAAACCAAGAGCAGCCTTAACTGTTTCCCAGATCGAACATCCAGTGTCTTCCTTGCAGATTTTAACCTTTCAAAACCCACAAAGCTTAAAGCTGACTAGAAAAAACAGGTGGGATTTTTTTGGGCTCTGAGTTTCATCCTTCTCACCTACATTTTCATCTGTTGGGGACTCAGGAGGACTGAGCCCTCCTTCAGTCAGTGGGGAAGGAAGGGGAGGTTCTTCATCAAGAGCACATCTCACAGAACCAGGAGGAGCTGCACAACCAGGACTTGCATTTCATGTTCCAGGTGGTGTCTCATGGGCAGTCAGTGGTGGGACAGCAGCCCCAGCTGTGTCACCTTCATCTTTGTCATTGCTCCAGTTCTGCATTTCTGCCCAAAACACCTTGAGGAATGTCAGTGTCCTGAAAGCAAAGTGCTTTGGTCTTGAGTTTTTGTTCTTCAGAGTTTTATTTGAACACAGAAAATGAAAATGTGTGTTGAATTTACTTACATACTTATAATAAGTGTGTAATACAAATCATAAGACAGGGAGATTTTTAAATATTCCACCTTTCAGTTGGACTGACAGGTAGAACTGAAGTGTGAAAAATGCTGGAGATGCAACCAGAAGTTAAGCTTTTAATAGGAAGAAGATTGCCCTGAGGATTTGTGTGGAGGTGTCACTCTCCTCACTCCTCTCAGCCCCAGCAGGGCCTGGCTTTGGAAACTCTTTTCAGCCAACAGTCCAATAACACTCTCTTAAAGTCAATAACAACACTACAAAGAAGGGCTTAGCAGTCTCTAAACCAGACAGAAGTGGTCAGGGAGACAATAAAAAGAAACTGCAAACTTTACTGCTTTACCAACACTTTGAAATATTTTAGAACTCTTGTTTTCAGCTTTTCAACTCCTTTGAGTCTCATTTTTTGAAACACTTGTCCAGGATTGTTTCAGTGAGATTTATTGGACTGTCAGTTTTCACACTGTATTTTTGACACTGCATTTATCAGAATCATTGGTGGATATGTCTTATATTTCTAAAATCTAACCTGATTTTCCACACATTTATTTGCATACAGAGAGGTTTGGGGTCTCCATCCTTGGAGATACTTAAACCTGACTTGGCATCATGCTGAGAAACCAGTTCTGAGTTATCTTCCTTTGAGCTGATCATTCCACCCTCACCAGTTCCAGAATTCTGTGGTAAATCAGGGAGAATACTCTTTCTCCTAAATGTCTTCTAGTGATTTTTGAGAGCCTTATTTATAAAGAAAGAAAGAACAACAAAAAAACTCTATTTTTTTATCTTTCCATCTGAACCTGAATATTCAGGAAATGGGTAATGTCAATACAAAAATAGCTCTTGATTCATTCATTAAAGGCAGTTGGAATAATTTAAGCCTTTCTGAATTTTTAAAGAAGGGATGAGGGAAACTGCTTTAATTCTTGCAGTGGGAACACCAAGGTGGTGTAGCACAAGGCAAGAACTCTTTAACCTGAATGTCAGAATAAATTCTGTCAGGCTGAAATTTATTGGCCTTTAGAATAGTCTCAGGATGGAAATATTTTGGGATATGGTTTTTATTAAGGAGGGCATTGCTGTAACCAATCCCCTTCCCTGGGAAGAGCAGCACCCCCTGCCCAGCCTTGGCACCTTCTGGGGCAGACACAGCACACACATCTCTGCCAGGGCTGCTTGGCACAAGGAAGCTCTTCCACCCTGATGTCTGAATTTCTTGACTTTTGTGGGTTTCAATCAAATCCCTGAAGTTCCTTGAGCATAGTTGGGTTTGGGGTTTTTTTTACAGCTCACTGTTAATAATAGGTCAGTCCCAACTTTTCTTGTGGTTGTGTTGCTGACAACATCTGTCTAATCTTACTTTCTGTGGCCTCTTGGAACATTCACTTTTAACACCCACACAGAGAAGAGATTTCAAGAAATTTCCTCTGAAGTTTATACAAAGTAAATACATTTTTTTTTGCTCTGAAAAGCACTGCACAAAGCAGAGCTTTCTTCATCTACTCGTGCTGAAATTTCCCTGCCTGCATTTCAGAGCTCCTGTGCTAACCCAGTAAAGACTTGAAATCCCACT
Organism: Hafferia zeledoni; assembly: GCA_035583235.1. Taxonomy (NCBI): domain Eukaryota; kingdom Metazoa; phylum Chordata; class Aves; order Passeriformes; family Thamnophilidae; genus Hafferia; species Hafferia zeledoni. The sequence continues at coordinate 2,767,215 of JAWWEV010000044.1, read as the reverse complement.
CTTGTGTTATACTGAAGGGTTTGTTATTTCATTTTCTTTTTAAAAAGTGACAAAGTGCTGTAGGTTTGCATGGCTTCAAGTTGTTATTTTAATGATTTTTATGATCCATTGCTTTCTCACTGCATGGGACACACCTGGAAAAGCCACATTTCTGCCCCTTGTGTGTCTTCGACATGAAGACCTCAGTGGCAAACCCAGGGGCACAGCTTAATTCTGGCTGAGGAGCTGCACCCTGTCCAGATTATCTCTGCACTTTGGTGCATTGACCTCAAATAGCCTTCCTTTTAATGGGTGTATTATCCTTTTTGTTATATATTTGTTTTTAGAAAAGCAATACAGAAATATAAAGGTAAGTTTTTCTCATAATCTTGGGTTTTTCAAGTAGTTAAACGGAGAAATAAATTTACAACAGGTTTTAATCCATCCTTTTCCCCTTTCCAAGTGATTCCTGTAATTTCATTTGTAGCACATTTATTTTTACATTAGTCTTGGCCTATTAATAGGGGGGGTTTTTTTAGTTTTTTCCTAGATAACCATGTAATTAATAGTTAAATATTTCTCTCCCAGTGAGGAGGTCTGGCAAATACAGAGTCTGAGCACTGGTAGTCCCTCCCTGACCTTCCTCTGTGCTGAAGTGCTTTTAGAATTAGACCATATTATGCTGCTCCAGCAGCTTAACCTTAAGCTGGAATATACACATTAAAGCCATGTTTAAGTGCTTTGCTGGCTGATGACATGTCAGTATAAAGTTCTGTAAATATGCCCAAAGGATCAGGTTTAGTTATGACTTTCCCCAGTGATGGAAAAGGTGAAACAATTCAACAAATGATGAGTGAATCATGTAAAAGCTCCTGGACATGGAATCAGGTCCTGGACATGGAAATCAGGTTCCCACTGTTACTAAGCAGAATCTCCTTTCAGCAGCTCAAAAATTTCACTATCAAGTTTAGATTTCAGCCCAGAATGTAACTGTGGGTGTTTTCCTTCTCAGCAACACCAAGCTGTAAAATACCCTCGTGGCAGAGGAGCCCACCAAGGACTGTGGGAACTCCCAGTGCTGCTCTCGGGGCAGGGGCAGCCCAGGAACAGGCTCAAATTGAACACCACAGATGTGCTTTGTGCTCCTGAGCAAACATTTGGGAATGTCAGAGTGGAAACCCCTCCCAAATATGTTGTGTTCAGCAATTTTTGTCCTTTCCAGCCTCTCTGTCTTCCTCTGCTCTGCCATTCTGTGCTTGCTGGTGTGGAATGTGGTAATTCCCAATATTCAGCTTACACAGCAGAGTTTGCCTGGGCCATGTTTGTGTCCCAAGCATGAAAACATGCCAACCACGTGCCAGGGGAGGTTTCACCTCTGCTGTTTTCTTTGCAGGTCATATCTGAGCTGAAGACAACCATTTCCTCCCTGACAGAGGAGAAGAGCCAACAGCAGCTGGAGGCGGAGCAGCGGCTGCGAGAGGTTGTGCACAGGCTGGAAGAGGAGAAGCAGCAGCTGATGGCAGATAATGACAGAGAAATCAAGGTAATCTGGGGGTTTCAGGCTCTGATTCTGCTGCCTGGGGCAGTGTCATTGAAAGTTCTGCAGTGGGCACAGGAGTGCAGGTGTCACTGATGTCCACTTTGATGCCACTGGTGAATTGGGCTCCCTTTCCTCCAGCTGATCCTGGGCATGAAACACTTGGATTTGGCAAATCTAATCCATCCACTTCAGTCAAATCCTTCCTGTTCTCTTTCTTGGAGTATTGACTCTGATATTTTAGTGTATTTTCAGCACCTTTGCATGGTGTTTCCAGGATACGGAGTCATAGAATCGATTAGGTTGGAAAAGACCTCCGAGATCATCAAGTCCAACCCTTGGTCCAACTCCAGTCCCTTTACC
>JAWWEV010000044.1:2742549-2765236 GCA_035583235.1 Hafferia zeledoni | reverse complement strand
TGCTGAGGTCACCTCTGAGCCTCCTCTTCTCCAGGCTGAACACCCCCAGCTCCCTCAGCCTCTCCCCACAGCACTTGAAAGAATAAAGGTGAGAGTGGTGAGGCAGCAGCTGGAGCTGGGCTGGCACTTTCTCCACTTCCATGTTCAAGGCTGCAATGAGGGAAAATGTGTTCTTACCTTCCCCTGAAAACCATGTGCAAAGTGTGGGCTAAAGGCCAATGGAATCAACTGTGTGTTGTTTGTATTTTTGTTTGTTAGTTTTCCACACATTTTGCATCCGAATTGCATTCTCTGGCCTGTTCCAGCTCTTTCAGAGCTCTGAATAGTCAGGTTGTTCTTGCTGCTTTGACCCCTCCATTCATTCATTCCCACCTATGGAAATGAGCAGTTTCTAAATGCTTTTCACAATAGTAAAGAGCAATGGAAAAGTTTGACAAACAATCTGCTGGGGCTGACAACAAAAACACCTCATGAAAAATTGTATAGAAAAAGAAAATTACCTTTTCTCTTCATAAAGACATTTACTCATCCCAAAGAATTACGTTATTAAATCTAGAAGCTCATGAAAAAATGAACTGCAGTTAAACTTTCTGTGCTAAAAAGATACAATGGAAGTTTTTCCATGTTGGAATTGCCTGATGCTGAATTATGGTGCAGTTTTTATTGTCCTCTCCATTGGAATGACTTGCATTACTATCTTTGATAGTAATTTTTCGTTTCTTACATCAATTTTTTAATAATTAGTATTTTTCTTAAGGGAAACTTCTGCCTTTACTTGTGTTTGTTGAGGAACAGAATTTCCTTTCTGATCATTGTTTAGTCCTTTCTGTCAAAGGTTTACCATAAAAATTTGGCTATAATGGAACCACCAGAGGCAGGTTTTTTAATCAGTAGGCTCAGCAATAGAACACCATTAAATCACATTATTTTGGGGTGCAGGGCAATTTCTGCCACTTAGGAAAACACACTCCTTGTATTTCTCCAGTTTCCCAGTGGCCACCTGGACCTGCAAGAACCAGTGGGATCATCTCCCACAGTCAGGAATAATCCAAGTTATGGTACCTCCTTCAGTTATACATTGGAAAAACCTTCACCAGCTTTTTTCTCTTCTGGTGCCAATTCTACTGTTGGATTTATGGATTCACTTCAACTAAGTTCCATTGAGTGGAAATAATTCAGCTGTTGGTAACACCAGTTTTTGAACACTCATGGTTAGAGGTTGGGGGAAATCCTTCTCCATGTAAATCAGCTGTTATAAACTTAATTTTGACGTTATTACCTCACAATGTAATGAAATCCATAACACCCCAGGGCAATTCTGCAGTTTCTGAGCAGTGTCCCAGAGTTTTAGCACTGATGTTGGGAGTGTGTTTTGTAAGATTTTGTCAACTAGGGGAAGAAACTGGAGGAGCTGTTTAGCTTGGAGTTCTTGAACTTTGTTTAGTATCATTAATACTGTAGTTTGAAAAAAAAAAAATCTTTCTTTGAACCCAGTGATTTAATGGAAATTTACTGAAATCCAGATACCCAAACAGAAAATTCTTAGGAAGGTAAACTGTGTATTTTTAAGAACCACACATACTTCTAGACAAGCATATGCAGAAATACTTTGCTTTTTATTAGCTTGAGGCAAAAAAAAAAAAAAAGGTTTTGGTGAAAGCAGAATCCTGGATGTCCTGGAGATGGGGAATAACATCTAACCCAGGGTAAGCTGAAGACCTTGAGGGATGATTAAAGAAACATTCTGAAAACAAAGCAATTCTTAATCTAATGTAAACCTTTGAGAAGACTCCATGTAGTATAAGCTATTGAAAATACTATCATTAAAAACCAGGCATTTGCTAAATATAACATTGATTTAAACTAACATTGAGGAACAGATTGCAATTTCCTCTATTGGTATTGGGTGGCTTCCTGTAAGACCTTCCAATTATTATTTCCTTTCAAAGGGAGAAATACATTTTTACAGAAACCAACTGGCTCTCAGAGAAGTTTTGGATTTAGGCAGTAAAGTGATATCCAGATGTGGATGCCATAATACAGGATTTTAATGTTAATTCAAATTCCTGACTCTCTTTGCTGGTTAAAGGTTTCTGAGCTGTTGTTATTGCACAATTGCATCCACCTCCTTCATCTCCTTTTTTTTTTTAAGTACTAGTCAAAAAGAGTAAATGAAACTTTAAAGAACATTTTGCTGCTTTTGACAACCTAAAAACCCAAAGTGACAACAGTTTTTGGCTTCAGGCAGCCTCAGTTTGGGTGAGTTTGAGACCAAGAGTTAAAGGCTTTGGCACTCTGGGTCAGTCTCTGGTTTGTCTGGCCTGAGGGCAACTCAAACTTGTCATCACTCATAAAATTAGGATAAAATTTTGGCTCACCACGTTCCTTTCTCACAGCTTTAAGGTGTCCACTCCTGGTGCAATATCTGGTGGGATGTTCCCAACTTCTCTGTGATTTTTGGTCCTGGCTGCCCTGGGAACCTGCAGGAACTTTGTGGCTTTGGGGAGATACCTGGAGGTTATTTATGAAATCCCAGCCTTAGTTGTTTGGAGGTTTGTTTTTTTTTTATGGAATCCTTTTGGATTCTGGGATTGAAAGTAGAAAACATTTCCTGGGATTGGAACTGCCAAAGCATTTGAATGTTGAAGTTCATGGCCAAGTGGGGACTCCACATCAAAAAGTAGATTCTGGAAAGAAATGGATGATGGAGAACATACAGTGACAAAGCCACAATAGAAAAGGGGGGAAATGATGCTTTTTTTTTCCAGATGAACCACATTTGTTGTTTGGTTCCTATTACACATTCTAGGCCTCTGTTATATCCCAGAATTAACACCAAAATTTCATTAGTAAAACATGGTTGGAGGATGACATGTTTCAACACTGTGTCTGTCAGCCAGCTTATGATCAGATTAATTCTTTTAATAAATAAGACTTTAAAGATTTCTAGGAAAGAATCTCCCATAATAATGTTCCCCTTTGTGGGAAAAATTTTGAAACAGTTATTTTTCTTTGTTATGTTTTAAAATGTTGAGAGGGGACAAAAAGCCCAAATGTATTTTATGGCCATAGCAGAACAAAGGAGAAAACTTCTGGTTTTAAGTTGCCTGTGTGGGCACTGAGGATTCTTAACATCCTCATGTATTTCTATTCTAACAGGGCTGTTGTATCTTGGAGGAAAAGGACAATTTCCTCTCTGCAAAGTACTGAGGGTTTTATCAACATGGAGAATTTCCTCCATGCAACTATAAAAAATCCTCAATCTGCTGTAGCAGAGCTCAGGTCAGGCCTTGGCTGAGGCTCTGGGTTTGCTTTTATTCTGAAATCCTCTTTCCATGGGGGGGTTTACATTGATGTCCCTCCATTTGGGGTGTCCCTCAGAGCCTGGGGGGGCTCCTGGTGCCCATCCCACCTCTCTGTGTCCTGCCTGGTTGATTTGCTCAATCTCCCTCCCATCCATTTTTGCTTCCTGCTAAAAGGAACACAAATTATTTTAAACCTTGGGCTGTTTGAAAGCATTCAGAACATTTCTTGAGGGCACCCAATAGCTTTGTTTCCAGAAAGTAGTTGTCAAAATATACTGAAGATATTTACAAATGTCTCTGTGAGAAAAACTGGTTTTAAAAATTCAGTGAACAAACTGATTTTGCATGGGTTTTTTTTATTTTATTATCAAGCATTTTTATTAGCAAATTCTACTTGTAACTACAAATTCTGGTTTGTATTAAGAGTAAAATCTGGGTTATGGGCACAGTAACTGAGGGACTGCAGCCCTGCAGAGGTGTTGGGTCTTCCAAACCCACTTCTGGAGCACCAGCATTGTACTCTGCAGGAGCCACTGTTGGGGTTAGGAAGAAATAATTCTCATTTAGTGGTTTAAAAGTCACAAGCAAAGGCAAAGCTCAATGGTTTAGATGCCTTTATTAGTGATTATTGGGAGAGGAGAGGCCTCAGAGGGCACACAACCCACACTGACCTGATCCTGACAAGGAGTTTTGGTCCTGATTTACAAGTGAGACAGTGGGGGATAAAACCTTCACTTTGTCCCAGGTTTGTGGGAAAGGTGGAAATGAAAACTGTAAGGCCTGTAAGGCTGTGACTTTGTGGAACTGATAGCACAGAAAACATTCATTTGGGGGCGGGGGGGGGAAACCTTAAAAACTTAGTGAAAACTATAAATTAAAACCTAAAATTTAGGGTAAAGTGAAGAGAGAGGTTATTTCATGGCTATTTTTTTTAAAGGAGTCTTGACTTGCTCTATTCCCCAGGATACACTGAGGCAGGAGAATGAACTGCTACAACCTCAACTCCTCTTGAATAGCTGCAGATTAAACCCTTGTCAGTAAGACCCACGTTATTTACACGCTTTTTGAAAATATTCTCCTGTATTTTTTATTTTAGCTTGGATGGAGGGGTTTTTTTTCTTTGTAGCTACCAGTGCCTGTAAAAAGCAGGTCAGCATTTCCCTGCTGGCACTGACTCATGTCTTGGGAGACATCTGGGCAGGGCATGGTCACTGCTGGTGATGGTTCTGTGGCCACAGCTGTGCCAGGGTCTGTCTCACCCCAAGCCTCAGAGATGTGTGTGCCACAAAGCTCCCCAGAGGGGCCTCAAATCCTCCTCTTTGCTTTTGGGGCTCAACAGCACCAGGAAAAACCACTTGGTGTGGGGAGATGAAGAGTTGGAAGGGACCATCCTGATGTTAAATACGTGGAGTCCTTTTTTAGGGCTCTTTATTTCTTTGTGACTGACTTTGGTCTATAATAACACAAAGAACTCTGCGGTGTCTTTTCTTAGGAGGGAATGCCAAGGCACCCACACTTGTACCTGAGCACTGTAAAGCAAACAGTCAAGTTTACCAGGCAAAGAACTTTATCTTGTTCATCATTTCCTTTGTCCTGGTGGATCAGCAGGGGAGGTGGTGCCTTCCAAAAGAACAGGGCAGTGAAATCTGCCTTCTCCTCCACGTGGGCTCCAAACTCTGGGGTACCTGTTTGGCCACAGCCTTTGCTGATGTCAGCAGTAGTTTCACCCAAATTCTCTGTTAGAAGAACAGGGTTTAGCCCTGAGCTTTTCAGCTCTTGCTTATGCTCTGTCTCCTGATTCCATCACATGGTTATATTTAAAAGCCTGTATTGACACATTGATTATAGATGATAATTAAAATAGGCTGATTTTGGTGTTAAGGGTAGACAGTTATCAATCACAACCAAAATTCTGTTTTTAAAAACTCTGCTCTTCTTTTCCAAATCCCATCTCTCTGCTGTTGCCACAGCAATGATTTTATTGTTTGAGGCACAGTACCTTCTCCTCAGAATTACAGGGTTTCAGCTGCTTGGCCAGCCAGGCAACCCGAGTGGCTGAGCATCTGCAAGTACTTTAGAATATCTTTGACATGCTTTGTGAGACAAAGAATTGAGTCATCTTTTTTTTCCTGCAGCAAGCTTTGCACTCTGGCATTTTTCTTGACTTTTCATGTCCCAACACATTGAAGAACTTACCATTGCCAACAGCAAAATCAGACTTACAAGTTTTATAAAAGACTAGAGCTGGTGCCTGCCTATTCCTCTGAACTGCAGTCCAGATTCATCCAACAGGTTTAAAACTTGGTGCTTTTACTTTTTCCTACATTGTTGTTGTTGTTGTCCTCAGTGCTGTGTTTTCCCTCCAGAAGGCACTTTGCTGCATGAAGTCCTTTTTATTCCTTTTTATTCCTTTTTATCCCTGGAAGGGATACCACCTGTCTCCAGATTATGGGATTAAAGATTCTATAAATGCATCATAAAACAGAAAGTCACATGTAGTTAAACCATCTTTTAATGATGTGGATTACACTAATTTTGCACTGGAAGAATGGAAAAAAAAAATTCAAAACCTGGCATAAAATTCACTGCTTTTAATTGACAAGACAGGAGTAGTAACACTGAGAGAGGTCCTGGATGATCAGAAAGGTGCAGAGAAAACAATCTTATTAGTAAGTGTAAAGTAATATTGATATAAGCCCACACAGCTTGTAAAGAAGGGCAGGCAATGTGTATAACTATGGAATAAGAAAATGGAAATTAGCTGTTTCAAGGCTGCTGTGATGCTTACAGAGTTTACTGCTGCTTTGCAGAGATGTTTTACTCTCCAAAGAGCACAGGAATTTTTCTGGGGAGGGGGGAAAGTGGTGCTTAAAAAGGCAGAGCTGGGGAGATACCCAGCAAATAAGTGGCAGAGTGCCTGGGAGGAAGAGCCTGTGCTCCAAACTCTGAGACTTCACTGGAGAAGGAAAAAAAAGATAAAGATAAAACCAAGTGTGTAATGTCATCCAAAGACAGGGCATCTGTAAAACAGCCTGTGCACAGGGCTGTGGAGGCTTTCCAAGGGCTGTGCTTTGTTGCAGTTCCAGGGAGTTCCTGGAACACAGCCCTCCTTCCCTGCTCCTGGAACAGCCTTTGCTGCTGCGCCGTGGAGGTGGAAACACAATCTGTGGGAACCAACAAAGGGAAAACAGCCCCTTCAAAGCCAGCCATGGGCACTCAGAGCTCTGCACCAGAGGGTTTACAGCCTGGCACAGCAGCACCAGTGGCAGGGCTTGGCAAACTCACTGGGGAAGTGGAGCTGCTCTGTTATCAACACCTCCTTCCTCAGATGTCCTCCTGGTGGAGTGGCTCAGCCCAGGAGTGGCTGAGACAGCACCAGGTTGATCCCAACTGTGCCTGCACAGCTTCCAGGGTTTGTGTCAAGGGGTTTTTTTGTGTTTCAGAGCTGTGTGTTGCTTTTGAGTCTGTGCTAATGGTGGTGCAGGGATGTCAGCAGGAGAGTCACTGAGGAGTTCAGCTTTCTGCATTAAAAAGCTCCTGCCAAAAGGAGTGTTGACTTTAGAAATCTTCAGATTCCATTTACAACTTTCTGCTGGCTCTCCAGCCTTATATGTAACTGAACCTCAAGAAGATCAAATATCAGAGTGTTTTTTAAGAAATGACTGGCTAAAACTTTTGAATGGCAGATCACAGGAAAATAGGAATATCTTTGTTAAACTTCCCATTTTCATAATAGTTGGCCTTTTCTTAAGAGTAACGAGAGAAACCTGGTGAATGTGATACTGGGGCATAGTAACTATTTACCAATATTTAAAGCAAAATATCAAGTGCTCAGTAGCACTCTCAGGGTTTTTAAAAGGCATTGCCTTCATTTGCTGTAACTGGAGTGTTTTTTCCATGCAGAATGAAAACACCTATTGTTTTCTTAGCATTAAAAGATTAGTTCCAAAGAGCTCCTGAAGGAAAGCAGCCAAGGCTGCCATATTTCTGCCACTTCCTTGAGTCAGTGGAGTTGGAGAGAAAAGAGCTTTCCAAGTTTCAGAGCTGTACTTGAAAAGGAGAGGAGTGGGGGTGACTTTGTGTGTGCAGGAGCTTCTCAGGGGAGCAGAGTCTCCTCCTCAGCAAACCTGCAGGGGAAACAGCCCCAAGCACACAGCAAAGGGACAAATGTGGGTAAAGCTGGGCTTCAGTTGGTTCAAACTTGGTTGTAATAATGCCAAGGTCATGGGTTCAATCCCCTGTGTGGGCCATTGACTTGAGAGTTGGACTCGATGATCCTTGTGGGTCCCTTCCAACTCAGACTAGTCTGGGATTCTGTGATCTCTCTAACTGGCACCACTCAGGTGTTTGGGAGTCCAGCTCAGGCTCTCTCTCAGTGAGTGCTCAGCAGAAGTGGCTTCTTTATCTCCAGATCATGTGAAAGGTTAAACCTACAAATGCTGTCACCAAACCTGACCTGGCAGGTCCCTGAGACAAACCTCTCCCCTTTCCTCCCAGCATCAACCTCCCCTTTGTGCCCAGCTGAAAAATGTGAGATGCAGCTCTCAGCCAGTTTCTTTTTCTAGAGGAACAAGATTGTTTTAATTGAAGGTTATTATCAGCCAGTCCTTGGGGTTTGATGTGGATTCAAAGTCAGGCTTAAGGAATGTGTGGGCACCAGTAGAACAACCTCAGTGAGTTTTTGGGTGCCTCCATCCTCAGGGAAATGGGTCTGACTTGCCCTTCAGTAGAAATTCTGTGTGCTATTGGCAGGAAAAGAGCACAAGAGTCCAGAAACAGAAGGAAGTCTATTCTGTGCATCACACTCTGCTTCTTTTCCCATTGCAGTCTGCACAGGGAATATTTTCTGTTAGCACACCTTGTTGCTTTGCAGCTCAGGGAACCTGTCCCTGTGCTCATACAGCACATGTGTAGATATAAAGATGGTCAATTAGATTAATTTGATTGAAAATATACTTTATTCTTGTAGCCTTTAGCACGTGGATGCTGCATTTGATGTGCACACCCTCCCTCTGGCAGGGCAGTGTGGGATCCCTTTCCTGGGAGGAGTTTATTGCTGCTGATTTAGGCACCTTCATGTGTTGATTCTCATCATTGATGAACAGCATTTGATACAGTAAATATTTGATTTGTTACCCCTTGAAAATATGCATAAAGAAGACTGAGGGCTCACAGGGAAGACTGTGAACCTCAAGGCTGGAGCTTTTCCTTAAGTGTTTCTGTGCAGGCATCAGCAGTTTTGTGTCTTTGGCCTCTTCAGGCAGCCTGACTGTTTTATGGAGCAAAGAGAGTTCACCTGTTTTCCTCTTCAGGGGTCTGTCTGTGAAATTTATTCCCAGGAAACTGAAATAAGTGTTGCCTACAGGATAAAATTTAGGACTTTAAATGAACTTCTTGGCAACATCCCCTCCAAAAGTGCCAGATAACAGAGGGCTGGAAGAGCAGCAAAGCTGGGATGAGTCAAGCACATCAAAAACTTTACTCCTCCAACACAGCCACTTTTTAACTTCTTCTGTTGCTAAAACTGTGTCTGCTTATTTTTAGTTCAAGCTTTCACAGCACTGAAGTCCATATCTTCAATTAAATCAATAGGATTATTAAATTTTTCTCCAGCACATGTGAATCTAATCCTGATTAGACACAAAGAGTTACCTGCAGTGGTGTTGGAAGTGCCTTCACCAGCCTGGACAACCAACTGGGAGAGTCAGAATTTGTGTTCCTGATGTTGAATTTGTCTCCTGCCTTTGGCACCTCAGGAGAAATACATCCTTCAGTGAAAACCCCAGATTGCCAATTATGAAGAATTCATTAAGATTTGCTGAAGTTCAAAGCAAAGAGACCAGTTCCTCACAGGTCAGGGCAGCTCTTCTAATGGCTCCTGCTTTGCCTCCAGCAGCAGCTCATCTCCAGAACCTGTTTATTTTTCTGCCAGGGCTGTTGGCAGGTGAATAGAGTCACATCAGATCACTTCACTTGTATTTGATGCTGGAAACCCATGCCCTGAATATGCCATTTTCCTGGCCCAGCATGGCATGAGATCATGGATTTCAAACCAATCCTTGTTGGCCTTAGAAGACAAAACATGCAATGCCCCGTTCACTTCCCTTTTGAGATCTGCCAGGAAGTCCCAGCTCAGTTTTGCCCTGGGGTTTGCTCTCTCACAATTTACACCATCCCAGAGGAATAATGCCTGGTGTGGGGAGGAAGCAGAGCATCACTCATCCTGTCCTGAAAACAAATCAGAGCATTTCTGAAACAAAAAGGAGTCAATGCAAGTTCTTCCAGAACCAGATCAGGGGAAAACAAAACAGTCCCTTTTCCAGGGAAATAATTAGTTAGGGCATGTCAGCACCTAAACTTCATGCAGATATCCTGTGGTTTGGGAAAGCACAGCATTTGTGCACTTGCCAAGTGGGCAGCAGTGCTAGTGCAGAATTCAGAGACTCACAGAATCATTAAGGTTGGAAAATACCTCCAAGATCATTGAGCCCAACCATCCAAGCTCCTGAGAGCCCCTGTCCCTGGAGCACAACTTGCATTGCAATGGAAGGTTATTGTCTCTCTGTTAGAATTGTTGCAAAGGCATTAAATCCCAAAGTGCTGTAACATTTTCCTTTCCATTTTCTACACAAGTGCCCAGGGACTTCCACGAGTTCCCACCTGTGGTACTGTGGTCCAGCTTGGCCTTTTCATTCCTCCCTTCTCCCCTTGTGCCCACCTGCACCCCCAGGATCTGAGCTGGAGGAGACCCAGGGGAAGGACTGAGGGCAGGATGATGCCCACAGGAGTGTCCAACCTGCTGCTCCCACGGCACAGCCTCGGGTGCTTTCCCTGCTCTGCTCCCTGCCAAGTTTGTTGGGTGAGAAAGGGTGGAAGTACCAACAAGAGAACTGAACATGAAGAATGATCTTGTTTGCTTCCTGAGAAGCCTTGGAGTGGCAGGATGGAGCTGGATAAATAAAAATCCAGGCTACCAAACGTTGGATCCCTGCAGGAACAGCTGCACCCCTGGGCCAAGCCAGAGCTCTGCAGGAGGCTGGAAGGAGGAACTGGAGATGTGTGTTGACCCTCTCTGGTCTCTGAGAAAATCCTGTATTTAAATTCCTCTTATTCTGGTTTCTAATGTTAATAGCAGTCATTTTCTTTCCAGTCTTGCACTTGTAATTCAGCAAGGCAAGGCAGCAATTACTGAAGGCTGTTTAACAATTTGAATCATATCAGTGGATTTTAATTGTCTCTCTGGAAACACCTTTGACCACAGCTGTGCTCTGAGCTCATACCTGGTGTTGTGTTCTCTTCCTCCTCCCACAGTAACACATCACTTAATGTCTGTGTCAGCCTGAAAACCATTGCATGGAAATGCAAATCCCCTCCTTTGCCAGCCCTTGTGTCCCTCCCTGAGCCCTCCTGGTGGGTGTCAGGAGGTTCCTGTCCCTTCTCCATCTGCTGTTTCCAAACCTGCCTCACCAGAGGACAAGCTGATTTGTGCCTCCTTACCACAGCCTGAAATTGGATTAATACACCTTCCCCAATACCAGAGCTCTTCCTTCTTTCCCTCTGTGTCATGGAGTGGTTTTCCTGCAGTTTGTGTCTCAGTGGTGATAAGGGGAAGGTTTTGACAGACATGAAGTGACTGCCAAGCTCTGCCCCTTGCCCTGTGTGGGGTGGGAGAGAAACTCCTTTGTAGCTGCACAAATGAGAAACTGGTGGCACTTGAGAACCAGATCTGTTTTCTGTTATTTTTCATGCTTTTGCATCTTAAAAATGTCATCCATATAAGACTATTTGGAGCTATTTACATGTAGGGAAAAAAAAAAGAGAAAATGAGAAGAGCCTGCCTTCTTTTTAAATGTGCAAACAGGTTCCTGAAGCAGAAATGCACTAATTGGATTATTTTGTTTCTTTAGAGCATTTTGGATGAGGGTTGAAGTGTGTTGTGGCTATCCAAGTTTGATATCTGTCATTTAAAACCTGAGACCTGTAGAAGAGAAACTGCTAAAGGAGAATAGAAGTGGCTGCAGTGGGTCTGTCTGTGCCCTCTGGGATGTGGCACCTGCTAAAAGATGCCCAGGAAAAAGCAGAAGAACAGGCTGAAGATTTAGGGACATTTCCTCCATATAATTTCCCATTCTCCAGCAAGGTTCAGCTGAGGGGTTTGTTCCTGGTTTTAATAGTCTTTGAGGGCTTTTTGTGCTGTGGATCTTTGTGTTGCTCTCTGAGTCCTTGTGATGGGCTGAGGCAAAACATTCCCACTGTGCAGTGTCTGGGCTTGGTGAGGCTTTTTGGGGGGGTTTTCACTGCCTTGTTGTGCCCTGGGGGAGTTCCTTGGAAGCAAAGTCAGGGGGATATCTTGGGGATGCTGGTTGGAGTCACAAGTTACTCAGCAAAACTTGTGCTGAGTGGGACTGAGTTCCTCTCCTGCCTGTGCATTTTCATGTAGACTTTTCTGCCACAGCAGCAGGAGCCACTCCCTGAATCAGCAGAGCCTTTCAGCTCAAAACTGGGTCAAAATAGACTTAACAAAACAAAAAAATTAACTCAGAACTCCATTGAAATCAGATCTGCTTTGTCACAACTGTGATGAAAGCTCTTGACATCCCACTAAAACTGGATCTGAGACACAGCAATAGCCTTGGTGAGCCATTTCCCCCCTTATCCCCTTCCCAGTTTGCTTGAGAATCAATGAATGACACCTGATTTCTCACCTGTGGTGGTGATTTATCAGTGCCAGAAGGTCAGTGCTGTTGGTTTGCAGTGCAGGCAGTTGCTGCTGCAGGGGGTGTTCCCACCAGGAACCTCTCCCAGGAATCCTTGGAGGGGCCAGACCTGCTGGAAGTTTGTCCAACATCCTTCTGTCCTCAGAGGTGCAACAGGTGGGGCTTGAATGTTTATACAATTGCTTTTAAGGGAAGCATAGACAATAAACTTAAACTAGACAAAATCTGATTTTTTTATTGATGATTCCAGTCCAGCTATAAATATTACATTAGAGCTAAAGAAATAGGGTGGTGAGTACTCCCAGAAATGAGTTCTGCAGGAATTAGAGTAAAATATTTTGAATAAAAAGCTGAGAGAACCATTTAAATAGGTCATGGAGCCTGACATTGTTCCTTGCTATGTGAATACATGTCTGTCTATCTAAAATACTCTGTACTACTTTTCTAGAGCTCTAAAATGGAAAGGAAAACTTTTGAAGAAGCTGAAACAGATCTTACCCATGTCTAATTTAAAGGAAAAAAAAAAGAACTTAAAGGATTTTAGAACTGTTTAGAAACATTGGCATTGTGACAGCAAGAACCTCTGTCATAACGTCGTATGATTAACGAGATCAGAAACATTCTGGGATGTTCTGATCAGTTATGTTAATGCCTCTTTGAAAAAGTAGAAAGCTAATGCTCTATAAAATAGATACTTGAAAAACAGTTTTGGTTTTCCTCAGGCAAGTGAGATTAGAGTTTCGTAATCTGTTTGACCAGCTGCAGAGGACGTTCTGTTTCATTTGGGCTTTTTTAAGTAAATGAGCTTCATCTCAACATGATTAAAAAATAAAAAAACAAAAAAAAATCAAGCTTCAAAAATGCTCAGTTTTCACACATACTTTTAAATAGGAGCAACTGCATTGTCATGTCTTGTTGCAGATGTAATTGGGTTGGAGGTCATTAAAGACTTTGCATAAAAGAATTTCCAAGTTTCCAACTGTGCAGCCTCCCCTGTCAAGAATCATCCCATTTTTGGCTCCCAGACATAATTTGAGCAGCTCTTGCTTTGCTGCCTCTCACATCTCCCAGTGCTGGGTGTGCAGCACTGGCGAGTCAAGCTCACTCTTGTTCAGTTCAAACAGCAGTGGTTTGCCTTGGGAGTTCATGTGGTTGATTAAGGTTGCTTTGAAAGGTAGAGACACATTATTAGATTTCTTTTTGTGTGTTATTTTATGTGATGGGAGGATTCCAGCAGTACTGAGCACAAAATAGACAGTTTTTCTTTCCTTCATTCTGTGAACCAGATTAGCCTATTGATTAGAAATACCTGAGCCTTTCATATTTCTGTTGGAAAAGAGCACAGCAAAACAAGAGGCTTTGGAAAACCTCTTCATATTTCCAGCTCTTTGTGCCTCTGGGACCAGGAAGGCATTTTCAGGAGACATTTGTGGAGCCCCAGGGGTGTGCTGGCACCTCTGGGCTGGCTCCAGGTGCAAAACATCCCAACACCCACTTCAAGTGGCAGTTTGGTGATAAACTTGGCCGGGACTGAACCCTGGGATTGCCTTGGGATTGGTAAATCTGCTTTATCACAGCTCAGGCATCCTCTAAATCATTGCAGGCAGTTCTGCTGGAAGCCTGAGGTTTGTTTTTGCAGGGCTGTTGTTAAGAATAGAGCAAGCAACACAAGCAGATGTTTCCAGCTCAGTTTGTGCTCACAACAGGTTTTCACCAGCACAGCATCGTTGCCACATTTCAGATGTTCCTACGACAGAAATTCCTACGACAAAGCATCAAAAATTGAAGAAGTTGTCTCAAACTGACATCAAGTCATCACAGGGAGCCTGCTCAGAGAATGAGAGGCTCCTTGCTGCTCCCTTTGATTGCAAAGTGTTTAATACAAAGCAAATTAGGAAATGAAGATTGATCAATCAGGCGCGGCAGTTCCGCCTGCTCGGCGTTACCTGTCAGACATTCACCTGATTGGGAATGTTGTGTTGGGTATAATAGTCTCAAAATCAGACTGAAAGGTTGATTTTAAAAATACCTGCTGCAGTTTGTGTGTGCTCTGAGCCTGATAACAAACTCTGCAGTTCAAGTTTTAATAACTGGGGGGGAGCTGAGGAACTTCAAAAGCTTCGTGATAAACGTTTCTGACAAAGCGTCAGCTGAACATTAGGCAGAATCTTGGTAAATCCTCTCATAAGTGGTTTAAAATGGAGTTCTGAACTTTCCCTTCAGAAGTGTGTGCTTAAGATGTCATGGTGTCTTTGGGTTTAAAAGATTCATTTTATCTGGTACATGTGCACCGTTGGTGTTTCTGCCAACACCTCGGAGAGGGCAAGGAGGGCTCAGTCCAGCACTTTCCTCCTCTTGGCAGCCCCTGCTCTTGACCATGACCCTCATAGAGGCTGCAGAGAGGGAAAGCAAACTGCTGAATACTCCAGGGAAAGAAGCCTTCCAAGCTGGCAGGCTTTCCAGGTGACTGAGTCGTGACAACCCCAAAAACATCCTGACCACAGACAAAGCAATGGTTGGACGTGGCAACTGCTTGGTGGGTTTTGTGGCTCCTCGAGAAAAGCAGATGAAAGGCAGTTTATTACAGCTCTTTGAGCCTTAACTCCCTGCCCTTTCCCATCACCTGAGCCCCTGGAACAAAGCAAAAACAATTCCTTCCTTGCCTCCCCCTGGAAAAAAATGCCTAACTTTGCAATTGATGCTGCTGTTCCCTTTGAACTGTTATCTCTGCAGGGCTTGTGGCTTCCTTTGCCTTTCAAAAGCTTTGAGTTTATGGTGCCCTGAGTAAAGCCCTGACTCAGCAAAAGGCCCTGCCTAATTTTAAGCCCTGCTGGTGCCATCAAGGGGTTTTTGGGGAGTATCTTAGAATTGTGGAATCTCAGAATGGTTTGGGTTGGAAGGGACCTTAAATTTCATCCCATTCCACCTCCTGCCATGGGCAGAGGGACCTTCCACAGCCCAGGTTGCTCCAAGCCCTGTTCAACCTGGCCTTGGACACTTCCAGGGATGGGGCAGCCACAGCTTCTCTGGGCACCCTGTGCCAGGGCCTGCCCACCCTGCCAGGGAAGGGTTTCTTTCTAACATGGCTCAAGACTTTGCAGAAAAATGATCTTAAAACTTCAGTCAACTCAACTGGATATTCACAGAAAATGCTGAAAATGTATCTAAATCCTATGGGAGCAAAGCAGGTTAGAAATAGGCACAACAATCCCAACAATGCTCAGGGGATCTCCAAACCACACCAGCCCTGATGGGGTCTGATGTGGAAATGTTGCAGGAGAGCTCAGGAGCTGATGCTGAAGGTCCAAAGTTTGTCAAGTGCTGCCAGCCAGTCTCTTCCTCATGAGTTGTGAGGAGTGAAAACACCTTTTGTTAGAGCCACACTGGAAAATACATTTTTTTAATGTTAAATGACCTACTTTAAATTTTTTTTCACTACTCCCAGAGAGACTTGACTTTGTTCATAGAGTGAAATGATTCCTTTCCTTCCTGAACCCCTTTCTTTCTCCCCACAGTCCTTGAAGGGAATGTCCTCCTTCACAAGGGCATCTCCTGCTGGCAAATCTCAAAAGCAACAGTCTGGTGGTGCAACATCTCCATTCCCAGGTAGAGGTGTCACCAAACTTCCAAACATGCCCTGGATATGGGAGGTCACATTATTCCAAGTGGGAGTTGATGAATTCTGAACCTTTGGAAATTATTCCTTTTATCTGATCCCTGACCAAGGAAACCTTTTTTTTTTTCATAAAGGCAGCAGAGAATTGGCAACCAGCTCTTGTAGGGACACATTTACAAAGGTGTTCCTGTTTGCATTTTCATTCTGTGTTGTAATTTCATGTTCACTCTTCATGAAATGGTGTTTAGTGGTTAAAATTAAATATTAAGCTTGGAGGTTCATTCCCAGATTGGCTGTTCTGTCATTGCCCAGTAGGACACTGTGCAGATGAGGCTTGGCAGGTCTTCTCCTTTCCCCCAACCCATTGTATTGTTGGCAACTTCTCCCAGGTCCTGAAGCTGGGCTGGTGGTAACAGGCTGGGGGGGTCAGTGAAAAGAAAAGTAAAATAGGGAGGACAGATGTCAAATATTGCTTAAGGTGTTTTAATTTCTGTTCCTGAGGAGCAATAAAGCATAAATGTTCTGTACAGACATAATGGTAATTGTAATGTACCTGCAGGGCAGAGGAATATTCTGGGTTATTAAACACCCTGACAGTTTTCAGTGTAAAGCAATAGATTTTCTTCTCTCTTGCAGTGATGTTGGCCCCTGCACACAGGTTGGGGAAGACTTTGTTTGCAAAAACAAAGCTATTGTTTTAACAGAAACCACAGAAATTTTGCCTTTCATATTGAATCAGTAGCATAATGAGCAGTGGAGCAATAGTTCAACATCAAAGCAGGTTCTTGGATATACACTGTGTTGCAACAACAGCGAAAAAGTTCCCACCAGAAAGGAATTTTGCCATATGTGAACAGCAGCCATGTGTGTTGGGTTAAACCCAGAAGATTCCTTTGCTTTACCCAAAAAACAGGAGAGCACTTGAGTGCAGGGAGAGCAGGCTCAGTGGATGACAAAGACTCTCTGAAAACCCAAAAAGCCTTGAGGATGCACCAACAATTTGGCTCAAACCTCAGCATTTCACTCTTTAAAACCCCCTTGGTTTGCTCCAACTTCTGGCATTACATCAGGGCTCTTCACAGATGCATCTGCTCAATTTACTTAGAGTTGCAATAAACCAGGCAAATTTATTTATCTACTTAAAATATGTTAGCAAAAATAATGATTGCTTTCAAAATTCTGGGATAAGTTCTGGTGGGACTCTTGGGCTGCTTCCTTTGGAGAGAGTTGGGTTTGGTTCTAAGCTGTGAGCCCACCTAGGCTAAAGGAGAAGGGTTTGCCCAGACAGCCCATAATTCCAGCTTCAAGGAGAGATAAAGGTACTGAATGTTTTCAGGACAAAATTTTAAAGCATCTCCATATGTATTTCTGGAACAAAATTTGCTTTAATTTTTATTAACATTCACATGACTTTTTTTTTTTCTTCAAAGTTCCAGAGGTTTTCTTCTCATGAACGGGGAGAGAAGACACATCAATGGATGTAATTTGAATTTAGAAGGCACTTAAAGAGAGGCCTGTATTCAGAATTATTGTTGGCACATGTTTTGAGGATGTAAAGTGGAAGCCTTCTGTGGGCATTAGTAAGGAGATAATTAAGACTACAGTAGGTAATTATGGTAGCTTTTATTACTGCATCTTTCATTAACTAATTATATTAATTTGGTAACATTTGAAAAATTCTTTGAAGATGAAAACTGCCAACTCTCAGTACCTTTAGTTGTAGCTTTACTTTGCACTGGTCATAAATACTGAGAGCTTTTCCTGATGCAGATGCCCATCCATGTGTGTGGAGCTGCTGGTGCAGCAAAGAAGAATTACATATTTATGCCAAAAAAAACCTCTGCCATTATCTGATCAGAATCTGACCAGGCTGAGCAGCAACTTTCCTGCTTGCTCTTTCTGTTCCAAAGTGAAAATACATTGGTCTTCAGTGTTTTTTAGAAAATTTTCCTTCCCTTGTGAGTCTCATTTATTGAACCCTCAGACCAGAGAAGTAAATGATTGTGACCCAGACTTGCCATTGGTTTGATGGGCTCAGGAATCAAGCCCTGTCTGCTCTCAGGAGCACACCAAAAATAGGGAATTATTTCAGATTGAGGAAGCAAAACATCTCACCTTTGTAAATACAACAACTTCACAGTTATGATCAATACCAAGAAATTAAAAATAGTAATTGTTTCTGTTTCTGTAATTCTTCAGAACTGAATTTTTTTTTCAGGGAATCCAACCCCTTTTTTAAAGTATCCTGTGGTTAAAGAATAGTGAAATTAGTTCATTAAAGACTAAACTTTTCCTATGTTCCCATTTCATACCCGTTCCTGTGATTTTTAGAACTCTTTCTCTTCCCAACTTTCAGTTGATTTAGATTAAACCCTGTACTAATATCAAAAACTAATTCCTGCCTTGACAAGGGATTTTGTGGTGCAGCCACTGTGCCTTTTTGTCTCTCTAGGGCTCCTTGGCAAAAGTAGATGCTTTCCAAGTTGGGGTTTCCTCCAACCTGCCCCCAGGTCAGGAATCCCAGGGAGTTCCTGTGTCCCATCCAGCATCTCCAACTGCCTTGGCTGCAAAGGGCTCAGCCTGCCATGAGCAGGGCTGGGTTTGAAATAAACCTCAGTAAATGTTTTGCTGGTGATGATAAATCCACAACAGAATAACAGGGGGAGAAAAAGTGCCTACCCAGAGGTGCAGGTTGGATGTTCCTCTCTCCTTGCACATCAGCTGGTCCCTGACTGGGATGGGATCATCCACAAACTCCACCTGAGGTCCCAAAATGTGCCTGGAATATCCCAGGGGTGTGTTCTCAAAGCCATGACCCTTCTCTCCCATCCATCTCGTGCCTCTCCATGTTGTGTGTGACCAAAACAATCTGATTTTATTTTTAGCCATAAATCCAACGAATGTTCCCTTCCTACAGCTGTAATTCCCCCACATTGTTGCAGTGGTGCTTATTATCTCATTTACATTTTTAAGAGCTTTTCAAAGTGTAGGATATCTGGGCTGGAAAGCAAAACATTTCATTTCTTTGTTCTCTGGCCAACACAAAGCATTTCCAAGGTCAGGTATGGTGTAGACATTGAACAGCAAACATGTTTACATGGCATTTGAAAGCTGTTTAACTGAACAAAAATCCTGTCTAAAAGTGATGCAAGTCACTGAGCACAGCTGAGGGACAGGGAGTCATTCTGTACCTGGAAAAACTTAACTAAATAAGTTTTGTTTTCTGTTCAGGGGGGAAAAAAAGAGCCTCTGACACTTCAAAATTGGCCTGGATTTTTATTTTTTCATCCCTTTTTCTTCATCTCAGCAGTTATTAATCATAAGCTCCCATGCTCTTTGGGCAAAATGTGACACTTTGGAGCTGTAGAATAAAAACTGCATTTCTAAACAAAAGAAAACATTGTTTATTTTACAAAAGAGAAGTTCTGGGGTGTACCTGGGCTAAGTTCTCTTCTGGTGTTTGGAGTTCTCTATATGGCAAAAGTTCAGAGGATTTGAGGGTGCTGAGGCACCAGGAACAGCCATCAGAGTCCAGGCTGTGGCCACTGCAGATGAAACTTTGTGATAACAGAGAGAATTTTCAGTGGGATCTCCAAAATTTGCATCATCCATCATGATTCCTCCTGGAAAATTAAACTCATGGCCAACAAACTTCCTTACTTCTAGTTACTATTTTTAGAGCTGATCATATGCAGGAATCTGTGGCAACCAGGAGATTTTGATGTTACTTTTTGGCTCAGCTTTGATCAAATGTGGATCTCTTGGGTTTATTTTTTTTTTGTCATTGTGCTGATAAAAAACCTGAAATAGCCAAATGAACATTAATTACTCATGGAATAGTCCAAAAAGTGTCCACTTGGAGGTATTTGTGATTGATTGGAGGAGTTAGTTGGGGTTTCTTGCCATTCCAATACAAAACCTGCCAACAGCCAGTTGGGATGTGATTGGAAAGGTCTGTGAATTCACAGTATTTTCTGATTTGGACAACTGGTGAATGGGTGGCTGTAAGACCTGATACTTTGCTACACTTACATGCCATAGTAAAATAACTTATTTCTAAATTTCAGACATTTTCTGCTCTCATAATGGGATAAAACACGTGTGCTCTGTGCTGGCAAACCCCTTTCTAGAGTAGGTGAACCTGACAGAGGCTGTGCTAGCTGAATTTCCCAAATTAAGTTGCTTGCAGATGCTTTGCAAACCCTCAGATTTAAAGGAACTGCTCGTTTTTCCTTCTGAAGAACATGTTTGTTGTAAAGGAGAAAAGGAAAAATGGAGAAGTGAGGGAAGGAAGGATCAGGGCTCCAATTTTTGCCACCATGTGGTTGCTGTCTTGAGCAGGAACAGTTTGAGTTTGTGTTTTGCAGATCTGTGTGATGGGTGTGATATAATCCTGTTTTCTGACACAAACATCTTTGTGTGTGTGCACACACATTTGTCCATGCACATCTTGTCTTCCTGAGCAACTTCAAAGTCCTGTGGAAGACTCAAAGTTGCTCTTGAGCACGAGGGAATGGTGACTGATATGGGGCAAGGTTTCCTCCCTCCTTATTTTTTACCATGAAAAATTGATCCTGAAAGAGCAGGAGATGGGTCATACTTTGTAGTTTATCCAAAACATGCTCCAGGAATGTTCCTGAGAGTCATCTTGGACTGGTTATGTCTGGACACTTCGGGGTTATGGCAGGACTTTTGTCAAACTAATTGGGTTTTTGGTGATATTTCTGATACAGGGACTGACCCTGCTCCTTATTGCATTTCTACATTCCATGACCTGCTCATTTGAGTTGTTAAATCCAAGTGTGCTTGTTTGTCTTTTACCTCACCAGATCAGATGTACAAAGAGAAAACACATAATTCCCACATATATTTCATTATATTAATGCAAATTCCTGGTACTACAAGACTTGTTGAGTATTGAAAATGGGTTATTTATTCAAAGCCTGGATTTCAACATCTCTCAGAAGCTGTGATAGCGTGAAAGTCCCTGGGCAGATTTGAAGTTCATGCTTGGGTCTGGTTACAATTTTTGGCACCAGAACATGTAATAGTCTTATAGCTCTAAGACTTTAAAGTTAATGCCTGGCATCACTTCAAACCAGCCTGCAAGATCTATCATAACTAGTCCTCTTATCTTATCTCCTTAGCAATTCTATCCTGTAAGTTATTGGAGAGTGCAGTGTTTTGGTGCTGGGGAAAAGAGCAAGGCTGTTTTTCTGTTAAATCCTTGCCCCACCAGTACTTTGGATGACCCTGAGTTAGGCAGGAGGTTCTGCCTGGGGGTAACAACATTAACCATGTGGTGTGTTCTGCACAGTTCCCTCAGTCTGTGGCCTCCCAAGGGACAGGCAGCAGCTCCAGAAGAGGTTCAGGTGGGATGTCAGGAAAAATTCCTTCTCTGGAAGAGTGGTCAAGCATTGGAACAGGCTGCCCAGGGAGGTGCTGGAGTCCCCAACCCTGGATGTGTCCAGAAAACGAGGAGATGTGGCATTTTGGGCTATGGCTTATTGGGCATGGTGGGATTGCTCAGAGGTTGGGCTTGATGATCTTGGAGGTCTTTTCCAGCCTGAGTGATGCTCTGATTCTGTGACTCAAGTCTCTGTGCAGCTCAGCTATTTGAAAAGCAGCCCTGGAGGCCCCTCAGTGGCATTTGCAGCATGTCCAGCACGAGCCTTCCCAGCTCCAGCCCTGCCTCCTCCAGCTGATGGGTATCAATGCCCCCATTTCCTGCCATACAAAAGATAACCCAAAATATTCCCTTTCTCCAGCACAGCCACCTCTGTGTTGGTGTCAATCCCCCTCCACACTGTGCCCTTTGCTTCCAGTCAGCACTTGCAGCCAACAATGCCTTTATTCAAGCTGACAACATCACTGAGCTTTCAGTAAATGTGTAAGTAAATGTTGAGCATGTATTCAAACATCCAACAATGAGGAGGAAACTTTCAAAAGAAAAGAAAAATCTTTGAAACTTTGGGTTGTTTGTTTGGTGTGTATCTGTTAGAAATAACACAGACTATCAGCTCCTTGGGGCACTCCATTCTTTTGTTAAGCATGTCACAAAAAGATCAAGGCCCTGAGTGGCTGCAGAAATGAAAATAAATATATAAGAAGAACAATAACGACAAAATAAATTTGTCAATACATTTTATGAGCTTGGTTTAGATGTGATTACTTCAGAACTAAATGAAGGTGGGATAGTTGTGGTAAAGTGACATGATCATGATATTCCTTTCATTTATTGCTATTTGTGCTTCATTTGTAGCTCAGATGCCAGACTTGAGTGCAGGGTGGGAGGGGAGCCCCTTGTCTGGGTGTGCATCCCATCCCAGTAATGTGGAAGACATTTCCACTGCAAATTCCAGGCATTGTTTTCCAGAGAGAGGATTATGCTTCTGGCTTCAAGGCAAAATTATTGGTACCCTGCAAAACCTGTCCCCAGGTTGTACAAATGAGATGACAACAAAACTCCTGAGACATTTGCAAATGCAGTTGTTGCAATGACAATACTTCCATTTATCTCCCAGACTCTGAGGGTACTTATTACATTTATAGTGTGAATACTTGGAGCCTGTAATGAAGTAGAACTATTAAGATATAAATAATGTTCAGCCCATGGTCCCACCTGTGCAGAGAAACTGCACCCAGTGAGTGGCCACAGTGGCTCTGTCACACCTTGGCACCGGGTCCAGCTGGGGGCACACGCTCCCAGTGCCCCCCTTTGTCCAGCAGCTCTTTGGGTGCCATGCCCTGGGAGTTCTGCTGCCATGCCATGCTCCTCAGGGTGTTTTGCCCCCCTGTGTTGGTTCCTCGCTGTGTGTTTTGCCCCCCTGTGTTGCCCTCTGTGTGTGTTTTTTCCCCCCATGCTGCCCCCTGTTCTGCCCCCTCACTGTATTTGCCCCCTGTTCTGCCCCCTCACTATATTTGCCCCCATTCTGCCCCCTGACCGTGTGTTGTCCCCCGTTCTGCCCCCTCACTATATTTGCTGCCCTGTTCTGCCCCCTCACAGGATTTGCCCCTCTGTGGTGCCCCCGGTCCGTGTGGTGCCCCCC
>JAWWEV010000044.1:2711270-2732219 GCA_035583235.1 Hafferia zeledoni | reverse complement strand
CTGGCTGGCAGGAACCTCACCAGGATCTGGTGCAGAGCATGGGAGAGGCACAGAATATCCTCTACTTTGGAGGCTCTTCTCACACATGGGCTAAATGCACCTGGTCATCCTGCAGACACTGCATTTCTCCTGGATGTGCTCAAGTGGTTTCTTTCAAAGAGGAAGGAGAGTCACCAGAGCACAGTGAGGTGCCAAGGGGGTTGGTTCCTCTTTGGTTCTGTGCTCCCACCTGCTTCTAACCAGCCCCACAAACATCTCCCTGAGGCATTCAGAGACCATGAGTGGCTGCAAAACTGAACTGTGCCACCTGAAGGCTTCTTGAAGCAGTAAAATTGAAACCCACCTTGCACTAGAGCCTGGGGAAGTGGCTCCCACCATCCCTGGAGGGACTGAACATGAGTGGTTTAGTGGTGGCCTTGGCAGTGTTTGCTTAATGGTTGGCCTTGATCTTCAAGGCTTTTTCCAACCTCAGCACCTCTGTGATTGTGTTGATAAGCCTTGGGCCAGGCCTGGCTGCTTGGTTTGAGAAGCTCAGGGTTGATATTTCTCTTCTGGGCATCAAACCCAACTTGTATCTCCTCGAGAAGGTCAATGGCCAACTCCACAATCTGGAATCTGTGAAATTACAACTCCCTGCTCTGGGCATCACTTTGTTTAATTTTGTCAGTAATTGTCTCTCCTTTTTTCCCTAATTTATCCTGGGCCTGAGCACACATGAGCTACGTGTGGCAGCTTCAGCTTTCCCCTCTTTCTGCTGCCACCAAAGATGATGGATGGCAGAACTCTAAACCTCCTATGTCAGCCACCAACCTGAATAAACAAAGACCAGTGTGGCAGCTTAATATTAAAAGCTATAAAACCTTCCTGGGGGGTTTTTGTATTAAATCAACTAACCAAAATTAATTTTAAAAAAAAAAAAAAAAAAAAAAAAGGCTTTCTCAGGGCTGAAGAAAAACGAGCCCAACAGTAAATGAAATAGAGCCATCCTCATCCAGCAGACTAAAGCCCTCCTGAGGGCTGAAGAATTGCAATTTTAAACATCCCTCAAGAGTGCAAGAGGAGACACAGTATTTGTGGATCCTAAGGAGGCAGCTTGAGGCTATAAAAGAACAAAAAAAGCCTTTAAGGCACAAAAAAAAAAATATCCCTGCAGACAAAGCTTTCATTGGTCAAAAATAAGAGTTAAAAACTGAAAACCTTCTGCCATTAAAATGAGCATCCATCAGCCCACTGGGTGTTATTCTTCAGTTGTAAGAAGTGATTTAGACTTTTGCCATGCACTATTTTAATCTCTTGGGTCAATAAACCTTGATAGTAACTTCAGCCAAAAATATCAGCAGGTTGTTTACCATAATATGGCAGGAAACAGCTGGGAACTTATTTTCATCTTTTTGTGGTGCAATTACTAGTGAGGACAGCTGAAAGTACCCTATTTTGTCTTCTCAAACAGTTGTATCCAAAAGGACAGGTTTCACTGCAAAAAAAAAAAAAAAAGTGTGTCCTCCCTCTGGAATAGAGCAAGGAATGAATCCAGGCCATGTGTAGCTACCAGGGCTTGTGCCTCATTTTCTTCCCCCACTTTCAGCTGAACCCAGAATATATCTCTAGATTTTATATTTCTTCCTGACTTTCCTAAAAACCCCTTTGTCAACAGGGAATGATCCCTTTGTAGAGTTAAGAGCAAACACTGTGAAAGAACATATTTGGAGGACAGTTGCAGATTAAAGAATTAAAACCTGGTTGCAGGGAAACTGCTGCACAATCAGAATGTTCTTATTTCCCTCACAGAGCTGCAGGAAAATTTTTGTTGCATCTACATATTGGCCAGGTGATCATATAGATCCTCTCACCCATGAAATAAAACTTTATTAATCAAAATTTAGGAAATAAAGGAATTTTGCTGCTCTAGCTGCCCGTTCTGGCCTCGTCTCCCCAGGAATAAATGGAACATGTTGAATCAACTGAAATAAATGTTTCTGCTCTATCAAGGTCTCCACCCAAACGAGCTGTTGGCTCAGAAAATATTTATCCTGGCACAGCACCTGTGCATAGCTTTGGAAGCCCTGATAGAAATAGTAGCATAAATTTATTGGTGCAGCTTTCAAACCCATAAAATTCGATGGCTGCCTCATGGACAGGCAGAGTTCAAACAAGGTTTCCTCTCTCCCCTCCTCCTTTTTCCATCCCTTTGGATTTGCATGGTGGCATCACTTCCCAAGGAAAGCCTCGAATTGGTCATTTGCATAAAGATTTGGCGATTTCACTGAATGACTCATGGGGAGAACTTCCCTAACGTTTCAGGGGATTGTTGTCTCCCTTTTGTATCGATAATTGCACGGGGCAGGTTTGGGCAGGAGCTGCTTTGCCAGGAGAGGGAACTCACCTTGGCAGCACTTCCAGGCTGGGCTGCCCTTGGACCTGCTGCCTCCCCCAGGTTTGAGGCTTTGGGTTGTGCTTCCAGGGATGGATTGCAGCGATTTGGGAAGGAAAAATCAGCCCCAAATGTTGTCAGGGTGTAAACTATGGGAAAAAAGGATTCAATTTGAAAGTTTAAAGGTGTTTTATGAGTTAATCTGATATGGAGTCGCTTTGATCCTTTATTTACATATTCAGCTGCTAATCCAGAAAAACACCCAAGTCTTTGCTTAATTTGAATTAAGCAGTTAATCCCATTGGAAGTTAATACAGATGTGAGGCCCTGATTCAGGCAAGAACTTCCAAGGAGTGTCAGTGTGTCCAGAATCAGAATCCCAGACTATTCTGAGTTGGAAGGGACCCACAAGGATCATCGAGTCCAACTCTTAAGTCAATGGCCCACATAGATTAAACCCATTATTACAATCAAGTTTTAACCAACTGAGCTAATCTCAGGGTCCTGCATGCTGGACTGCCCTGGACCAGCCTCTCTGGGCTTCTCCTGGGCCAGGACTCAGCAAACCCATCCCTGCTGGAGGGACACACAGCACAGCCCTCCCAGCTGGTCCCTCCTCACAAGACACTGCTCTGTGACTGCACTGCTTGCTCAGCATCTCTGCACTGAGGGCATGGACTGAGATGTCCTCCTGCTCTCCTTGGTTTGGGCTGAACATCTGCCTTGTAATGGGTCTAAGATGCTCAAATCTATGGATGAAGTTGAAGAAGACACAAAGCGCAGTGGGAAATTGTTGTATGATGAATTTAAAAAAAAGTCTTTAAAGGCACCTGGAAGTTGAGAAATTTTGTAAAAAATTCCTAGGAAAGTAATTCACCTTCTCTAGGGGAGCAGGGGACAAGTGTCACCCCAGTGACCTGGATCAGATGCCACCAAAGACAAAACTTGTGGCTATCAAAGACAAAACTTGTGACTATCAAAGATAAAACTTGTGACTATCAAATTGCCAAGTGTGTGTCTGTATAAATGCTTAATTAAGATGGATGTAAGAATGATTGTTACTTCTTCAGGCCAAGTTCCAAGCAATGCCTTCCTGTTTCTTTTTCACTATTTTTTTCCTCTCTGTATATTTTTATTCTCATGTTTTCCTTTTCCTTTCTTTGTCTTTTTTACCTCCTTTGCTCTTTGGAGTCTGTTGATCTCTCTTCTTGCTCCTTCCCTTTCCCCTGATAGCACAATTCTGCCTTTACTTGGACTCCAATTTGGGCAAAAGAGGCAAAAAAAGTTACTTTCCAGCATCTAAGAGTAGCCATTTATATATAAATTTATTTCTGCTCTCTTACAGTTGATCAATGTACGACAAGAATATGAGAAAATCCTCAAAGGGCTGATGCCAGCAGCCTCCAAAAAGGAACTGGAAGACACCATTTCATCTTTAAAATCTCAGGTAAATTCTTATCTTTCACCTTCAGCTTTTTGGACAGGATAAAAACCATGTTCTAGACAGTCAATTATGACCTTCTAAAATGTGGCCAAAAATATTGAATGAATCTCAAACCCCAAATGTGGCAGCACTCAGATGCTTCTCATCTTTCTCAAGGCTTTTCTCCTCCAGTTTCCTCACCTTGGGGGCTGCCATTTTTTGTCCTTTTATCCCAGTTTTTTTTCCTAGGAAAAATTGTGTGACATTCAGTATCAGGTTTTTTTCCCTCAGCCTTTCAAATATAGTACAGAGTTATATTTCTTTTTCCTTACCCTGTTTCTCCTGCAGGAATCACTTAAGTGTTGTCTATGAAGGGTGAAGAAGAGGCTTAGAAATAATTTTATTTTCTTTGCAGCCTAAATAATGAAGCAAAAGGGATATTTCTTTATTAGTCCAAATGTTCATTGTGGTATTTCTGCATTTTCCCTTCTAAGGAGGCTCTAATAGACATCTGCAATGTTTTCTCTTTAATATTGCAAACCACAAGCTCTTCCATGAGTAATTCAGAATCAATGTGATTTATATGCAACAGACCATTAAACTGGCTAATAGGAATATCCAAATGTCATTGGAAATGGGAAACAGCTCATTGGTAATTCAGGGGATTTGGATTTTTTTCTCCTTTGCAATGCATAAGGGTTATTCTGTAGCATTTGTTGCTCTGCAGGAGACACTTGCCCTGGCAAAGGCCACCTTTGATGGAAATAGGACATTTTCATAGTGGAAATTCAGAGTTCCCTGTGCAAGTAGGGACACAACTTCAACACTTTGGTTGTAAACACTCTGCCCCTCCCTCCAGGGATCCCTGATGGAAGTGATGTTCTTCCTCATTGAAACAGTTGGGAGAAATAAAGGTCTACTGGGCAAATCTATTTCCAGCTGATACTAAAAAGCTCTTTTTCAAGACTCTTAATTAGCAGGAAGCATTACTCTGAGCTAATATAAGAATACCACACCTTTTAATGAGTTAAAAAATAAAGGTAGAATCTGATATCCACCTGCAGGGCTTCTGTAAGAGCAGCAACAGCATTTCAAGGGAGGTAAAAGTAACTCCACAATTCAAAGCTGGGTGCAGTCCCAGAAATTCCTGGCTGTGTTTCCAGAGGCACAGACTGTCCCTGCAGAGCTCTGGGGAGCTGGGCCCTCTCTGCAGCACAGGTGTCCTGCTCTTTGAACATTGCTGACATTCCTGCTTGCAAACCTCACCCAAGGAGGGCAGTGGAATCTCTGCACCTGTCAGGATTATTTATTGTTGGAGGAGGATGAAGAGGATGGGCTGGGGGGAAAGCAGGGATAAAAATAAACAAGGGGAAAAGAAAATACTTGAGGCTTGGGGGAAGTTTCCTGCAAATGTTGCTAAATATAAAGGAGGCTGCCTGATTGTCTGCCCTTGGAGAGATGTCCAGTGGATGCAGTGCTTTAATGAACTTTGATTGTCCCCCACTTGAAGAACAGGTGAGTACCTTCATCACAGGAGGAAAGATGCAGGATCAGAGAACAGGAATCCCACGGGAGCTGAGAGGAGAACTGGAGCTCCCAAGGCCTTGCATAACCCACATGGTACCACCAGCTGGGGTTAACAACTGGTTTGACTGTTCCTGAAGGAGGAGAGAGTGGGCAGCTGGAGCAGCCCCAGGGAAGCCCTGATTGATAAGAGCCTTCTAGCAAGAATTATTCTCCTGTGCAGCTCATTTTATTTAGGCAGGAGAGACCAGAAAAACTCCTTTTATGAAATGAGCACAAACATATGAATTGGAATTTTGAACCCTCTTTTCATGTGGAATGTATTTTACAGGTAAGTTTTCTGCAGAAAAGAGTCCTCCAGGAAGAGCCCAACGCCTGACACGCCAAAAAGTACGGGATTGTCTTTGCTCAGTTTGTCCCATCCCACACCTGTGGATCCCAGTTCTTGAACTTGTACAGCTTCATTAAAACCCTTCAGTATGGCTGCAGCTTTCCAAGATCCTTATTTTCAGTAAACAAGCATCTGAGCCTTTTTCCCAGTGCTTAGTCAGGGCTGTTAGAGCCAGCTGAGAGCCCTTGCAGGTGCAGTGCAAGTCTGGCTTTGCCCAGCTCAGGATGGGGCAGAGGCTCAGAGCAGCTGCAGCTCTGCACTGCTGCCACCTCCTTCCAGAGGGAAAACAATGATGCAATGCACAATATCCCAGATCCCATCTTCAAAGTGCCGGATCTGCACGAGCCTGGGCTTTTCTTTCAGGCATTTACACCCTCCAGTATAAATTATGGCAAGTGCTGCAGCCATAAAAAGCCTGGCTGTGCCTTTAGAGGGGGGGATTCACTGGATAGGTGAGCACAAGGAAAATTCCCAGGAAAGCCACTCCATCTTTATTATATTTATAGACTTTGATAAGATTTCACATCTCACATGAGGCTTTCTGCAACTGTGTGCTTGTAAAAATGGTGGAAACATTTGTAAGCTATTTAAACAACCATGAGAATGGTAGAAAGTTGTCTGAAAATATTAATCCTAAACTATCTTTTAACAGGAATTAGCAAAAGCTAATTGGAAACTGAAAATGGCATAGCTTCTTGGTAGTAAGTCCAGCATAGGCAGCTTTGTTAGATAAATATAAAACTCCAGGCCCCTGCCCACTGAACCAACCCTGTTTTCAGCTTGTTGTGTTTTCCCAGTGAAAATAATAAGATACAACTCACGAGAGTCTCTTCCTTTTCAGGTGTCTGCTGAAGTGGTGGGATCTCTTTGATTGCCAAATGGACTGCTTTGAATAGGTTTGAAGATTTGGCTCTTGTCAATTCAAATGCAAACATTAGTGGCTCTTTTGTTAGCACAAAGATTTTCATGAAGTTCATGAAAACATATCATTGCTCGTGCCAGCATGGTTTTTGTTGTATCTTCCTTCCATTATTTTTTCTCATTATTTTATTACAGACTTATGCTTTTGATACACTGTTTGACTCCACACTGAGCTCACTTATTAAGCAAGTAGACTTTGCACTACTAATATTTTTGTTATTACTTCCCAATACCATCCTTTTCACTTTAAAACATGAAGGAAATCCCATTTTCTATTATTATTGTCCAAGATACTTTAACATATTTTGACATTGTTCTGTGTCCACATGTTTACATACTATTAAAATATTATTATTTTGTTATATTTTGTTTTGCCATTATTGTCCTGTTTGGGCATCTCAGCCACCTCAGTAACCACTGGAGTTTTGTATGGCTTTGTTAACTGAGAATATTTGCTGGGTTTCAAGGAATAATCTTGGCATAGGGGTGAAAACACCATGATGACAATGCAGGCTCTGCTGCCAGTTGTGTCTGTTGTTGGGGTTGTGTGCACTGGGCACAGGGGAGTCCTTCCCCAGGGATAACATGGGCATTGTTGGAAAAGACTCCTAACTGATACAGCCTTGATTCTGGGTGGGCACGTGCCAGCTGTCCATGATGATCCTGGGAACTCTGAGCAGAGCTCTTGGGATGAGGTTTGAGGAGCAACAGAAAGCTGAAGGACTCCCACAGTCCTCAGAGCTGGCTCTGCCTCCCAGCCATGGAACAGCAGCCTTATCTCCTGGCCATCCCTGAGCCAGAGTGTACATTAGGACCTGTGCAATGTGTATATGTAGATATGGGCAGCACAGGAATAGGGTTCCTTCTCCTGGGCACCATCCTGGTGCCAGCATTCAGATCAAG
This sequence comes from Hafferia zeledoni, assembly GCA_035583235.1. Taxonomy (NCBI): domain Eukaryota; kingdom Metazoa; phylum Chordata; class Aves; order Passeriformes; family Thamnophilidae; genus Hafferia; species Hafferia zeledoni. The sequence goes on along the minus strand of JAWWEV010000044.1, from coordinate 2,724,686 downwards.
GCACAGTGTTGGCCTGAGTGCTGGAGATGGGCCAGAAATCCCTGTCTCTGGCAGCAGTGGGGGGACCCTCCATCTCCTCCCTGGCATTGGTGTCACTGGTGGTCCCACACCGTGGTCTGGGCAGGATTTGGAGGGTCCTCTCCCTGGAGTGCCCGGGCTGGAGGTGGCTGTGCTGCCAAGGCCCTGCTCACCAGCTGGGCTCTTATCTCTTCCTGGCACTGAGATCAATGAGGACAGGCTTTGGCAGGCTGGCTCCATCCACCCCACCTCCTGGCAGTGCCAGGGCTCTCCATGCCAAACCCAGGCTCCAGCCTCTGGGTGCTTTGCTGGTTGCCAGCCCAGCCTGAGCCTGGGCAGGTTTTCCAGCTCCCTTGAATCAACAAGTGATTCTTCTACTTACAGATAAGAGGTTGTCAGGGCTGCTCTGATAAGGGAGGAGGTGCTGTGGCAGGTGCCACAAATCCTTGCCTGGGGAAATGGAGAGATCTGGCAGAAGGAATTAGTTGGGATGCCTTGAGTTAATTGTGGGCAGTAAAATGTTTTTACCCCAAAAGGGGCATGGCAGAGGGTACTGGGGACTGTGGGAGGAGCACCAGGGACTCATAGGGCGGCATGTTGAGGGCACTGGGATGTCCCCACTGGGTAGGGCCAGGTGTCCAAATGGGGACACTGGGGACAGTGACAACTCCTCTCTTGTGTGAGGGAAATGAGGCATCTTTGTGCTTCTCTCCTTGTGTTTTCCATGATGTTCAGGTGGTTGCAGTGCTTTCTGCAGCAGGAAGGGCTGTGCAGCCATAAAGAAACAAAAGGACCCTCTTCTAGCTGGTTGAATTCAGGCCTGAAGTTCCTTCTCTTGTAGCTGATGTCATTGGTGATCATAAAGCAGTTTGAGAAAAGTAGATGTTGGTTAATCAGGGAGTTTTAAAACTCTGAGAAACTCTGTCCAACACCAAATACAGCTTTAGGACCACTTTGAAGGTGCTTGTGAACCTTGTAAGAACTTAAGGTTGGCTGTAGTTCTCTTGTAGTTGTTGCTAACATTGCTCTGATCATTTTTGTACAAGACCTAAAGTCCAAGCTGAAGGATTAGAAGGGTTTCCATCCCTCTTCCTTTCTCTCTGCCTCTCTTTTCCCCACTCAGTAAGGAATTGCCAGCTGCCAGGAGTTGGCTTCATAAAACAGGGTCTGGCAAAACCAGCTTGAGTGTGGTTGCAACTTCCTTTGTACTTTTTATTTACTTATTTCACCCCTTTTGCTCTGTGAGAGAAGATTGTTTCATTCTCTCTAAAGAACGTGGCATCATAATGTTTGTCACCACTACCAAGGGAGGTGACCCTTCCCAAGGTGACACTTTATTTCGGTGCCACTCACAGTTCTTGTGTTACACGTAACAAAAATGCTCCTTTTTGGTCCAGCTGGAAGAAAAGGGATCCAACCTCCCTCCTTCTCCCAGCCCTCTGCTTGCAGCTGCAACAGAGCTTTAATTGTGCTGAGGGCAGCAGATACTCCTGGTATTTGCCCAAATCTCCACTGACTGGGGTGGTTTCAAACTCAGAAATGATTTTGCTGCAGAGAAAACAATTTGGTTGTGACTAGAAGGAAATATTTGTGATCACTAAAGTGTCTTTATTGGGTTTTCTAAAAGACACACACAGCTTTGATTCTGATGCTGAGTGGTCTGCATAGAGGGTGTGTAAAGGATCTGATTTATTTTTTTTTTAATTATCTTAAAGCACTGCAAGTCCTCCCCAAATCACAAAATGGACTGGAGGCATCACACGACTAAATTATACTTGGTCCTGTTTGGAGGGTACAAAGGCAAAGGGAGACGTCAGATATTGTATGAAAAAGTTTCAGAACACAAGGTCATTTTAATTCAGACTTTTTTTTTCCAAGGAACTATCTTTTCCAAGCTTTGATATTTTGTTCAAAAAGGTCATTTCTTTTAAGCCTTTGTCATTAAAGAAGACTTGTTCTTTAAAGTGCACTATCAAAGCGTGCAGAAATTGCGAGTTACTGAAACTAAAATGATTTTAAGTCTGCCTACTAAAGCCTGCTCAAAATTAGATGTGCTCTGGTACTGGTGGGTTCTTTGATAAAACCAAGGGGAGATAGGCAGTTGGTCAATTCAAACAAAACAAAAAGAAAATTATAATTAAATAAAACTTTTCCTCCCTAAGTTACAAAAAAAAAAAAATTATGAGAAAGCATTGAAAGAACTGAATGAGGATCTGGTCCCCAAAATATGGGCCTTGTGTGAGAGAAGGAGGGAGCGTGCTGGGGTTGGGAGCAGTTTGGGGCACTCTACACAGCCATTGTGCAGCTCTGTTATGTTATCTGGCATTTGTCATAGTGTAAATAAGGCAAACCCCTGGAGAAAATATCATTTATTTACCATTTGCTGCCACAAGTTGGTCTCTCCTTTACTGACAGAGAAACAGGGAACAGAAGACAGAGAAGACCTTGTGTGGTGCCCTTTGCTCTCCCGTCCCTGATCCCAATCTCTGCTCATCCCTTATCCCATGGACCTGCCCATTGGCTACAGGCCATAAGGGCTCTTCCTTCCAGGTATCCTTGGGAGAAGAGATATTTTCTTTCCTGATTATTCTCTTAATGCTGTTGCTCATAACAGGAAACTTTTAATTTTCCTTTCAACCCAGGTATGTCCAATATTCAGGGCCTTGGGAAGATGGACATGGAGCTCCACATGGGGAGGATTTAGAGCTGTGACCTCCTTGGAGCAGCTCTAAAACAATTTTAGCTGCAGACCCAGATCCCACCAGCCTGTTTGTTTCAAAGGCTCCATAAACTTACAGAGTAGTGGGAACAGAAATGTGCTTTGTGTGTGTCAGCACGTGCTTCAGTCTCAGTACCTGGGAGTGGAAACAGGGAAATGTGTGTTTGTAGAATGAGCAAAGGAAAGGAAGACCTTTATCTCAGCTGGGCAGTGAAGTTATAACACAATATTTCCAACCTCACAACGTCTATTCACTTTATACTTCAGGAATCTCATTCTTCTCCCACTGAAACCTGACACTGAAGTTTAATACCAGGCAGAGTTGACCATCATTTCCAAAGAAGGTTGTGGGCCCTAATTCTGCCAAACTAATGCTGAAGTTAACTTTTTTTTCCCAAAGAAAGGCTGCAAGGAAAGTATTAAAACTCTAGAAATCTAGAATTCTAGAAAAGTCCAGCCCTGGAATCCATAAGAAATCTGTTGGCCAAAGTGATCCAGAGCTGAAATGGAGGAGGTGGCAGCACCCTTGGCTGCTCACTGAGGACCAGAGCAGGAGTGCTGAGAGCTGCTGGGGGTGTAGGAACACAGCACTGAAGATCTGCTGGGTCACTCTTGGGACCACAGCTGAACACTCTTCTCCCAGAGCAACTGTTTGTAGAAAGGGACTCCTCAGAACTGACACTTTAAAGTCAGAGCCCGTCCAAATCTCTCACCTGAATTTTATTGTCAGTTTTCATGTAGTCAGACTCTCATTCTGCATCTAAAGCTGGTTGACAAACAGCCCTAAGAAGGCTGATGACTCCATATGGATTTCATGAACAGTCAGAGCCTGGCTGTTTGCAAGGCTGTGTTGAATTGTGCTCAGCAATGATGTGACATCTTCTGACACTTATTGACACTTGCTTGTCATCTTCTTGTTTGTTCATGGTTGTTGGGTGAGGTCATTGGCTGACTAATTTCAGTATAGATTTGAATCTATCATGAAAACTCTGAGTGAAGACTTTGCTGCTCTGCTCAGGAGATCCTGGAAGCATCCCCACAGCCCGAGGTTTGCTCCCAGCACAGGTGGTGGCCCCTGATGCTTCAGTGCTTTGTGCAGACCTTTGATGTGGTTCTTCTGCAGCTCTAGGGGTGCCATAAACCACTGGGCTGCTTTGCTGCACTTGGAAATATAAATAGTGGGCATAGTGAAATAGAACCAGACACCTTCAACAGGGTCCAGCTGCCACCTCACACCCTGCCCCAACACCCCCAGGGCTGGGGCACTTCCAGATCATGGACAAACCAGCCAGTGCCCAGTGGGGCAATTCCCACTGAACCTTTGGCCCAATTCAATAAATCCCATGTGCAAACACTTAACCTTAAGCCTGCAGTTAAGTCCAGGCCTATCCCTGTCCTCAGGTGTGCTGATAAATAGGGACCTTTAGGGGTTTCAGCCTCCTCACCCAGGCTGGATGGTTGCTCCTGCCTTCAGTGCAGGCCATACCTGAGCTGGTTTATGCTCCTAAAGGTCTTCTCTGAACAGCAGTATTGTGCACAGAGAATCATTTAGGTTGGAAAAGACCTTTAAGATCATTGATTCCAAATGCATCTCTACTTTTCCTGCCCCAAAATAATCCTCCAGGAGGTGCCTGTACAGCCTTCAGTGTCAGCAGCTCCAGCTTTGCTGTTGGGGGGCTGTAGAAAGGACTCTTCAAACATCTTGTCTGTGAAGGATGACTGAAGGTCTCACCCCATGGTAAGTCAGTGGGGTAGAAGCAGCTTTCTGTATGGACTGGGTTTGGGGGTTGGTATTGTATTGTGGTGTGTTGGTGGAATCAGATTATTGAAGCTTTCTGGTGGGTCTGGTAAGGGCTGTGGACTATTTTCTTTCATGTCTTTCTCGTTGGGGTTGATCCTTTCTCTCCAGGCAGTGCCAAATGGTGTTTTAGGGTAGATGCAGGAGCTTTGCCCTTAGAAACAAGCCCAGGTCGTTGTGCCAAGCTGCACTAGGGTGGCTTGTGATGCTGAGCCTGCAGGAGGATCCATCCTGCTGGTGACTTGGCATGGTGCCACCTCAACAGATGGGCATCAGCATCCTGAGACATTGCCGGGGGCTGGACTGCCCCAGGACCCCCTTGGGAATGGCCCTCCCCAGGTCATGGCACTTTCATCTTTGCTTGGGTTGAGCCTCTGCAATAGGAACGTGGCTTTGGGAAGTGATGGCTCCAGGAGAAGGGGGTGGGAAGGGCTTGGTGGAGGAGGGACCGATGGTCCTTCCCCTCCAGGTGCTGTTGGGACACACCATGATGGGTTTGGACCACGTGGTTGTTGGAAGGTACATGAGCAAGAGGGTGAGAAATGCCAAGCTTAAGCTGAAACAATATTTTTAAATTCATGCAACTCCTGGAAGCTTTTTCACTGATGTGTGCACATCTCTCTGGATCTTTATTGCTCTTTTTTTCATCTAACAGCCATTTCCAAGTAAATGTACACATACCCATACGAGTGCTAAGCTGTGAAATAGCTCTGTGGATGCTTAGAAACTTATATTTAGAGATCTAAAGACCAAAAGGGGCTTGGAAATGGCCTAGGGACACCATTCCTAGAACTTCCCTGAATTAATTTTCTGCTTCAAATCCAGTGGGTTTGGCTGAAAAAAGAACATCTCTATTAGAAAAAGAACTGCTACCTAAATATTATCAAAATCTTCCACATTCTTACTGACTGTGATCCTGAATTTGGTGTTGTTAATTCCCTTCTCTTTTAAATCTGTGATTTTTTTTTTTTTACTTTTTTTGCTGCTTCCCCTCTTTGCACACTTTACATACCTACAACACTGTTCCATCATTATAAAATCATAATTATATGTAGGTTTGATCTCCAGGCGTTGCAATCACCGGTCCTGATTTTTTGAGGGAAGTTTCTTCCTAAGTTGATTTTATTTCTAATTGTTTCCAACCTGGTGGAAACCAATTCTGTGCAAACCAGGAGCCTTCCAGGGCCTGTTCTGTGCTGGGCAGGAGGGTGGGAGCCTTTCCCCCATGCCCATCCTGCACTTGAAGCTCTGTTTTCAAAACACCTCTGGGGTTTGATGCTTGCCTTGATTTGAATGCCCCAAGGGCTCTTTGATTGAGGCTCTTCACTGCCTAATGTTCTTCACGAACCCCAAACACCCTCGGTAATTAACGATGTGCAATTATGGATGGGTTGATTTGTATCCTGACCTGTCATCTGGGCTGCCTTTGTGGTGTTGGAAGAGGAGAGAGCAGGTTGGGCTCGGGGGTGGGTCTGGATCCTCCTGCGAGGATGGGACTTGGGGGGGCTCAGCCCAGGGCTGAGCTTCAGGAGGGGATGGAGCAGGAGAAGGTGGGGAATTCACCCCTTGGATCTGCACCACCTTTGCTTTTAACCCTTTCTTGAACGTGGAGCGGCCAAGACCTCTTTGGTCCCTCTTTAAGCACCCGGGGCTGTTACTCTCCCTCCCGGGCAGAGCAGCATCAGGGCTTACAGTGAGCAGCTCCAGGGAAAGCAGGGACAAAACGGAGCATTCCAGGGGCTGGAAGGGCTGCTGTGCTTCCAGGGGGGGCTGTAAGGGCTGCTGTGCTTCCAGGGTGGGCTGTAAGGGCTGCTGTGCTTGCAGGGGGGGGCTGTAAGGGCTGCTGTGCTTGCAGGGGGGGCTGTAAGGACTGCTGTGCTTCCAGGGGGGCTGGAAGGGCTGCTGTGTCTCCAGCACCACCTGCTCGGTGCTGCAGATGAAAGTGGCGCTGGCAGATGGAGGTGCCGCCGTGTTCTGCCGCGGTTACGACACACGGCGCTGCCAAACCATGTTTTCCTCCGTATGTGGCTTGACAGAACATTGTGTTTAACCTCAGAGTAGATGGGATAAAACAAGGTTCTCTGTCAGGACTGCAAATTTGTGCTTCTGTCTGCACCTAAGCTCTGTCTTCCTCTCCTAACTGTGGGCATTTCCACAGGTGGAATGTTTTCCAGGGGATGCAGAAACCTAAAATCTTGATGCTTTTAGTCTGAATTAGGTGGCTAAGTCAAGTGATAGCTTTGAATTTATGCATCTAAACCACTTAACCCCTTGGAAAAATTTCTTCAGGCCCTTGCAGTGGTTTGCTCACCAGCTTGGCACACATCTGCTCATACCCAGATGTTGCCCCAGCTAAAAGCAGACTCCATTTACTACCAAGTGTTACATACGTGTTCAAATCATCTTGTAGAGCTCTGCATGGGAATTAATGTGTAACAGTGCTCTCAGCTCAGCATCTCTGAAAGCTCTCCAAGGCAAACCCATCCCTAGCATGTGGCTTTCCCCCATGGAGAAGGGGAACAGGGACCCAGCTCTGTCCTGTGCTGTCCATGTATGGAAAAGCTCGAGGGCTGCTGGTCTCTAGCACAGCTCCCCAATATAATGGGGGAATAATTAACAACAGCATCTGAGTCCCACAGCTCTTCACAGCCTGTTTCCTCCAGACCTGATGCTGGGTCCTCATGATCAATGATCTCCTTGGGGTGCATTTGTGGCACAGATTTGTTGCTTGTGCTTTGACACGAGTTTGGGAAATCAGATGGGTGTTTCTGCTGGGTGCCAGGAGCCAGGGGCTGTGGAGGGGGCTGCTGCAGACCTGACAGCACTGGCCAAGACTGCTGCAGGCTCGTGGGCCAAGGCTTGGGTGATGCTTTGTTGGCATCTCTTTGTTATCTGTTCAAAGTCTGGCCCTGCTCCGTGGTGTGGGAGAGCCTGGGATGGATAATGTGATCCCCCTCTCCCAGCCTGATGGATGGGAACCATTCATACATGGAGCCAAGTGTGATGCCTTCTTCTGGGGGTGGTTTGATTGGAGGGCTCTCCTAGGACAGCTCAGAGCAACCCCTGAGTGTTGTAAGGAGCCCCCTAATGAGCTTTGTTCGGGGGCTGCAGGCACAGCTGCCGTGGGGACAGCTGGGAGACGCACCGAGCTCCTGGGCCCTCCATATGGATGCTCTTGACCTCTGAGGCCTCCGAAACTCCATGTGGCTGCTGAGGACACTGGGAAGGGTCAACTCCCTCTCCACACCCCCAACAAAAGGAGAGTTTGGCAGACACAGCCAGGCCCAAGCAGTGAAGGGATCTCAGGGGGAAGCACTGATTGTCCAGGGACACGGAGTTGCCGCACAGCAAAATTCACTCGAATTTTTCAACCAGCAGGTTGGAAAAGCAGCTCCCACATGTGCAGCACTCACTGGGTGCCCAGAAACTGGGGTCAGCCAGGGCTGGGATCCATCCAGCCTCTGCCATCCCAGCCCAGGGCTGCTGCAGCTCGGCTGGGCGGCGCGGGCTGGCTTTGAACCCCCTCCCCGTCCCCACAGCTTTGTTATCGGGGCCATTGTGGGGCCAGAGGAGCCAATCCCTGCCAGCCCCGATTCAAAGTCCAGGTGCCAACCAACTTGAACTCTCCAGCATCCCCGCCGTGAGGCAATTATTCCCTCAGACACAGTCATTGTTCTCATTACACCATAAATTGTGAATGAATTAAACATGCACTTACCACTATGCACCACAGCTGTCAAGGAAAATAACACACCAATATCGCGGGGGCCGATCCTGCTCCTCTCTCAGGAAGGTTTGCTGCTCCCAGGGAAGGAGGCAGCAGCCAAACTTGCTGGAGCTGCTGTTTTCTTTATGGTAAGGCCAAATCTCTGTTCCAACTTACAGCAGCTCAGGGCAGGAATGTCTCCCTTGGATTTGATGGTTTAATTGTGTTTTTTTCCCCTTTTGGCCACAGTGGTATCGCTGTTGTGCAGAGGGAAGGCTGGCCCTGAGCTTCCTGACATCCCAGTTGTCCATGCCTTGCTTGGGAAACAAAACCCTGTTGAGGGGGTAAGGGGACAAATCCAGCCTTGCTTTGGGCTGGTGGGACAAAGCCACTGGAGCCCCTGTGCCAGCAGCAGGACAGTGCCCAGCCCAGAGCCCCCAGCCCGGGCACAGGAGCGCTGGTCTCGCTGCCTTGCCCATCCCAGTCCATACTGGGAATTTCACTGTACGTGACTGAGAGTTGGCTTGGGAAGCTGTAAAGGAAAGGTGATTCAGAGGGGAGCTGTAAAAAGGTAATTCAGCTGCCTGCCTTCATGTCAGGGTGCTGCACACACACAGACAGACACTTTCCCAAGAACCAGCGTGGGCGTTGATTTATTTTCTAATCTCTGCACCACGTCCAGGGAGTTTATAGAGCCACAGTAATCTCCTGGTGTGCCCAGATAAATTCCCTGATTGTTCCTGCTCCAAAGAGAGGACCTGGAGCTGGCAGCCACCTTGGGGTACAACGCTGGGATGCACCAGACGGGATTACAGAGGGGGCTTTTCTTCTGAGTGCGGGAGCTGGAAGTTTGTCTGCATTTCTCTCCTTGCTCCGCATCTCCAAGGAGGTTTTCACTTTCTAAGAAGGATGTTACCCACTGAGCTATTCATAGCAGCTAAATGAGAAAAGGGGTTAATAAAATACATGCTAGAAAAAAGAAAATAAGATTAGAAGGACTGATGTTTTGGCTGTGAGGCCTTCTGTGGGCTGCAGAGAGAGGAGGGGGAGAAAGGGAACAAGATTATTATTTCTTTTCTCTGGCTCAAAGAACTTCATGGCCAGAATGGCACCACTAATCCAATTTTCTTTCTAACAAGTATTTTATCAACACCTCTTTCTTTTTTCTCCCCTCTATTCTCCTTCCTTCAGTCTCTACACTGACATATGATTAGTTGTATGAAAATTAAACATTCAGCTGTGGGCTGTCTGTGCTCACAGCAGCATCAGGGGGGCTCGTGGAGCTGGGCACCCCCGAGACCCTGCATGTCTCCCCCTGCTCACGTGTGCCAGTGCACACACAGTCATTGCACCTTTGGGGGGGCACCTGTTTTTCCCTCTCCCAGCACAGAAAAGGCTCCTTTGCAGCCATTTGGCAGAGGATCAGACAGCAGCTCCACTGCAAGCAAACAGCTTTCTGAGGGAGTCAGTATTTCGCAATGTGTTACTTCAGTCTTATTTAATATGAACATATTTTCCCTTTTATCCGGGGATTTGCCAACTCTCTGGAGTCACAAAACCTCACCACAGCCTCAGGAAGGGGGGCTGTGATTCTCTTCACCCTCTGCCATTTTAGGGGGCACCCAGTGAGGTTTCACCCAGCCTGGTTCCCCCTGGGAGAGGAGGATTCTTTGCAGGAGCCTGGGATCATCCCCTGCCCTTTCTCAGGGACACCTGAAATGGGAGATTTGGTCTAAGTGGGTGCTGGGTCAAGTTTTGGAGTGAGAAGTTGCACTAGGACCAGTCAGCCCCAGCTGACCCATGGCACAGTGTCCTGGAGGGGGTTTGGAGGCAATACTTTGGAGGAATAGGTAAAATATGAGGAGGGAAGTTGTTCTCTTATCTGCCTCCTCTCCTAATCCTGATGGAGAGAGGAAAAGGGAAGATCTGGTGTAGGGGATGGTGCTGGAGAAGGGGTGGGTGGGGAAATGTACAAGAGGAGACTCTGGAGATGCCCATTTATCTTGAGCAGAGGAGAAAATTAATTATAGCCTTAAAAGAACCTGATTCATCTTTGCTACCCCATAAAACTGCTGCTGCACTGAGCCCCCTCCCTGGGGATGTGATGGTGGTGAGGGGTCCTGTAGCTCCAGGCGCTGCTCCTCTGTATAGGTGGGCTTTTGGTGGTGCCATTTTTTCCTTTCTCTCAAGGACTGAGAAATCAGGTCCCCTCCTTGTGAGGTTTGCCTGGGTCTGGGGGAGGATCTGAGGTGGGGCTTGTCCACCTGCAAGCACAGCAGCAGCAGCTCTTAGGGCTGCAGGGATGGTGATGTGCAGCCTGTGCCTGGGTCATTCCTGGTCCCTGGGAGCAGAAAATGCCCATGTGTGTGCTGAGGGCTTGGCACAGGGAGCAGATGTCCCAGCAGTGTGTGCTCAGCCACTCCTGCTGCTTCCAGAGGACACTTCAGAGCCAAGTGACCTCCTCTACCATGTTCGACTCAGTTCCTCCATATAATAAGCTGCAAAAAAATAATTAAGTAATAATCCTAATGCAAGAGGGGATGTTGGTGCAGCCAGCCCCTCCTATGGGCTGGGGCTCAGCCCAGTTTGGGATAAGCCTGTGCTCCCCGTGGCTCCAGCAGCTGAGGAGGCTCAGGCTGTGCCCTGACTGTCTCCAAGCTGTCCAGCAGCAGCATTTTAAAGGAACAATGACAACTGGGAAGTGTTTCTTTATTCCTCTGTTACCTCCTTGCTTTACCTCCCTCTTGTCTGAGAATCCAGGTGTTAATGACTGGCCAAAATCAGAGCAGCAGGAGCAAGTGGCACAGCCCTGGCCTGGCCATCACAATTCAGGATTTCTGCTTGGACAGGAGCCCCTCCTGGTCCTCTGGGTTTGTGCACGAAGGGCTCTGAGGTAGAAGAGTGATGACCTGCCGTGCTGGGGGTGTGAGGAATTCATCTGGGGCTGTTCCCATTTGTTTCTAATCCTTCTTGGCTCTTCTCTTCACTAGAAAATTAGACCGTGTTGGAACATGACTTTGCCTCAGCATATTAATTAGTGGGATGTTCAAGATAGGTCAGCAGTTAAGTGTAGACAGGCACAGTCATGCTCAGTGTAATGTCAGGTGATGGGAGTTAATCCTGGGATTCCAAGGAGATTCACTCAGGACCAGGTGGCATAATTACAGCCAACTGAAACTTTGTAGTCTGATTTGGATTTTGGTGGGAAATCAAATTTTCTACCAACAGAGAGCAGTTTCTAATCTATATTTTCTCCCACTCCATGGCAAAGCTGAAGCTCCAGGGCCAGTTCCAGAGTGTGTGAATTCTGTGCTGCAGGAGGGATTTGCAGTTGTGTGGAGAGCCTGACAGTGCCATGGCCCAGCCACTGTGTGCTGCTTCATCCCCCCACTCTCCCCTTGTCCAAGCACAATTCCAGGCTCCTGGGTCCATGCACAGAGCCCAGAAACTACAGCTCCCATGTGGTGTTGTTTAAAAACAGAAGGAATTCCGTTGCAATGTAGGATTCTTTTTTTTTTTTTTTTTTTTTGAGTCAGCTCCGTTTTCTCTGGAAAACTCTTCCTGTCGATACTTTTTCAAGTGATTTGATGCACAAGAGCAGCAGGACCCCAGTGAACCAGCGAACAACCCCCAGCCCAGGCTGTGGCAGCACGAGCATCCCGTGCAGCCTGTCATTAGCATTTCTCAATCAACACTTTCTCGTTAGTGGCTGAGGCCAGTGGGAGCTTTGAATGAAGGTGGAGCCAAGCCAGAAAAGGATCCTCTCTTGAAAAATTATAACGAAAGCAATAATGGCTGGGTCCTTGAGCAATGCCTGCCTATGACACTCGCTGTCTGGAGGCTACCTTAATTATGAAACAGTGTTCTCAGCCTCGGGCTTCACGGTCTCAGTGCCTTTACTCTCTCTTGAGCAATATCTTATTGCTGTTGTCCTCAACTACTTCATAAATTCAGACTATCAGAAAGTTATGTGAACTATATGTTTGTTTTCCATTCTATTTGCACGAATTTCTTGTATTGTGGAGTTTGTTTGGGTTTTTTATCAGTATCTGAAAGCCTAAAGCTGGGATTATCTGAAGGATTATAGGAGAATTAGGCACCCAAAGCCAATTGATTTTTCACTGTGAATTAGCCCGGTGCATTTAGAGGGCTGGAGACTGGTCTGTGCTCGTGGTTTCAGACCTACCTTGTGTCATCTCGGTGGAGACCTCAGCACCACTCGGGTGGCCTTGGAGGTGCTGAAGCAGGAGCAAGCAGGGAAGAACTGCAGGGACAGGGAGAGGGACAGCCCTGAGACCTCCACCCGCCTTTGAAAAACCTCCTTCTGACTCCCCGAGGCTCTTTTGAAAACGCCACTCCGAGTTACCATCAATTTTGATAATTAAGCACTGATTTAATTTCAGAGTAGCAATAATTGTCACCATTTTCCACGCCAAGCACCTTCAATGAGACGCGCAGCTCCCGCCGCTGGCGCAGCATCAAAGCGCGGCCGGCGCGGGTTGGGAGATGCTGAGCGCGGGCAGGGGAAGGTGCTCAGCACTCCACAAACCCCGGCCATGTGCACCTGGTGCCCTGCCAAGCCCTGAACACTCAACATGCGTTTCAACACCTCGCTTTAGGCACCTCAGATTAAAAAAAAAAAAAAAAAAATTAAAGGAAAAGAAAAAAAAAGGGTTGGCTGGGAGTGTTGCAGCGATTTTTCCCTGACGGGGAAAGTGGGGGTTGGCTGCGATCCCGCGGGGAAGGGCTGGGTCACACACTGGGGTCCATGGGGAGTGTGCCCAGGATGCCACCAGCATCCTCACTGGCAGGACCAGGACACAGCCAGGTGGATTCCCTGAGCCCCCATCCAGGGCCTGCCATCCTCTAGGAAGGGGCTCCTGCATCCCGCAGGGCTTTGGGGTGGGTGTTGGAAGCTGGAAGGGGTGGCCGAGGTGCTCCTGGGTGACAGCAGGGTACAGGTGGCAGAGATGCTGCTTCTGCCAAGGGAAGGGTAGGAAGGATTCCACCTGCGACATCCTACGTGGAATGGAATCCTCCCGGGAAGGCATCGCTTCTCCCGCTGGGCATCACCTCGTGGTAGGGACCCCTTGCTGGAGGCAGGGAGGGTGCAGGGCACCCATCCCGTGTGCCCGGGGCCCGGCAGGGCGAGGTGCCCTGGCGGACATCAAAGCC
>JAWWEV010000044.1:2691884-2709799 GCA_035583235.1 Hafferia zeledoni | reverse complement strand
CCTACGTGGAATGGAATCCTCCCGGGAAGGCATCGCTTCTCCCGCTGGGCATCACCTCGTGGTAGGGACCCCTTGCTTTGGGCTGGCTGGGGGGCATTGCTGGGGGCAGGGAGGGTGCAGGGCACCCATCCCGTGTGCCCGGGGCCCGGCAGGGCGAGGTGCCCTGGCGGACATCAAAGCCGTGATTAAGCCAATTCTTTAATCGTATCTCATTGCTCGCCCCGCGCCTTTGATGAGGCTTCACCTCGCCGTGCTCCCCACGCCCAGCCGCACCCCGAGCCGCTGCTTTGCCTTTATTTTTAGCAGTGATTTGGAAATTGCCAGGGCTCCTTTTTCTTTCTTTCGCTCCCCCATTTTCCTCTCCTCATTTTTCCCAATTTTCCCCCCCTTTTTTATTCCTCTCCGAGTTGTGTCCCCAGCCCTGGAACCCCCAGCCAGGCGTTAAGGGCACATTCACACCTCTTCCCCTTGCCTTGTCTCCCCTTTATTCTTATGAAGCTCTCATTGATTATTGCCCTTAAATTCCTCAGTCCGGTCATAGATAAAAGGATAACCACTTCAAAGCAAAGTGTTAAGAGTTTAACCTCGAGCTAAAAGAGTGGACAACAAGGTAATTGAGGGTAATAACTGATCACAGACCTACTTTCAAAGGCACATGCAAGCCTCACTTTCAGATGGCTTTAATTTTATTAACATTTGTAGCAGCTCTAGATGCTTTTGAATCATTACAAACTTCAAAGCTCGAGGTAACACTCCAAATGGAGAACCTGACACCAGGTTTTTTGTTCAGACCCACATCATATTGATAGGCTCTGTTGCAAGCATGTAACATCTCTTCTCGAACTATAAAAACCGAGATGAAGAAAATATTGCCAATAGAGAAGATCAAAGCCTGAACCTCCCTTTGAATGATCCCAAAGAAGTCAAAACAGAAAACAACATGGGAAAAAAAATGCATCTATATTACTCCAACTGTCTTTATCCATATTTAAACTTTTCTGCCGAGGTGGATGAGGATGGGTAATTCTCCCTGGGTTTTATCGAACTATTTGGTTAATCCTCTGTTTCTCTTTGGGCATTTGGAGCTGATCCTTTTGCTCTCTGTGGCATTTAAACCCGAGAATTTGGAAACAGCACACAGAGGAGCAGCCCTGACTCAGCTGGGAGGGGAGCCAGGAGAGGTAAACCTAAAAAACACATTTATGGACTGAAAATGCAGAGACTAAAATGAAAACAGAAACACCCACAGTCCTCCCATCTCCAGCCACTGAGAGCTGTAGGGAAAAAGTTCATCTGTGGGTGCTGAGCTGTTTCACAGCCCAGTGGGGTCATTGTCCCCCATGCCAGGGGATGTGCCCGGGGCCACCCCGGGCTGGGGGTGCTGGTGCAGCCATGCAGCTCCTTGTGCTTTGTCCCAGTGCAACCATTCCAGGGGCCACACGGTGAACCAGCCCAGGAATTGATCCAGGGTATGAATAGCCATTTTTTGGTCTATTTTTTGTGTGGGGAAAGGTTATTTTTAGCTGGGTGAGTTCCCTGAGCTAATGCACGAAGCATTCACAATGAAGGGGTGGCCCAAGGAAACGGGCTGGCCCTGCTGCCAAAACCCACATCCCTGCTCCCCTCTGCAGAGGGGCTGCTGCCACTTCAGGCTCTGTGAACCTTCAGGTGCTCAGGGAGAACCTCCCCAGCTGCTGAATTCAGCCCCTGTAAAGTCATCAAGAGAAGAAAAATCGCTTGGATTTGTTTTTTCTTGCTGGTTTATAGTGGTGTACAGCAGGTTTATAGTGGTGTAATCCTTCACTCCCGATTTGCAGCAGGGCAATAGCAGCATTAGGCAGGTTATTATTTTAGTGCACTCCAGGACAAAGGGCTGGGTTTGACTCCAGGACATTTAACAGCCTCTCAGCTGTGCCTGTAACTGGTCTTGTGGTCATGGGATCATGGAATGGTCTGGACTGGAAGGGACCTTAAATATCATCCTGTTCCACCCCTTGACACGGGCAGGGACACCTCCCACCAGCCCAGGTTGCTCCAAGCCCTGTCCAACCTGGCCTTGGACACTTCCAGAGATGGTCCTCCTGTGATAGCCCAGCCTTGCTCCCAACTCCCACTGCTCCAGTTTGGAAATGCAGAGCCATCCCACGTGGCTTTATTCAGACTGGTGATGGGTGCCTGGCCCACGGGTTTTTGTCACTTCCCTGCAGCCACAGGTGACAGATCAGCATTCCCAGTGCTGGCAGTGTCAGGTGTATCACAGGAGTGTCTCATTATCCACCTTCATGTATGAGCTTGTGGAAACCACAAACTTTGAAATGTCTTAAATAACTCTGTTTTGAGCCTGCACTGATATTACATTCCTTATGAACTGAAATCAATTTAATATGAGCTGCTCTCTCTGTTCTCAGGTTAGGCACAGGCCTGTGTAATGAAAGGACAATGGTGTGTTGCTTAAATCTATGGAATTTATGTAACTTCATTGTCTCGAGTTATGGCTGGAAGCATAATCAGCTATTTCAGCATTTCTGCTGTGCTTTCAATGAGTCCATTATCAGTCACAGAGACAGGGTGGATAGATGGGATCCAGCACTAAAACATGTGTTACAGATGCCCAAGGCAAGCCCTGACTTGCAGACCTGGATCTGCACAAAATGTGCTCTGGAATCGCTGCCCCTGTGGCCAGTTTGTTTCTGCCTTTGCCCACTGGAGCTGCCACCCCCAGGACCGGCTGCCACCCCCAGGACCAGCTGCCACCCCCAGGACCAGCTGCCACCTGCACACCTGGAGCAGGAGGTGCCCTGTGCTCCTGGGAGCTGCCCATCACCCCAGAGGGCTGGAGTGGGAGAGACACATCATGGCAGTGCTCTGGTTTAATTTAGTCAGGCATGGGGTGGGACCATCATCATCTCCCTGTGGCAAAACTCTATTTCCATGGTGCCACTTCCAAGCAAACCCCTTCATCCATGATTAGGATGATGGGAGTGTTCTCCTTCCAGCTTGCAAGGGGCTTGTGTGGAAGTTTTATTTCAATTAATGGGACTTACACGCCCAGAGGAAAACAGACCATAAACACACCACCCCCAAAGCCCTCAGGACCAGAACTTTTTGTAGCTGTGAACTACTGCAGCACCATTACCTGTCCTGTAGCCCTCCCAACCTACCTCTGTGTTACCCACAGCAGGATTTCAGCTTTCACTGCTTTCTAAGCATCTTCAGGGCTTCCCCCAAGTGGAAATGTTCATATTACAGACCCAACTCATCTCAGGAAGCAGCAGGTGGGCTTTAGGAGGTGACAGAAACCTCCTGCTCCCCTTGGTGCCTCCTGCCATGGTCACCATCCCCTGCCAGGGGCTCCTGCTGCCTCATCACTAATGAGCTGATCTGCATGTTTGATTGGAAGGGGAACATGGCACTGGTGCTCTCAGGATAACAGGAGACTCAAGATAGATTTGTTTTCATATACTAAAAAAGAGTTTCCTGTTTTCAGGCCTGTTGGGAGGAGAGGGAGAAGCCCAGAGCATGGTTCCAGTGACTGGGGATGGGGTCTAACAGCACTCCACTTCCTCCTGATTTTCAGTAATATGAGGTTCTCAGTCCCCCCAGTTTCTTCTGGGTAGAAAGGATACTGGGTAAGCAATTTCCAGGCTTCTCTGAAAGGATTAGAAAGCATAACCAGCAAAGGGAGAAAGGATTAAAATAGTATTTTGATGGTCTCTCCCACAGCATGATGATTTCTATGGAAAAATAAAAAATCATTTAGGAAATGTATGTCCAAGCACCCATTTTGGGTCTAGTCTGGTCAGAGACTGACCTCCCTCTGACCAAGTTTCCCTTATTTTTGAGGAAAAGAGGAAACAAAGCTACCAATATTTATTGTTTAACCTTTCTTGGAAGGATTAGAGTGGAGGTTCCCACAGTGAAACACCTTTTCATGCAATCAATAGGGCTTTGGCAGAGGAAGATATGACCTACTAAAACAAAAAAAATGTAGATAAACTGGGAGAAGGGGGAGCAGTGCAATCTGATACCAGATGAAGTGGCACCAAAATTTGGTACTGCTTTGAATGCAGGTGCTCAGGAGAGGTGACCTGTAGGGCTTTTCCCTCAGCTCAAGGTGATGGGGAAGGACTCAGCTCTCAGCCTGTCCCCATCAACCTGCCAGCAGTGCCCTTTCTGAAGGAGAAATCCAGCCAAAGGGCTTTTGTTGTCCTTTGGGGGACTTTGATGATTTTCCCCACATGATGGGAAATCCCATGCCAGTTGTAAATTCTTTTTTTTTTTTTTTTTTTTAGAACTAGCTGTCCTCTGTTTCCTCTTTTAACTAAAAAATCTGCCTTCTGGTTCCTCTCTGGGGATGCTCTTCCCAGTGTCTGGAAGGGGCTCAGACACAGGACTTGGTTGTGCAACTCTTTGTGCACAGAGAACTCAGTGACTTTGGGGCCAGGTGTGGGGATGTGGGGATGAGGTTTTCTCCATGCCAAGGCTCCTCTCTCCAGCCTGCATTTCACACCTACACTCACAGGCATCCTTAAAAACATTAATGCTTCTTTTGTGGCCCCAGGAGTGGTCCAGCCTGTGAGAGGCATCCCCAGGTCCTGACAGCACCACGGGGGCTGGAGCCTCACCCCCTTCCCTGGCCTTAACACTGAGAATTGACTCGACAGGCAGAAACAAACCAAAACAGGCATCATTTTAGGGTGCTCAGCTTTGACAGCACACCTAAAAATAACCATGCCTAAAGGGTTTGGGGGTTTTTTATTTCCCTGGAAGTGAAAAGTTTTATTGGACTTTATGATCTGAAAGTTTTCCACTAGTCAGGAAAGCCTGTTCTGTCCTAACCATTGTCCCTCCTCCTGCTTTTTCCATTACCAAGGACTGTGTGGATCAGGATATTTGGGGCTGGGAAGTATTTTTGGGATGCCCAGTGGCAGGCAGGGGTTGGAGGGTGCCGTGCCAGCCCAGCAAGCACCACGCTGCACAGCAAGGGTTAAATTTCATGCTGCAGCTGCAAAGCCCAATTTCTTTATTTCCTGTTAATGACATTATTGCCTGCATAAAACCATTGAAACATGTTTCTTTCATTTGTTTAATTTCAAATTCTGAGCACACTAGCTGGAAACTATGTTTAACAGTTAAACTCAAAACATTTGGATTTCCTCCCCTCGCTGAGGTTTGCAGGGAGTTCACTTCATACTTAGTTGAGTTTTCAGGGAGCCATTTTTACACAGCCTTAGAAGCCAGAAAACAAACCAGACTGTACTGCAGAATCAAATCCCATCAGTTTGGGCTGGTAACACATCACATGTTTCACTTCCTCTGCTGTTGTGCCAAGGTGCCATCAGCCCTGACTCATTCCCAGCCTGGCCATGTTCTCCTCCAGGAGCATCCAGCCCATGCAGAGCCAGAGCCAGGACACCCCATGAGCTCTGTGCAGGCAGGGGAAGGGCTTCCCTGAGCATGCATGGAAAAAATGTCCCTGTTTCCATGAAAAAATAGAATGGAATCTCCTTCAGGCCTCTTTAGCTCTGATGGTCCCATCACCTCCCCTTGTTCTCCTGCTCAACATTCCTTCTCGTTGCCCGGGGAAGGGAGAAGTGGGAGCAGGATGAGGGCACATGTAGAGGGATGTGAACCCTCTCAAATTTGAAGAGAAGTCCTTCAATCTGAACCATTTGGCAGATCAAGTTGCCAGAGATATGGTATCTGTTGGTGATTTTAATAAATTGCCACAAACTCTGGAAGTGAAGAGGGGAGGTTTGTCCCACTCAGGGTGATGGACACTGACAAGTAGTTGTTTTGTAGAGCTGATTGTTCATGTGGTGGAGTGTCTGAAAGTCACTTCATAAGCACTCCTGGTATTACTGCATGAAGAAACTGGGCTTCAAACCACTCTAGGCTCAGATTCTCCTTATGCTGTATGTGAATGAAGCCCAGAATCTCTAATGCTCAGCAACAGCAGCAAGTAGGGATGGAGCAAGGAGGAATGTGGCCCTGAACAGGACTTTGGGGAGTTATCACTGACATGGCAAGGGGACCACACTCAGTGCCTCTGCACTGTGGTACATCCCCAGCAGCCACAGCAATGCTTAATTTTCCATCAAAAAAATCCATATTTGACTAAAAAACAAATCAGTAGGATTTAAATGTTACCTTCAGGGGCCAGGGACACCTTCCACTAGTCCAGGTTGCTCCAAGCCCCATCCAACCTGAGCATTTCCGAGGATGGGGAATCTCATAGACCTGTTCTCCTTGTTACTCAACCAGGAAGGCAGCAGGGAAAGTGATGTCTTATTTGTGCACAGTGAGGAAGGGGTTGTGGAAAAAATAAGTCATGGGAAGTTAGTCATAACTCTCCTCCTTTACCTCCTTTGCCCCCACCCTCTCTTCAATCACCATTCCGTGCAGGTGAAGGAAGGAGCTCAGAAATGTTAATAGATAGCAAAGTGCTCGCGTGTGTTTTATCAGCTCTCCTGGAACGGTTAATGCTGATACGGTGCCCCTTTTAAGTCTCAAAAATCTGGCCAAGCGTGTGCAGATAGCAGGGAGTGCACTGAACAAAACATCAAGGCCCACAGTCTGCAGGGGGGAATGGAAATGGTAAAAGGATTAGAGGAGAGAAAATGTATCAGACTTATCTGGCGATCCTCGGTAACAAAAGTATGTCAGTTTATGAAATGAACTTCAAATCCCACAAAACTAATTGTGTGTTTTCTTGTCTTATTTGTGAGTATCTCTGGCAGTGCTTTTTTCCCCCACTGGAAGAGCATGTCTGTGTGTGGGTAATACCCTGTGCCTGCAGTATAGTGAGAGCTTACACAGCCCATCGGGTCTATACCTCTTACACTAATGATGTTAAACTAGTTTATTTAAAAAAAAAAAAAAAAAAAAAAGGGGAGAATAACTTCAAAGGTTCACATGTGGGTTGCAAACCTCTCATGTCTTCTGTATACAGGGCCTTCCTCTTATTTTGATCAAGACTGTTCCCAGCACTCCTGTTGAAATACTCGCAAGCCTTTGATCTCGTTATCAACATGACCACCAGTGCGGTGACAGAGCGGTGACGTCAGGCTGACTAACACTGCTCTGGCCTCGAGCTCCTGCCCTCTGTGGGTCCTCCCTGCCCTCTGTGCACATCACAGAGGAGTTTTCCTGCTGGGAAGATCATTTAGACCCCAAAACCCCAGCCCACTGTGGCTGGCTGTGTGTCACCAGGGTGGGAAGAGTGAGCAGTGCTGGTCGCCCTCGTCCTGCTTGGCCATGGAGGGGAGGAAAAGGGGTGGAGGGGGAGTTGGAAGGGTCTTGGGGGGGATTTGACCCCCAAAGGAAGTGAGTGAGAGGTGTGCTTGGACAGGAGGGAGCTCAGCATGCTCGTTTCATCTTTCCTCTGTATTTTCCATCAATGTCCTTGTGATCTGGAAATGTCCAAAGCCAGGTTGGAGCAACCTGGTTCTAGTGGAAGGTGTCCCTGCCCACGGCAGGGGGGTGGAATCAGATGAGCTTTAAGGTCCCTTCCAACCCAGACTGTTCTATTATTTTGTGATCTCACTGTGGGTTTAGCAGGGGAAGCACTTTTGAGGTGCATTGGAATGACCAGTGTCAGGCAATGTGTGATGGCAGGGGCTGGTCAGGCGGTTGGGTGGCATCTCTGGGGTTTCTTGGGGTCCTCCTGGCCCTCAGTGTCTCTTTGTGCACAGTGAAGGACTCTGATTTGATGCCTGGTGTAGCACTGGTGGTTCAGGCAAAGCACAGTTCAGGCATTGCTGGGATTTGCTGAGGCTCTTTGATTTGATTGAGCTCCTGCTCTGCTGTCACCTCCCCAAAGCCATTGACAGGGACACAGACCAGCCCTGGTGTGGCCCTCAGAGCCTGCACATCCCTGGTGTCTCACCTGGTGTTCTGCAGGAAGACAACAACCTGGAGACACCTCTTTGGGAGCGAGACACCAGCAAAATATGTGCCTTGTGGGCAGAGGAGGAGGAGATGGAGCCAGGTTAGCTGGGTGCAGTCAGGATGAGACAGAGCCCAGGGAGTGAGGACTGGCACATCTGAGGTGCTCTCACAGCACTCCAGGCCTTAATAGTCCCCACTGCTTTTTTCTTTCCTACTTTTTCTTTTCTTTTTCTTTTTTTACTACCTGATCTAAAAAAGCTCTTTGGGAAAAAAAAAAATTAATTTCTCTTTACTGTGTAGCTTCACTGTGAACTGATTCTTTTCATCTAAAATTATTCCTTTTTGGTGCCACAATCTGACTTCAAGCTTCTTTGCTGCCTGTGAACATGACACACAGCAGCAGCCAAAGAGGAGGGGACAGGCTGTGTCTGGTCTTTGCAGGGCACCAGGAGGGCTCAGCATGGCTGAGGACGCTGCTTTGGACAGCTTTTTGCAGTAGTTTCCCCCCCCCCCATTTACTGAATTTTTATCTCAAATGCAGAAAGGCTTAACAAATAAAATATAAATAGTTAATTTTCCTTCTGTTCAGCCTGGGAATTCAGATTCAAGTTTAGACTGGCAAATCAGAAGGAAATTCAAAGATACTCTGCTTTCTTGATGACTGCAGCTGCTACCTGAACAGAGAGATTCCCTGTAGATCTGCGAACAAGGACTTCCAGAAACTGCTAAAGATGAAGAAAACTCTGGAAGACCTTCTTGTACCTGCCACCGCCTGCCTAGTTCATGGGATTGCTTTCAAATCCCAGGCACGACGTGACTCTTCCCTGTTGGCAGGAGGAGAAAAGAGACTCCCTGACTGGACATGCAGAACATGAACGGGGCCACCACTGCTTTGGGGAGGACAAGCTGCTCCTTGGGCACTGCCACACAAAGGCACAGCCCCAGGGGTTTGCCCTCCTCTCCTTTTGTTCCCAAAGTGTCTCTTTTTGGTGACTGGCATAAAGAGGATGCTGGGCTAGGCAGGTCTTTGGGTGGGCTGCTCTTCTGCATGTGCAGTCCCCATTAATTTTTTGGTCAATTAATTCCCTGGCTGAGTTACTGGGGTGCTCTCCCAAGGCACTGGAGCAGGGCAGTGTTATTGGACAACGGGATTTGGAGAAAACCAGTCGGTTAAATGACATTTTTATGAAACAGAGTGAATGAGACTTAATGCGATTTTCTTCCAAAGGGGACAAGTCTGAGGTTTTCAGCCTCCATTGTAATGTCCTAATTTTCTGTGCTGTAGCAGTAAAAGGGACTTGAAGAGGTTTTTATTCCAACATTGTTTCAAAGCAAGTTGTAAAGAGGTGGTCAAAGAAAGAGACGTTCAAGTCACCTTCAGGTGTTTGGAGGTCCTAGGCTGGAGATGACACCACTGTCACCAGCCCAAGGAGCCCAGGGGACACAGGAAGTGTCCATTCTGTATGTCTCAGTTGCATGTGGCACAGTGGCACATCGATATTTGGCAGCAGCAGCAGCAAAAATATTACTAATTCTAATAATTCCTAACTCCTCGGGCCTAGAAATCACTTTTACTGTTCAGCTGGTGCATTTGGCAGAATGTTTGCTCTCCTTGCCCAACACGAGCCATTCCCAGGCCTGAAAAATATGTAATTGGGCAGCAACAACAAATTTACCCATGTATTAATTCATATTATTAGCCCAGGTTGCCCAGTGGAGGCACAGGCAGCTCCTCCATATGAGGCTCCCACGTGGGTTCAGCCATCCCAGGGCTGATGAAATCTCAGCTTCAAAGGACACCCAGGGCCACCACCACTCTCAGCCTCTCAGGTGTTTGCTTGTTGTCTTGGTGCAGACAGTGGTTTGAGCAGGGCCTGGAGGAGGAGGAACAGGAGTTCTGAAGCACCAGGGGAAGCCAAGAACTGTGTTTACTGATGGTGCAAACCAGTTGCTTTTCCAAAAGGCAGAGGCACAGTCTGGGGCTACAGTCCTGGTTTCTGTCCTCACATTTAGGATCAGGTTAAGACTTTGGGACCAGCCCTGGGGATTCCCTGGTGTGGGTTGTCATTCCCTTGGGATTTCACTTTGCTGTGGAGATGTGGAGGGTGCAGGGCAGGAGGGAGAGGGATGAGGCTGATGGGACCAATTGCAATGGTCCCCCTTGGCTCCCATTCCTGGGGCTGTGGGTGTTTTTTCTGGCTGGACTGGGCAGTTCTGGAGTCTGTGCTGGAGGTGTGGGACAGGGCAGTGTGTGCCCCTGTGGGCATGGGGAGAGGGGCTGGGCCAGCCATGGGCTGCACTTTGCTGTTGCATTTCCCAGGGGGTGCCATACCCGAGGTGCTGCCAAACCAAAAATGGAAGGTGCCATTTCTTTTGCCAGAGGCATTGCCACCTGTCCTGCTTGGAGTGCCAGGATGAGGGGGAATGGCTTCCCACTGCCAGAGGGCAGGGGTAGGTGGGATACTGGGAAGAAATTGTTGACTGTGAGGGTGGGCAGGCCCTGGCACAGGTTGCCCAGAGAAGCTGTGGCTGCCCCATCCCTGGAAGTGTCCAAGGCCAAGGTTGGACAGGGCTTGGAGCACCCTGGGCTGGTGGGAGGTGTCCCTGCCCATGGCAGGGGGTGGGACTGGATCACCTTTAAGGTTCCTTCCAACCCAAACCATCCTGTGATTCTGTGATAATGATAAAAATCAAGCCAGGCTTGATTCCACCAGCTCTGATGGCTGGACCAAGGTGGGCTCTGAACAGCCAGGCAGGTCCTGGAGGGGAACCACCAAGCCCTGGGTCCAGCCTTGGAGCAGGCTGGGGAGGAGGAGGGCAGGAGGCTCCTTGGATCTGCAGGGCAGGTTTGGGGGCCAACCCCTAATTAAAACCTTTTGTCTGAAGTTCCAAACCCTCCATTCCGTGCCTGGTTAATATTTAACAGCTGGGGCGGGAGATGGGAACACAACTGCGGGCCGGGGTTTGGCTGCTGTGCCAGTTCTATTGCAATCAGGGATTGTTTAATTAGCGCACAGAGCGAAAACAGGCCTGGAGATTATTTTTATATATATATATGTAACAATAACACGGTGACCCGCCCTGGAGTTTTTTTCCCCTGAGATGAAAACTTTTCACAAAGTTTTAATGCTGGGGGGTGGGCGGGCTGGGGAGGGGACGGGTGGGATGCGCGGGAGATGCGCGGGGCGGCGCAGAAAAAGGGGCTCCTGCGCCTTTAAGGCGGCGGAGCGGCGGCTGCGATCGCATCCCTTTGATAAGGTCCTGGCAACTCCGCAGCCGCCGCGGGATGCCGAGAGGAGGGCGCAAAAAATTAAAAAAACAATCCTGCTCTGCTCAAATATATCTAATAATTTTATTTCCCCCACCAGAGCTGATATCCGCATCCCCCCCTCCCATCCCTGCCGGGGCTGACGCTTCCCCCGCACCGGGGGCTGGAGCAGCGCGATGGGCAGGGGGGTGCTCTCCGCGCTTGTCCCCGTTTCTCTTGTAATTTTTCAAATTGTTTGGGGCCTGTTTTTACCTCTTTTTTTTTTATTTTTTGACCTTTTTTCCCCCAGCGCTACCGCCCTTGCAGGACCGCTCGGCCGGGCTGCGCTTTGATGCCGCGGGGGGAGCCCGGGGCGGGGGGCGGAGGATGCAGGGGAGGCGGAGGATGCTGGGGGGGCGGGACCTGCGCTTTTGTATTTAAAATAAATAAAATAAATAACCGGGGGAGGGAGGCGCGCAGCGCCAGCGGCTCCTTCCCTGGCCGAGCCCCCCCTTTGCCCCCTCCCTTTGCCGATGCTCTCCGATGCGGTTGCACTGCCGGGGAGGAGAGGAGGAGGAGGAGGAGGAGGAAGGCGAGGAGGAGGAGGAGGAGGAGGACGGGCGGCGGGGGGAGCGGGTGCAGCCTGCGCGCTGCCGGGGAGCGGCGGGGCCGCGGGCGCGCAGCGAGCTCGGCGGTGAGTGGCAACTTCGGGGGGCGGCGGCCGCTTCTTCTCCTTCAAATTTTGCTTTTCATTTTCATTAATTTTTTTAATTAATTTTTTGGGGGTGCCCCCGCGGTGCCCCGTGCCCGCCAGGGCTCGGCTTGTTGCTGGCGGAGCTCGGAGGCTCCCAAGTCGCTCCGGACTTTTTCCCCCCCCTTCCTTTCCTTTTCCCCCCAACCAGCTCCGGCTCCGACCTCCCTCCTCCCAGCCCGTCGCCATTTCTGGAGCAGGTTTTTATTATTATTATTATTATTTTGCACGCAGGGCGAGCCCGGGGCTGGGGGCTGCCCCCTCCCGCCCCCCCCGTGCCATTTATGCCGCTTTCCGCAGCCGCGGGTGATGCCCCCGGCGCGGGGGGATGCGGGGGGCGCGGGGCCCCGGCCCGGGATGCCCCGCAGCGCCCAGGTACGGCTGCCTCGCCTTCACCCACCCCCGGGGGGGCTTTTTTTGGGGGGGGGTAGGGGTGAGGGGCACGTTTCCCAAGAGAAGCCCCCCCAAATCCCTTCTCCCGTGGCGGGGGGGCACAGGGGACACACGCGGGTCCGGCAGCGGAGGGAACGGGGCTGGGGCGGGGGGGCAGATGGAAACCAGATGCCGGGGCAGGGACGCGCAGAGCTGCGGGGGGGCCGCGCTGACACCCCCTGCCCAGCCCCGGCCCCGCTAAAAGTGCGCCGGGAGTTCAGCGGAGCGGATCTGATAGTCGCGATCGGGCTGGCGATAGAGCCGCGCTCCCTCTGCCCTGCCTCCCTCCCTCCCTCCCTCCCTCTCCTTTTCTTTCTTCCTTTTTTTTTTTTTTTTTTCCACTGTGAGGAGTTGAAAAGCCTGTTTACTTTTTGTCTTTGATGTTGGGAGGATCTGGTTTTGATTAGATCAATACTCCTTTTTTCTTTCCCCCCTCCTCCTTTTTTTTTTTTTTTCCTCTCCCCCCCTTCGCAGAGAGGAGGCTCCGAGGATCCCCTGCTGACTCCAGGCAGAGGCGGGCAGAGGCACAGGCAGCTCCTGGAGCAACTGGGAGCCCCAGTCCCCAGCGAGCTCCGGAGCCATGAGCAGCGCCGTGGTCCTCGCCCACCTCCCAGACCCCAGCAGCAGCTTCAGGGAAGACGCCCCCCGACCCCCTGTCCCGGGGGAGGAAGGAGAAGCACCATGCCCGCAACTCGCCAGCTCGTTCCTGCCCAAAAGCCAAAGCTTCAAGGCCATGCCGGTGCCTCCTGCCCCGCGCAGGAATGAGAACGGACTGGGGGAGCCGGAGGGCAGCGCGTCCCCGGACTCCCCTCTGGCCAGATGGACCAAATCCTTGCATTCCTTGTTGGGAGATCAAGATGGTGCCTATCTTTTTCGGACCTTTCTGGAAAGGGAAAAATGTGTGGATACCTTAGACTTCTGGTTTGCCTGCAATGGCTTCAGGCAGATGGACCTTAAGGATACCAAAACTTTGCGAGTAGCCAAAGCTATTTACAAAAGGTACATCGAGAACAACAGCATCGTCTCCAAGCAGCTCAAACCTGCTACCAAGACCTACATAAGGGACAGCATCAAGAAGCAGCAGATAGATTCCATCATGTTTGATCAGGCACAGACTGAGATTCAGACTGTGATGGAGGAAAATGCTTACCAGATGTTTTTAACTTCTGATATATACCTCGAATACGTGCGGAGTGGAGGAGAGAATCCCGCTTACATGAACAGCAATGGACTGGGGAGCTTAAAAGTTGTCTGTGGCTATCTCCCGACCTTGAATGAAGAAGAGGAATGGAGCTGTGCAGACTTTAAAAACAAAATCTTGCCTTCAGTAGTTGGACTATCCAGCAAGATGTTGAGGGTTACAGCGAATGTCAGAGCTACGGAAACGATGGAGAATGGATACAGGTAAGGGACCCCCTGGAAACGGTGCTTTGTTTTAACTTTGAGGACTTTGAGAGTGGTTTTCAGAAGCCTGTTGGGGTGGGGATGGAGGGGAAGGCTGAGCTTCCCGAGGGGCTGGGAGCACGGCTGCTTCTCCACACCTCCAAACACTGGAATTTGGGGGGTGTTGGCTGAGTGTGGGGGTTTTTTCCTGCGCTACAGAGGGAAAACAAGATTCTGTGCTCTGAAGCCCTATTGGTTCTTTCAGTTCTCTTATAGATCAAAAAACTTCATAGCAACTATGTCCTCCGGACATGTGGTAATTATTGGTTCAACTTTCAAACCTATTAAGAGCAGTAGTAGAGTGGATCATAGAGACACATGAATAATGTAACCTACTAGTTCCCCAACTCCACCATCAACCGGTGTTTAACGATGTTGGTTATGTGGGAAGCAATTGTGCGGTCATGGAGGAGGAAATGTGTGCACTCACTGCATCAAACTCTGCCACTTGGGCAGAATCTGCTTTAATTTTGGCTCTCTGTGTGTGTGTGTGATGTGCAGCCTCTCCATCGTGTCGGGTGTCGGTGTCTTGTCAAAGCCACCTGGGGTGGCTTTGAGCCAGTGTGGACAGGAGGATGCTTAAAATTTGAGTGTTTAAGGCAGGAGAGGCATTCCAGGTGTAGAGTAATAGATGTTAGGTAGGTCCTTGGTGCTCTGCTGTTGGCTGTGAGCTCCAAGTTAGAGTCGTTAAGAGGTGGTTGTGTCAGGTGGGATGTGATGAGGATGCAGGGATGCTGTTGGGTGACAGGGTGTCCTTGTGCCCTGGTCCTGGGGTGCGTCTGCACTGCCAGCCCCTTTTGTTGGCAATGCTGATGGCACAGCAGTGCGAGGGTGAGGAAAGTGAGAGCCATCTCCGAGTGAAGGGGGGGATGGGAAAGAGAGGCTCTGATGAGCAAATGATGAGTTGTATAATCCTCTGAAAATGTATTCTTTCCTCTCCCCACCCTTGCCATAAATGTGGATTGTTGAATCAGGGCTGAGAGGAGAGGGCTCTGCTGCAGATGTGCGCTCTCCTCCGCCGGCCCGGGAGCCTGGGGGTTGGTATGGTGAGTGTTTGACATCTCGTTTACAGGAATTTTGAGAGTGTGTCTGTGATTCATGGACATCAAAGGGCATCAGGCTTCTCGCGGGGAGGCTTTGCTGGAGCGCGCCCTCCTCTCCTGCCCATGGAGAGCTTCCAGCTGTGCCGGGTTTCCTGGTGCTGAGCCGTGGGGCACAGGGAGGGTCCTGTTGCCAGGAGGGTGCTGTGGAGCCAGAGGCCTCTTTGGTGCTGTCCTGGAGGCTCTCCTGCCAGCGGAGGGGGATGGAGGTGCCGGGAGCGGACAGAAGGGATGCGCTGCTGCATCCCAGCGTGGCCTCTGGACCCCTCCTGCTGGGGGGTGTGTTGTGGGAGCAATGCTGGCAGCTGCTCTGTGCAGGACTTGGGGTTTGAGATCCTCATCTCGTGCCTGAGTGTTGCTGCCTGAGCATCTGCTGTTCTCCAGAACTTGGTTTGAACTGCTGCCCTTCGCTGGCTTTCCAGGAGGGGGATGTTTGATGCTTTTATCTCTGAGCCTTTGTTGGGATTCAGAGCTGGAAGGGCTTGGCTGTATGTTCTACCAGAGCTGCAGGCCCTGCTAAACCCACATGTGCCTTGTCCAGGAGAGCTCTCACAGCGCTGTGGCTGCTTGCCTGATTAGTGCTGGGCTTTTTTCCTTTTCTTTTCTTTTCCCCCTCTTTCTTTTCTTTTTTTTTTTGTCCAGGGATTAATGCAGTTTGCTCCTCACATGTCAGATCTACCCTCCTAGGACATTAGGTAGTTCGTTTTGCTTTGATCACCTTCTGTTGAATTTCCAGGAGCTTTTGCTCTCCATGGGGCCAAAAGATCTCAATGCAAAGAGAGAGGGAGGTCAAGCTGAGATGCTGCTCACTCAGTTCCTCCCTGAGCGATGCGTTTGTGAAGCCACTTGTGCGTGCATGTGCTCCAAGCTGATGAGCATATGGATGGGTTATCTCTCATCACCCAGCGTTTAGGATCGCGTCTAGGATTGGAGCTGAAGCTTGCACAAAGTCTTTCCTGGTGAGTGGCCAAACCACACCTCCCTCCTCATGTGTGTGATGGAATTAAGGAGTTGCAGCTCAGCGTGCTCTGGGTTTGAAGGGCTGGGCAGGCTCTGGCCATTCACTTCGGTGGGTTTCAGTGTGATTATCCCAGCGAAAGCTGGGAGTGCTGGGCTGAGCCCACCTGATGGTGGGAGCAGAGCGATCTCGGGCCAGCCCAGTGTTTGGATGGGAGACCAGCTGGAAATCCCAGGGCAGGGAGTCACAGCCAAAAACACGGCAAACAGGAGACCGCAGAAACCGGACAAGTTGAAAGACTGTTTGGCCCCAGCACTGGTGATGGACAGGAACAGGAGAAGTCAAGTGAAAACACAGTGTTTGCACCTGGCTGGGGAGCAGCAAAGCCAAACTGCTGGTTGTATATTTGGAGCCCTAATACAGGGAATATTTTTGATGCAGAACCTCCCTCTTGCCCTTCCAGGCGACTCCCCTTCCCCCTGGGCTGTGGTGTGGTTAAAAGTGGCCTCCCCACGCTGTGCTGGACCTGGCCCCACGCTCCAGGAATTCCAGCTATTATTTATACACGCTTCTAAATTTATCACGCACGACTTTGTGTACACAGAGAGCTCCTCTTCCTTTGCAGTGCCGCTGGTTTTGTGCAGTCCAAGGTGGACTCATCTGCCTCCCATTAGGCTCTAAGATCAGTGGCCTGGCCTTGCCTGGGGAAGGCTGGGGCTTGCAGATGGCCTTCTGCCTGCTGCCAGTGCTTCCTGGCCTTTGAAAGGACCCGCCGGTGCTGCTCCTTGTGTGTGAAGTTATTGGAACCAAGTTTGGCTTCAATTATCAAAGTAAATGATGCCATTGTAAAGCTATGCTCGAAGCAGTGTTCTACAATTAGAGCATGGAAGCTGTGATTAACATAGTTGGGTTAAAATATACTTTTTTTCCCCCCTAGGTTTGTGCATGTGAGGTTTTTTTCCTTTTTTTTTTTTAAGTGTTTTTAAACCCATGGTTTCCCAGTCATATCTGTCCCAAGAAAACACTTAATGAGATTCAATTTAGCCTCCAACTGCTCCTTGTACATTTTCTCTCTCTCTGCATAAGCTTGGGGGTTGACCTGTCTGAGTGCTTTTATTTCTAAGACTGAGTTTGACAACATAAAACCCCCACACTCTGAAGTTGCACCCTCATAACAGGGGCTACAACCAGGAGCCCCTGATATTTTCATGGCATTATAATACCTCTGATATGGCCACTGCCCAACATAGCAGAGAGAGAGTTCCATGCTGTGTGTCATCGCATCAAGATAAGAATAGGCTGAGAAACATCAGACATTCTCCTTGAAGCTCCAGAGCAACTGCTACCTGACAGCTGAAAACACTTTGCATATTGAGTTTGGGGCTGGGCTGTGTTTGTGTGTGCAGCATCCGTGGCAGGAGACCACCACTTGCCCTGGAATTTAAAACCCTTGCAGGCAACTTGATGCATCTGGGTGCAATTACTGGAGTAAGGTGGTCAAATTAAAAAGAAAAAAAAAAATTTAAACGTAGCAAAACAGCCCCCACTGGTTTTCTTAAAGGATAGGGGGGATTTTTGTGAGGCAGAGTTGGATGTGTGGGGGGGTGAGAACTTCATAAATATGTCAAGTTTAGGCATTGTGTTATATTTTTTTTTGTCCATGAAGTGTTGGTAGGTGAGTGATGCTGCAGCCCCAGTACTGATGAGAAGAGGAGTTAGTTCTGGCCACTTTCTCTAATTATATCTTTGGACACACCTCCTCTCCCTGTGCTGTATCCATATGGACCCACTGCCTCCACCCCCACCTCAGCCTCTCCAGCAATCCTGTAAGAACAACATGGCAAATCAGCCCTCCTGGAAGTGCCCAGGGCTGACAGACACCTCCCAGCAGGGCAGTGGTCCTGTTCTGGGGAGCATCCTGAGCCCCATGGGGCATCCTGCACCCCTGAGCCCCCCATGGAGCATCCTGCACTCCTGAGCCCCCCCATGGAGCATCCTGCACCCCTGAGCCCCACCAAGGAGCATCCTGCATCCCTGAGCCCCATGGGGCATCCTGCATCCCTGAGCCCCCCATGGAGCATCCTGCACTCCTGA
>JAWWEV010000044.1:2665084-2691784 GCA_035583235.1 Hafferia zeledoni | reverse complement strand
CCATGGAGCATCCTGCACCCCTGAGCTCCCCATGGGGCATCCTGCACCCCTGAGCTCCCCATGGAGCATCCTGAGCCCCATGGAGCATCCTGCACCCCTGAGCCCCCCATGGGGCATCCTGCCCCCCTGAGCCCCCCCTTGGAGCATCCTGCATCCCTGAGTGTCATGGTGCTCAGATCCACTCTCAAGAGCTGAGATGGTTTTAAGTCAAAAAGTTAGAAGAGCTGATGACCCCAAACCCCATCAAGGTCCTAGGAGGGGTCACTGGGACTTCACATCCCCCTGAACCAGAGTAGAAGACTACATGTTTTTTAGAGGAACTTTCGTGTAGTAGTAGTGGAATAACTTTGCTTTTACCCACATGTGGATTTAATTTATCTTTGAAGATTTAACTTCTTTCCTCTGGCATTCCTTACTATCTCTCTTTTTTTTTTCTTTTTCTTCTTCCTAGATATATATTTTTTAACATCTTGATCTCCCCATCAGAAATGCCTTGGCCTCCTTGGAAAGGAATGCAGGCCTGGCTGGGCTGAATACCTGCCTGCAGCTCATACCAGAGAGGCCCATCTTCCCCACCATGCTTCCCCCTCCTTTTTAACTTGTTCTTTTTTTCCCTTCCCCCTTCTTTTAAAGAAACTTAAGCCTTTGGGGAGGCTCCAGTTTTTGGTGCTGGGGCCACACGGTGCCAGGGTGCTGGGAAGGGATGGAGATGGAGAGGGGGTGGTGAGAGGATATTGCTGTCACTTAAACCCAGCTGGTCCCTCTGGCCCCAGGGGAGCAGGGGGGTGGAAAGCCCATTAAAAAAAACCTGCCAAGCCTGCTGGCACATTCCTTAGGCCCCCAAGTCCTGGGTAAGTGGCCCTAATTATTAAAATCAGCAGTCCTTATCAGATGACAAGGCCTTTTGCTTTGATATACAAAGGCAGAAGCTTAACAACCCCATCTTGCCCTGGAAGAGGAACAAAATGTGCACCTTAGCATGGGTTTTCAAACCTCCCTGCATAATCCCCTTATCACCTGCCAAGATATGTATATTGACCCTGGCTGGGAAGTTGGAGTGATGGGAGGCAGCAGGCAGGGGGATGCCCAAGTTCTCCCACCATGCAATGACCCTGCCATGCTCCATCACAGCTCCTGTCACTCAGCTGCTCTTGGGGGCTCAGCTCCAACATCCAGGCTGGGCTTTGGGTTTGCTTCTCCAGGTGAAGCCAAAGGTGTTGGTGTCAGTAACCCACGTGCCCATTAGTACAATCTGCTGTGTCTGTCCTCACATCCCCATCCTCCTCTTCCCCATGCAACTCTAAGCACAAAAACACAAGTTGAACAAGTTCTCCTAAAAACTGGGCCTTTTTATTGGGTTTTGTACTGCCAGGAAGGTGGTACCCAGCTTTGGGAGGTCAGGCCTGGGACAACAGATCTCAGCCCTGTCCATGCCTCTGACACGTGGGGGCCCTGCCCCAGCATTTCTAGGTAATTCTCCTGTTTCAGGCAACACAGATACCAATAACTTGTATTCCCAAAGGATCCATAACTCTTGTCTTCACAGTGGACTTAAGCATCATTAGCTGGTTCCTTGTGGCTTTCAGTGGGACTTGAGCTGTGAACCTCTTAGTCTTTTCCCTGCTGATGCCAACAGCAAGACTCGTGCTGACCTCAGCAGTGCAGCATCAAGCTTTAAGGACTGAGTTTTTGAAGGTATCAGGAATATGTGGAGGTGCTTCCTGGGATTTTCTAGAGCGCTTTAGGAAATGCCAAAAGTGACATGTTTAAAGTTGGACTTGGGCTGTGTTGAGACAGAGTGTCCTGGTTTGGCCAGAGAGCGTCCTGGTTTAGCCAGAGAGTGTCCTGGTTTAGCCAAAGAGTGTCCTGGTTTAGCCAGAGAGAGTCCTGGTTTAGCCAGAGAGTGTCCTGGTTGCTGCTGCTCTGAGCGATGGATGGTTGGTTCGTTCTGGAGGTTGAGCAGGCAGTGAACATGGTTCCCATAAGGAAGGTGCTTCCATGAAGGCTGGGACAGGCTGGTAACCCAGTTCCTGTTTTGCTGGTCCTCAGGTCCTTCAAGAGGAATGATCCTGTTAACCCATACCACGTGAACTCTGGCTATGTGTTCGCCCCCGCCACCAGCGCCAACGACAGCGAAATATCCAGTGATGCCCTGACGGACGACTCCATGTCGATGACGGACAGCAGCGTGTAAGTACCTGGAGCTACTCCTTTTGGTACACTCTGGGGCTTAGGGGAGTGCTGGGTCTGGGGTCATCACCCTGCTCCTGCTGATGGAGGTGTGTTCCCAAACCAAGAGACATGGCAGCCTCTCCTCGTCCCATCGCCGCAGGTATCGGATGGAGTGAAATAATGGATCCCTCTATTGCCATTTTGCAGCTGCAGCTGAGCAAACGTGTTTTGCCTTTGCTAAGGGTGACTAACCCAAGGAGTGCATCTCCCTGAGCCTTTGTCTTAAGGCCAGGCTTCCTTAACTAGTTATCAGTCATCAAAGAGAAGGAGATTACTTCCTGTAGGAAGTACTTTCTGTAATTAACGTTCGTCATTAATGTCAGAATGTACATTAATAGGGCCAGTGACCTGAAGGGGCAAATAGCTGCTCATCTAGTGTGGCTGGGACATCTTCAAAGAGCCATTTGAATGGAGCTGCATGGATCAGGTCTGGGTGTTTCAGGGGCACAGGGAGGAGAGATGATGCTGTGGCTGAGCTCAGGAGTTGCAGGATCTGGTTTCTCCTGGTTGGTGAGAAGTGTGCAACTGGGAGCAATGGTTTGGCTGTGGGTTTGCTTTCCCCAGCAGGACAGAAATGGTGCTTTTGTGTCTGTAAAGGACACAGTGAGGCTCACTTAGTGCTCTTAAGGACCATTTTCTTCAGCTGAGCAGAAGGCAGATGTTGTTGTTTGTGTTTCATGATGTTCACTTGAGTACAAGTGCTCTAGAAAAGCCCACCTGTGAGCAGAGTGCTGCATTCCTGGTCTTTATCTTGACACTTCCACAGTGTGTCTCTGTCAGACATGTCCCTGTGGACTCCTCAGAGAGGTTTCCATGCTGGGTTTTTAAAGTCAACATGTGTGATGAGACACAACAGAAAACAGGATTTACCAAAAATCCTCGATGCATAAACAAAAGCTTTTTTTATTTTTTTCTTAAATGCACATGTGTGTTTTGAACTGATATTACAGAAAAAAATAGTTTGTTGTCCCACCAGATTCCCCTATTGAACAATATTGGCATTAAATAAAAGAGCTGAATCATAGGGTGACTTCTTTATTTCTTCTTACTGGCTCTGGTTGTATGTGATCATGTGTCAACAGAGCATTCATTGGGTTAGTCATTTCTGGACCAGTGTAGGGTCACTTGGGATTCACAGGGCTAGGATTATACCCTCTCTTCACAGCAATGCCAATTGTAGGCCTTATACAGATGAGAGCACTGAGTGAGAAATAAAGTGCATGGTGGATGAAAGGCTTAACTGAATCGCTTTCAGCCCATTGTTAGTCCAGGGGAGCTTAGCGGGGATGAGAGGGCAGCAGCCCGCTTTGAAATTGGCTTGAACAAGTGAATAGGAGCTCCCCATAAAGCAGCGCCTGAAAGGAGCTGCCTGTTTTTTCCTGCCGTAACAATGGCCCGTGCAGGCTGGGAGAGTTGGGGCAGCTTGGCTGATTAAACTGCCCTCAGCTCCGGGCTGGGGGGTGGCAGGAGGGGATCCTTCCTGCTGCAGAATCGGTGCCCCCCTGGCACCCCCAAGCCACGCTCTGGGATGGTACAGGGGGCTTGGTGCAGGTGGGAGAGGGGAACTGGCAGCTTTGGGCTTCAAGTTTGGGTGATGTAAAACTTCCTTTGCAGAGGTGATGCCAAGGAGTGGTTGGGATTCACAGGCTCTCCTGGCTCTGCTGGATGCTGGAGGTGCTGGGGGTGTGTTGGGGGCACAGACCCACCCTGGCTGAGCCCTCTGAGGTTTTACCCCCTTGTAACTGAGTTTATTCTGTTCCATCAGTGCAAATGCAAATTAGTTCTTTTGGCTTATATTGGTATCAACTGAAGAGGAAAAACTTATCCTGGAAAAGTCTGTCAGACATGGCAGTAAACTGAGTTTGGGTCTTTTTTTTTTTTAAATACATCTAAATCTGAGCTGCACTGGAATTAGGAGAAATCTCCAAATAATGCATAATCTACCTTTTTTATTTTATCCCAGATGCCAGGGATCAGCCTGTCCCTGTATATTTTGTAATGGCCACAAAGCCTCATGCAAATTTATATTTCCATTTCTTGATTGGGGGGGGTGGAGGAAAGGGGATTTTTTTTTATTTGCTTATATCTTATTTATGGATTTACTTTGGACACAGGGGAATGCTGCTGAGCAAACTTCAAATATTACCTTATCTTACAAACCAGGCTTTTGATGTTGGCAAGATCAGAGGGTTGTTTCAGAGCCGTTGCCAAATGAAGATGGGAGTGAATGCATATGCGCATGAGTCTGATATTTCAAAGCAGCAGTAAAACTACATTCAGGTTAGGTCAGGCACATCTGAGTCAAAAGGCTAAGATAATTGGCTCAGCTTAAATGGCAGCTGACTGGGTAGAAGACTTCAAACTAGTGTTTCCCCCAGAAACAGATTGGCTTAGCCCCAGCCTGGTTAGCTGAACTGTTTATAATTAAACTCTACTATTTAGTGCCTCAGCTCTGGAGCTCTTCAGCCACAGCTTTTTAGCAGCCAAGAAAAGGGAGTGCAAATGTTGGCTGCTGGAGCAGGGAGAGAGGTGGCACCTGGAGAGTTGGGGTTAACCCTTGTCCTTCTCTGAAAGCTCTGCCCAAGCTCAGCTCTCATTTTAGAGGTACTTCCTCCTGGTTAGGGGTATCTGCTGCAGCATCAGGGTTCTCCCTGTCCCCCATATCTCCTGCTGGACTGGTCCTGGCTTCAGCTCCATCCATCTGTCCCTCCTGCAGTCAGGGATCCCCCTTTGACCCTGGCCTTGCCCATTTTCCCCATTTTCTATGAAAAAGTTAGACAGCACTCAGCAAAGTGGCTGCTGAAGTCCCTCCCCATTCCCCAGAATGACTTTCCTAAACTGCTCCACAGCCTTCCCATCCCAGAGAAATACCACTGGGGGTTTTTAATTCTTTTTTTTTTTTACTCTGCACGTTGTTACAAGTTGTGGATCTCTCCTGCCAAGGCAGGGCTGGGGAAGCAGGGAGCAGGAGGTTTGGTGTGGGGCTCTCCTGTGCAGCCAGGGGGATTTTAGGGGGAAGGAGCAGATTTGTATCAACCTGAATGAGGACAAGTCTTAAATGAAGTGGGGAGCTTGTGGTGTTGGCATTGCTTTTCCTCCCCCTTCTCAAGCCACCTTGCCTAGGAAAATCACAAGTCCCTGCTCCATAGCCTGTCCCAGGCCTGTCCCTTTGGGCAGAGATGGCCCCCAGGAGTTGGGGGTACCCCACAAGGAGATGTGGGTTGGGGACAGCATTTTGTCCTTGCAGAGCTGGAGGGAGGTGGGCAGGGCAGGAGGGCTGCAGGACTGCCCATTGTCCCTGGTCATGGCCTTGGGTGCCTTGTGGTGGACACACAGACCTTCAGCTGCTTCTCTGCTCCTCCCAACTGGCCTCTTGGATTGCCAGGCATGGAGGACACCTCTTGCATTGAGTGTGTTAATGGGATTAATGCCATGGGTACATATGGGTGTGATGTGCTCATGCTGGTGTTTTTACTTACCTTTAAAAGGGCTGTTTTACTGGGTTTTCCCTGTATTGAAGGTCTTCCCTAAGAGACCCTTGCCTTGGTAAACCTCTGTCAACAGTGGCATCTCTGAAGGTACAGGTGGTTTGCTTTTCACCTTAGAATTGCTTTTCTCCATCCTCCCCCAAAGCTAAGCCATGTCATGTGGCCCAAGTCCTGTTGCCCTGTGGGTTAGTGGAGCAGAAATGCTTGGTGGCCTTCACAGAGAGGATGGAGGAGTCTTTGGTGGCCACCACTGGCTGTGTTTGGGGGCCATGGCTGGCTGTGTTGGTCCTTGCATGCTGGGCTGCTCCCCCAGAAAGCCCTCAGAGCCCCATGTTGTGCAGTGGGGACATGAGGACAATCAGCTCCTTTCACTTGCCATGTCACATGCACTCATAAACTGTCTAGAGGAGGCTGATGTGCATCTTGTGGCATCAAGGACCTCCTCTGTGGTCCCAGCATGCTCGTTTTTATTATAAATTTTTTCCCAAGTTTATTGAAGTGAAATTGTTCTGCTCCTTCACTCCAGGCTTTGCAGCTTAATCCTGCTCATTAAAAACAATTTAATGGCAACTGGGTGCTTTGGCCAAGATCTTCACAAAGCTCTGCCATAGAAGGCTTCAAACTTGGAGTGATGGCATCTGGTCATCCTCCTCAAGGGGAGGGACATGGAGTCTCTGGGAAGGTGTTCCCTGTCAGTGTGTGCCCACCCCCACGGTGGCCACAGGAGGGGACATGCAGGGACACTGTGCCACGTTGGCTGCCCTGGCAGCAGCATGGGGCCACCTCTGTCTGCTGTGCCAGCGCAGCTCCTCCTCGGGCAGGAGCTATTTTCTGTGCTCAGGAGATGAGTCAGGTGTGGGGGCAGGTGGATGAAAGGGCTGGGACCAGAGATCAAGGTTATGCTGCCAGTCTGAGGGCAGGGGTGGAATTAGCCATTCAGGATCTCCAGGCATGCTCTTCCGGCTGTCCCCACTGTCTGGGGAAGGCCCTTTAATCCTCTCTGGGGTAATTTTTGCGTGGTCAGGTGAGGACGCCCCACGGTGCCTGGAGCAGCATGTGCAGGGGGCTCTTCCCTGCAGAGCTCCTTGCCTGGGCTGTCCTGGTGGTTTCCTGGCCAGGAGCTGGGGTGGCTGCAGGGAGCAGTGTCCTGCCCAGTGTCCTGCCTCCAGGTGTCCTGTGCTGGCCGGCCTTGGGGCAGGAGAAACATCCTGGATCTTAAGTAGGTGTCGAGATGGGGAGCAGCCTTTGGGTGGCCATCCATCCTCAGCCTCTTCCTTCTTGTTTCCACTGTGCCAACACACCATGGGGTGTTTCAGAGCTTGAGGAACGTTGTGGTCCTAGAGAGAGTAATTTGATGGGGAAAAAGCAATGAAAATAAAGGTCAGAAGCAGAAGCCTTGTGTTGGAAGGGCCTTCCTGTGATACCTTGGAAGTGAAGCTGAGGTGATATTTGGGCATCTTCCCATGCATAGTTGCCTTCAGCTTTTCAGCTTTTGCTTAATTACTGCACATCCATGTAGATGGTGACACAGGCACTTCCCACACTGCCAGGTATTTGAGGCTTTGGGTGACATCCAGAGGGCTCAGCATCTCTGGGAAGGAGGGCCTGTGGTGAACCTGGGTGGTTGAGAGGGGATGGAGAGGTATCTCAGAGCATGGGGACAGCCCTAGCTGATGGTGACCTCTCTTCCATGTGCAGAGATGGGATCCCCCCGTACAGAATTGGGAGCAAGAAGCAGCTCCAGCGGGAAATGCATCGGAGCGTCAAGGCCAACGGTCAAGTTTCTCTACCTCATTTTCCGGTAAGTTCCGGTGGGAGCTGCAGGTTCTGGGTGGGCCATGGGGAATGCTGGGACTGGGAACAGGCACATGTGGAGGGAGGGGAGCATTTCCATCTCATGGTGATGCCAGAGGAGAGATGCTGCCTGGTGTTGGGCAGGAGCCAGTGCTCTCACCATCATTCCAAAAACCTCCTTGTGTACAGTCACATCTTGGGCCTTCCCTGAAACCAGGTGCTAATGAGGGCTTTTTGCTGGCACTGAATTTAGCTGGTCTAAATCCAAGTGGAGATGCCTGGACTGGGTCTAGTGAGAGCCTTGGCTCTGGCCACCACCCCGACACCTCCACAGTGCTGAGCAGAGCAGGGATTGGCCCCCTGTGCATGGATTGTGGCTGTCAAGAGCTGAGTGTCTGTGAGCTGGTGGGGAGCAGGATCTCCCCAAACACACACTGGGAGCAGATCTTTGCCTGGCTTTGAGGGGATCCAACGTGTGGCATTGCCCTGATCTTCAAAATTAACTCTCTGACTTGCTAATTCAGTTGACTTGCAGACTCCCTATTCCTGCAGTGCATAAACTGTTTACACAGACAAGTATAAACTTATCTTGTCTTGAGATTAATATGCTAAAATTCCTCTTTCTGCTGTCTTAAGCAGCAAGAAGTCATAGATATTTCTGGTGGAGGGGGGGGT
Organism: Hafferia zeledoni; assembly: GCA_035583235.1. Classification (NCBI taxonomy): domain Eukaryota; kingdom Metazoa; phylum Chordata; class Aves; order Passeriformes; family Thamnophilidae; genus Hafferia; species Hafferia zeledoni. The sequence goes on along the minus strand of JAWWEV010000044.1, from coordinate 2,683,595 downwards.
TGGTTTATGTGGTTTTTCTTTTTGGTATTTTTTTCCCCTTCCTTCCTAAAGAAAGTTCTATAGCCTGAGCTTGTAAATTAGATTATTTTGTCCCAGGGCGTGCAAATCGACTTTCTCTGTAAGGCAGTGCTTTGATCAGGGCCTGAATAGAGCCAGCTTGTGTAAGAGTGACAATTTCCAGCAGAGTGGCCTTTTTCTACCCTCACATCATTTCTGGAGCTAAGTGGTTGCCGGAGAGAGGCCCCACCTCATCTGGTGGGTAGTATGTGAAAGAGTTGGCAGTTCAGCTTTCTGTTTTCAGGAGGGGGGACAAAAAAAGAGGGAGAGTGGGGGCAATGAGTGGGGTGCGTGGGGATGGCAGGAGGGAGGGCAGAGTCCAGTGGGTGGTTTCTTTTTCCTCTTTTTTTTTTTTTCCCTCCCCTTTTCCTGCCATGTTTGCTTCTTTTGGCAGAAATTCGCATTTTGCCTTTTTGTATTCTGCACTTGATTTGGAGATGTTCCCTTTTTCCCTTGATAGATCTGCTTGAGGCAGCCAAGCTCAGCAGTGTAGCACTGCTAGCCTGCAGCAGCTTTCTTCATTTTCTGTACAAAGAGATGGAGGGGGGGGAAAGATCTAGGACACTGTTGAGACAACACTACCTCAAAGGTGCCCAGTGTGTAGCCAGGAAATAAATTACCAGCACTTCTCTGATCTGCAACCGTTTGACTTCATTTTTTTTTTTTTTTCCCTTTTTTTTTTCTCCTTTCCCTTTTTCTCCCCCATCTTATTTTTTTTAATTTCCAACTCCTTTCTGTTTATACTCACTTTTATTCCTTTAGTTAAAGTCTCTCCCTCCCACCTCAGAGGTTTTTTTTATTTTTTTTTTTTTTTTGATGTTTGACAACAGTCTTTGAAGATTTTCTACTTCAGAGTAGCTACTGATGGGCTGGTTGTACTACAGAGAGAACAAGCGGGGTTCCTCAGAGTGCGACCAACTGCTCCTGCCGAAGGCAAACGCTGGTGGGGAGGATGTCACTCCATGAGGCCACAGCACTAGCTCATAAAAATCCAGAGCAGCCCATGCCTAGTTGCGGTCGTCTTTTCATCCAAACATGGAGACACAACAAGCGTAGCGGGGCCGGCGATGCCGCTGCGGCAAAGCGCCCCGCGCCGCCCGCTAAACATGCCTTGTGCCTTCTGTCCCCGCTCCTTGTAGAGGACCCACCGTCTTCCCAAGGAGATGACCCCGGTGGAGCCAGCTGCCTTCGCCGCCGAGCTCATTTCCCGGCTGGAGAAGCTGAAGCAGGAGCAGGAAACCATGGACTGTCTGGAGGAGAGGCTGCAGCAGATCAAGGAGGTAGGAGGATGAATGGGCAGAGCTCTGTGTGCCACCTGGCTGGGGGTGGGGGGTGGGTGGGGGCCATGTCCTGCCTGTGGAGGAACGTGGTGGGATCACACTGCGGTGGGTGAGCCAGTGGGGGGACATCCCAGCGCATGCCCCGCAGCTCCCCGTCCTCTTCCATTCATTCCGTGCCATCGCTTGTCTGGCAGGACGAGGAGAAGGAGGGCTCCGAGCTGCCCCCCAGCCTGCAGAGCGGGCGGGACACGGGGAACCCGCAGCACCCGCTCTCGCTCCTGCCCTCGGGCAGCTACGAGGAGGACCCCCAGGCCATCCTGGACGAGCACCTCTCCCGCGTGCTGAAGACCCCCGGCTGCCAATCGCCCGGCGTGGGCCGACACAGCCCCCGTGCCCGCTCCCCTGACCGCCTGCCCACGGGCAAGCTGCCGCCCGGCGCGGCATCGCTGGCCGCCTGCGCCCTGGTGGGCAAGGGCTTCGTCACCAAGCAGACCACCAAGCACGTGCACCACCACTACATCCACCACCACACCGTGCCCAAGACGAAGGAGCAGATCGAAGCCGAGGCGGCGCAGCGGGTGCAGTGCTGCTGCCCGGTGGGCAGCGACTACTACTGCTACCCCAAGTGCAAGGGCCACCCCAAAAATACAGACCCCCCTCTCCCTTCGCTGGAGCCCTTCGGGTAAGTCACCACCATCTTTCCCCTGTTGCACCTGCCCCAAGCCATGACCCCTCATCGGGGCTGGTGGGGACAGGGGCTGACAGTGGGCACGTGTCCCTTTGTGCCACCAGCAGGACGGGGACGCTGCTGAAGAGGCCGAGCCGAGGAGTGGAGAGCGTGGCCCTGCCGGGCGGGGACGGGGGGCTGCCCGGCCCCGGAGGGGTGCAGCTCCCGGGGGGCGAAGCAGACCGGGCACAGAACGTCTGGCAGTGGATGCTGGAGAGCGAGAGACAAAATAAGCACAAGCCCCATAGGTAAATACGCAGCTGTCTACAGCAATATCGCTCCCGGTAAATATTTATATATTACATGGGCTGTCTATTTTTACAATCGCTAAAAACAAATGAGACTCTTTGCTCCTCCGGTTTAATATAAAAGCTGTTCCGCAGAACCAGAAAAACCACAAAAATGTCATGTTTTTGGCAATAAACCTCCTTTCATGTTATGACAGACTTTTGAGAGGGAGCGGAGCAGAATAGGAGCTGCTATTAAAGTCATATTTTCCAGCTTTTCTAACCCGACTTCTTCCCCTCCCCAAGCGCACAAAGCACAAAGAAGTCCTACAGCTCCGAGTGCGCCAAGGGGGCCCCCGGCCGCCACCACCCGTGGGGGCCCGGCAGCCACCCTCGGGGGGCACAGCCCGCCCACCCCTTCGTGCAGGACCCCGCCATGCCCCCGCTCAGCCCGCCCAACACCCTGGCACAGCTGGAGGAAGCGTGTCGCCGCCTCGCCGAGGTCTCCAAGCCGCAGAAACCGCGGTAAGGGGACAGTCGTGGTGCCCTCGGGGGGTCTACTGGGGGAGGGGGGTGGGTGGTGCCCTCCCCACCTGGGCAACCACGGGGGCAGCCCGTGGGGGTGTGTGATGGCACAGCTTGGCTGAGCCCAGAGGAGGATGAGCCTCCTCGTTCCGACCCCACCCTGCACCGGCACAAACAGTTCAAATCCGAGACAATTACTTCCACTCTTTTGATGGCTGCAATTTGCCTGTTTGTCCTCTGGGACAGGCTCCAGCTACACACCAAGTGGGGAATTGCACTGGTTATCGTTCATTTGGGTATGGAGGGATAAATTAGCCCACAGCATTTTTAATTCTTCCTTTGATTGTTTACAACATGTGAGGCTTGATACAAAGAGCGAACTTAACGACCCACAGGAGACTTCAATTAAGAAGATTGTATTTCAACAATTTTTTTTTAAAGTTGTTTTTTCTCTTTCTTTTTTTTTTTTTCCCCTTCCTCTTCACTTGCCCTCTCCTTCCCCACTTCAGATGTTCAACCTCAAATCAGCAGAGGGACCGAAACCACTCTGGTGCCATTCAGGGGGGAAGTGCCCCTTTCTGCAATGCAAGTCTAACAGAAGAGTGAGTATTGCATGTGTAGAAAAGGCTTGGCAAATAAATATATATATATCCCATAATTATATTTTCATTAAATGGATTGTGCTTTGAAAAGAGAGGAAATTCTTATATCTGAAATTTCGTCTTTCAAACATTCTTCTTGAAGAAGGAACAAAACATTTTCAAATCTTGTCTCTGGCTCTTTTTAACTTGCATTCCTGTAAAGTGGACAAAGATTGGATTAGTCTAATTACAGGATGGTTCTTTTAACAAGAAATCTGCTACAGAGAGGTCTAAAATGGCCTAAATAATTAAAGTTTTCTTTCTTACCCTCTTCATCTTAAGCAATGAGTAATGTTTGAAGTCCAGACTGAGCCACCTGACTAGAGCCTTTCATTTTTAATTGGTTGACCTTAAGTCCACCAGCTGTCTTTGCTGGCAGCTTTTTTTCTGAAGCCACTCTACAAAGACTTAGAACAAATTAGGAAGACTAAATTACTGCGGACTAACACTTTGTGACCTTTTGACATGCCAAGTGTACATTGCCTCAGAAGCAGTTGTAGGTTTGGCTGCATGGTATTCACTTGAGCATTGCCATTTTGCTTGGTAATATTGTTTTAATTATTCTTTAAGAAGGGTTTCTCGGGTGCCAAATGGCAAAATGCAGTTAATTTTAGCCTCACTGGGAAAAATAAGATTACCTGGGTGCTTCAGGTGAAGCATCTGATGGTGGGTTTGCTTTGTGAGCTGGTGGTTGCAGGTGGGTTTGTGCATGAGGAGATTTGCCAGATGCTTTGTGTGAAGGCAGATAAAATGAGCCTTTTAAAATCCAAGGTGTGCAGTCCTGGGGCTCACCAGTGAGCCTGTGGAGAGCCCTGCACCTGCTCACCAGGCCTGTGGTCCTGCCCTGGTGCTTCCAGGAGGCATCCAACCAACTCCATCCCTCGCTCCACCCATCCATAAGACGGTGTGAGGTCTCTGTGATGCCGTAATTCCAAAGGGGAATGGCTTCAAGGTGAAGGAGGGTAGATCTAGGGGAGATACTGAAGAGAAATTCTTCCTTCTGAGGGTGGGCAGGCCCTGGCACAGGGTGCCAGAGAAGCTGTGGCTGCCCCATCCCTGGAAGTGTCCAAGGCCAGGTTGGATGGGGCTTGGAGCAACCTGGGCTGGTGGGAGGTGACCCTACCCATGACAGGGGGTGGGACTGGATGATCTTTAAGGTCCTGTCCAACCCAAACCATCCTGTAATTCTGTAATAATGATAAAAATCAAGCCAGGCTTGATTCCACCAGCTCTGATGGCTGGACCAAGGTGGGCTCCGAATAGCCAGGCAGGTCCTGGAGGGGAACCACCAAGGCTTGGAGCAACCATGTCTCATGGAAGGTGTCCCTGCCCATGGCAGGAGGTGGAATGAGACCAGTTTTAAGATCCCTTCCAACCCAGAGCACTCTATGATTCCCACCAGGAGCTGCTCTGGGAGCCCAGCAAAGGGTTGTGCAGACACATCCCAGCAAATTCCCAGCCAGTACAGGAATATCTGATTGTCGGGTCACGCCCAGGGTATTTCTGACAGTGTTCTGTGTGGCAGGAGCTCTGCTGGTTTGAGTGTGGTGAAACAGCCTGTTCTCAAATGGAAAAATAGAGGGTTTTGTGTGTGCTTGCTGTTTTTCAGGCACAAAGAGCCAAAGAAACTGCCAGTTGTTCACACCTCTCAGTCCAGTGAGTTGGTTGTCACCTATTTTTTTTGTGGAGAAGAAATTCCCTACAGGAGGATGTTAAAGGCCCAGAGCCTGACACTTGGGCACTTTAAAGAACAGCTGAGCAAAAAGGGAAATTACAGGTAAGAATCTGTGATTTGTTTTTACCTCAGTGTGTTTCACCAAGTCAAAAGAGTTGGCAGAACTTTTGCAGGGCTACCTGCAGTCTCACATTGGCCTTGATTTTCAAAGGCTGGAGATCATCTTATTTTCTTCCCACTGAAACCAGGAGCAAGTTGGAGATTGAAAAGGTGCCCTGAGCCACAGCTTGGCTGCAGGGCCACCACCTCCCCAGCTGCTTTAGGATCTTTGCTCCAGCCCTTCTCAAACACCTTGAGTGCAGGGAAAACTGGGATGGCTTTGTGGTGGGATTCAGTTCCCAAACTGGGGGTCAGAGTTCATCCTGTGCTGGTCTCCTGCTTTGCCTGCTGTTTAATGGTTTAATTTTTGATTATTTTTTGCAATGTGTGGCTGTAAATGGGGTCAGTGACAGACAGGGCTGGTGCAGCTGAAGGACATGGAGTTGAGATGGAGCTCCCTTGCATTTCTCTTCATTAGGGGTAAAAAAATACCTTTGCCCTGCAGGGAAGGCTCCACCAGCAATACCCAGATCCTCCTCAGAACTGGCAGCAAACCCTGCTGGTCTGGTTTCCAGGGCACAGCTCCCAGTTTAACCACTTTGCTGCTTCCTCTGCTCTTCCAGTTCTCATGGCAGCAGCTTCACCTTGGCTCTTTCTGCTGCCATTTCCCAGTGGATCTGGGCACTCTTGGGGTCCTCTTTGGCCACTTGTGCAGGGTGAGCAGGGGAGGGACATCCAAGCTGGTTTTTTGAATTTGCACTGAAATTGCTGGTGCTGCAGAGAACTGAGTGTCTTGTCCTGTAACTGGCAGCCTCTGATTGAACCTCCAAATGGTCATTTGGGTTCAATTTGAGGAATTCCCACTTGTTGCCCCCATCAGTGGCCTCTCTAGCTGGGGGAAGTCCACCCATGCAGCCCAGTGGTTGGTCACCCCTGGACTCCCTCAGGCTGTGGGGCTGCTGGGTTGGGGTCTGTCTGTGGCTGTTGTACAGTGGGGCTGAAATATTGCCAATCTTTCCCCCAAACCATCTTTGCAGCCCACCCAGCAGCCATCAGATGGCACCAACCTGCAAGTCCACCCACCCTGGGCACCCTGAAGGAGAGGTCCTTGGGCTTCTGGCATTTTCCAGCATCTAAAGCCTCCCCTCCTGTTCTCCTCCTTCTCATGCCCCATCTGCAGACCGATTTCCTTGACCTCACCACTGCTCTGCCAGCTCCAGTGGCTGTGTAGTCCCTCCCCCTCCCAAAAGAAATCCTTTTTTTAATGTTTGTTTGTTTTCTGTGACATTTTTGTGCGATGCCCGAGTGCAGGACTTGGCTACTAAAACCTCTGTGGCCCAAAAGCCCCTCCAGGTGCAATTATTTGTGCCTTGTCAGACTGTAATTACTTTAGAAAATGTTTTTAAGTGACTGACAAGGATGAAACAACATTTTGCTTAGATCTCACCCCTTTACACCTGGGTAAAGACAATACAGAAATTTATAAAAGGAACTTGGGTACGTGCCCAGTATTTTATCTTGCACAGACACAAGGTGAAACTAATTACACAAATGTGTGTACCTCCAGGGAATCATTTTGATCTAAGCTTTGACTTTTGGCTGGACTTTGAGTGAAACTGCAGGTGACCTTCAGGGAAGAGGTCCAGGGTGCCCGGAGTAGCGTGTGTGTTACGGGGAGGCACTAACTAGGCTGCTTTGGTCACATCTGGCATTGATTTCTTTTTAAGGCACATTTAATAAGCATGTCTTTGAAGCCGTTGCCTTTCATTTAATGCACAAAGACATGCAGAAATGCTCAGCTCTCCAAATTCTTCATTGATTGGCTGAGTTTGCCAGGCGGGTACCTCGGGCTGCCGCGATGCCAGCGCCGCGCCGTGGGGCAGCCCCAGGGAAGGGAAGGCCCTGCCGGGCTGTGCATCCCCCCCCCCCCAAAAAAAAAAAAAACCCAACAAAAAGGAATTAAGCAGTGATTTAATACTGATGGCGTTAACAAAAAACAAACATCCACTCACCCAAAAAATCCGAAGTGGGTGGTGTCGGGGAGTGGGGAGATGGCAGCGGTTCAGAACTGAACCTCGATTGGTGCCAGATGGCCCAAAATATAAAATCTCAAAAGAAAATAGGGAGCAAAGCTTGCCACATAAAATAAGTTTCAATGCAAAGCCCGTTTCGGAGCAAATAAGAGCAGAGTGACTTGTTTGAAGATGTTGTGGGGGTGGATTTTTATTTTATTTTATTTTATTTTTTTTTGCTTTGCTTCCTCCTTTTCTTCTTTTTCCCCCCTCCCTTTCTCTGCGAAATAAGGTTGTAATTATGTAAAAGGTCGTGGTGTGTTTTCTCAAATCAAAAATTTGTAAACACAGCCAGGGCTTGGGCTTGGGGAGGAAGTTCTTGGGAAGAGAGGCTGTTATCTGGACAGGGAGAGGGAAGGGCAAGTTCTTGGTAATTCATTCAGACTTTGCTGGGGGGTTTTGGGTTTATTTCAAGGCTGCTGTCCTGGGGAATGGTGGCCTTGACCTGTAGCATGGAAGGTGATGGGAGTTGGGCCATTGACTTCCATGAGTGCAGGCTCTGAAGGACTTAAATAATATGGTTTTTTCCTTGCTGTCCCATTAAAGATGCAACATGTGTCAGTTCAGCTTAGAATGACGACAAAAATAAATCCTAAACATACCTGGACTAAATGGAGCTTGTTTAATCTCTTTAATTAAAAAGAGAAATCTTTTATCCCCCTACCAAAATAATTTTAATGCACCCTGAAAATAGAGAGGTTTGCAGGCTGATGTGACTAATTCAAAAATGTGTAATCGAGCAGTCACTAAACAAAAAAAATCAAATTCTAGGACCCTGCTGTGGTTCTTTCAGCTTTAGTAGTAAAAGTGAGCTTCATTTGATCTCCTTTCCCACCCTAAAAAAAAAAATCATAATTACAATCCCCTTTTCCCAGACAAACATCTGCCAACCCCAGTTGTCTGGAAACTACAGGGGAGGGGTTAATTCTTTTTTTTTTTTGAGATATATATATATTTTTTTTTTATTTGTAATCCATCTGATGAAGTTTTTTCCATGCCTGGCAATCAGATGGCAAAGCCCTTTTCCAAGGGAGCAGGCGCATCCAGGGAGGTGTTGGGCGGCAGACGGACAGACTCCCTAAATGCTACCCCTCTGAATGGAAGCCCTTCATTTGTGCATATGCAATTAAGCAGCCTTAGAAGGAAGAAAGCTCCAAACGGGATAAAAGGAACCTTTAATCAAGAAGCTGAACGGTCTAATTCAGGATAATAGAGGGGTCCTTACTGTTTGACACAGGAGGGGTGGGGGTGCTTTTTGTCTCTGGCAGCGTTGGCTCCATGATCTAAGGACCCAGAGCAAAGGAGCAGGAATGCAGGACATGCTGCTTGACCTCCCCGTGTCACGTCCCAGGGCTCTTGGGCAGCAGAGACGGCACTTTCTGTCCCTTAGCTCAGAATTGGTTGTTCCCAACACCAGGCTCCCGGGATGTGGGTTTTTTTTTTCAATAGGAACACCACAGAGTTTCAGCTCCTGCGTTGCAGGAAGCTGGGGATGGTTTGCTTTTAATCCATCCTTTTAATAACAGTTGCTAATTTTAATGCTGGGCTTGAGCTTTGAAACAAGAAAACACATGAAAGAAAGAAGGTGGGGAGAGAGGGGGAGCCTTAAGAATGCTTCGCTTTGAAATTGTGTTTATTTATTTTTTAAATAAGATATTTGACCAGAAGTGGCTGGGCTGTCTTAATTTTCTGTATGGCTGGGGGTGTCCACTGGCAGTGAGTGGAACCTGCTCTCTGTGGGAGGTGTTGTCACCACAGCCCTGCTCCCTCTGTCCCACCACATCCCTGCAGCCCCTGGGGATGCTTTCATGTCACTGGACCTGAGCAAGCCCTGAGGTGGTTCCTGGAGGAACATCCTAGGAGAGAGGAATTGGAAATGTTGTGGTTAAAAGAACAGGCAAAGCACCCTTTGCTTTTTACCTTTTGATTTTTAACAGTGTTTTAATTCTCTTTACCACAGATACTACTTCAAAAAAGCAAGCGACGAGTTCGACTGTGGCGCAGTGTTTGAAGAGATTTGGGAAGATGAAACCATCCTGCCCATGTACGAAGGAAGGATCCTGGGGAAAGTAGAAAGGATTGATTGATGGCATCTGTGTTTCTTAAGAAAAGTTAAGCTAGAAAAGTCTTTGGACACACAACGATAGTGATGACAAGGAAAGGAAAAAAAAAAACAAAACTGAAGGAAAGTTTTGAACCAATGAAGAAAAAAAGGTGAAGTCTGTGAAGACTTTGCTGAATTAGCCTTAGAGGAAAAAGAAAAATGGCATTTATTATTCATGAGTTGGGTACTGAGATGATAAAACCCCCGGACTATTTATTAGAAACATGACCACTGTTGGCTATCGGAGATGCAGACCGTGTTGGAGAGACTTCCATACATAATATATGATTTCCTGGGGATCTGAAATCTATGGACTAAGAGAAACTGTGTATAGCTTACCTTAACAGTAATCCTTATTGATATTTATTGAACAGTCTGTTTTCCCTTAAGTCCAGTTTTTGGATATGCTGCTTTAACAATGGAGAAGAGAGGGGCTGGGAAGGGGGGTGAGGGGAGGAAGGATTCTTTTATTTTTTTTTACATTGTTCCCACTATCTAAAATTGAGGAGTTTGGCAAGGAGCTCATTCGTGATGATTTTTTTTTTGAAGGGGGAGGAGGGAAGGAGTGATGTCATGCCCAGTATTTCTCCGAGTGAAGATAAAACTTTCCTAAAGAAATAATAGTAATAATAATAATAAAAGTGCTGTCCTACCATTCAGCTGCAGACCGGTGCATTTTAATCTATGCTGCTCTAATTTGAAATAAAGGTCTTAAGTGTTAACTCTTGTTAGATGCAATACAACAACAGGAATTTTGTCCATGGATTTCGGCAGGGCCAGGATTTTGCTTTGCTGCTGTCACTGGTGTCTGGTGCCTCTCGGTCGAGGCAAGGTAGAGCAAAACCCCGAGCCTGGGAGAGCTGCAGGAGGAGCCATCCCATTCCCAGTGCCACCCTTAGCACACCAACAGGTTAAAAAAACCCCTGTGTGTATTCCACAGAGCTGATTTTTTAGCCATTTTAGCACTACTTGTGTTTCATCACCATGTGAATACAACAGGGTGTGTTTTCAGCCTCTGAGTCTCTGCGTGGTGGGTCTTTGGTTGGGTTATTTTTGCCTTACCTTGACACCCACACGAGGCTGTGGGAGACGTGGGTGAAGCTCTGAGTGTGTGTGTGTGGTGGGTTTGGGGACAGAGACCCTTTCCCGAGGAAGACCTTGCATTTCGACAGTTGGGTTTTTGTGTTGATTAAGTTAATCTGTGCATTCTGTTTGCCATTTGCTACTTCGTGTAAGTCTGTATATATTGTAGAAAATGTATGGTGGAACTATTAATACACTATCTCTAGTGTTTTTAAAATTGAATCAGTACAGTACCTGTGCCTGCATGGTGTTACAGACCATGTGTCGCCCTATATTCAGGGTTCAAGCCTTCCCTTGTTTGTGTAAGGGGTTTATGTATAAAGATATTTTATGCCTTTTATTACAAGTCCTGTACTCATGACTTTTGCCATGGCATTTTGTTCTACTTATACTGTAAATTATGCATTATAAAGAGTTTCATTTTAAAAAAAAAATTACTTGGTACAATAATTATTGTAATTAAGAGATGTAGCCTTTATTAAAATTTTATATTTTTCAAATTAATATTGTCTTGACTTTTTTTTCACCCTTAATGCCTTAAAAGGGGGTTTTTTCTCATGTATGGTGGTGGCTGAGCACTGCCCTGCCCTCTCCCTGCCTTGGCAGGGGCTGTTCCTGGTGGGCAGCTGGTGCAGCTGGAGGAGGCAAGGCTGGGGCTACCCTTCAGTGTGAGCTTTAAGTCATTTACAGATCCTTCAGGTAACTCACCTATAAATTGAGCCTGGCCTTAACTCTCTTCCTTTCTTTTATTTGTCATTTAGCCAGTCTTACCCTCCCTCCTGCCTTTCCTTAGTGCCCAGACTGCCCTGCCAGGCTCACCTGCTGGAGCCAAGGTGTGACATCCAAAGGGTTGTGCCCAGGCTGGAGTTTCTCTCATGGTACATCAGAGGGCTTTGGTGACAGGATGGTCCCAGCCTGCCCCAGGTGTGATTGAGCCAGGACTGCCCACCTGAATGCCCTGCCAGACTAACCCCAGCTTTGTAAATCCTGAGCAAACCCAGCTGAGGTGGTGCTGGCCCCGATGGGCTGGGGAGGATGTGCTGGGATGAACAGGGGAAGCTCCTCCCTGCGCCTTCCCCCTCGCCCGTGTTTATGGCACAAACCCGATTTTATAGCTGAAGGAGCTTAATTTGTTCCTGAGGGAAGCTGCCCATTCCAGGCATGGATTTGTCTCCCAGCTGTTGCCCAGACCTTCCCCAGCTCTGGGAAAGCAATTGTGGAACTGCTTTTGGTCTGTCCCATTGGCAACCAGAGCCAGCCCTTTGCTTCTGCTACACCAATGGCACTGACTACGGCTTTTTTCCCCTTTTTTCTTTTTTCCTCTCTCCCCACCCTATTTTTTCTATGAGGTTTTAAATTATCTGGGTTATTTTGTGTGTTTGAGAAGACTTCATTTAAAACATCAGTAAAACTTGTATCAAAGGGCTCAACTTCACACCGAGTACACAGAGCTGGGACTGAATCCTGCAGTTCAAGGGAGCTGCAGGCAGTTTCACACATTTAAATGGATGGTGCCTTGTTTTAAAAAAACCATCTGAAGTTCATGGGGTTCATCTTAATTGATAAGCTGGACATAACGGATGGGTGTAGGGAGACTTCAACAACATAAGGGAAGAAAGGTATTTTTTTTTCCTCCTCTCTCTCTTTTTTTAGTCTGCCATCAAAGGTTGGGAACTTAACACTACACCGTAGTATTATTTTTCTTCTGCTATTAAAATGAATCACACTGTGCCTAATTCTTCTTGGGAAGATGAATGTGTTTGAGGCAGCTTGAAGCCATTCAGTGCCTCACAAGCCTTTGCATCTTTCTATCAATGTTCCAAAATACTCACCTCTGTTTTTTTGGATGTCTGTAGAAACAAAATATAAAATGGCTTCAAATACATGGCAGGCTGTTTAGTGGAGATGAAAGGGTATTTGAATAGTCTTTTTAAAATGAATGAAAAGTGAATACTCTCTTCTGTTTCAATTATAAGTGGGACATGGAGCTCGTTAGACACCACCTTAATGTGTGACACTCTGAAAATGTTCACCTACCTTCAGTGGATCAGAAACATTTTGTTTTTTAGCTTGTCTCAGGATAAAGATGGTGATTACAGGTCTGGCATGTTCTTTGCTAAATGGAGAGGCAGCGTGGGAAAGTTCTGCTCTTACAGCTTAAAAGTAACATCCAAGCACATTTTTTTTAACAGTACAGAAGATTGAGAGAGAACAAGAACCTTATTTTGACCCAAGTGGGGTTTTTTTTTTTAAATTTAGCTTATCAGGTTTAACAAAAACTATGTAAACTAATGCTGAAAAAAGTGCCCACAGAGCAGCTTGTGGTGTTGGAATGTCCTTCATTAGGTCCTTCCAGAGGAGGGACCAAAAATGTCCCTGTTTGGGTCCTTTTCCAAAGGAGAGACCCAAAAAAAACCTGATCTGGGTCCTTTTCCAGAGAAGGGGCTCAAAATATCTTTGTTTGGGTCCTTTTTCAGAGAAAGGATGTAAAATATCCCCGTTCGGGTCCTTTTCCTGGGAAAGGACCCAAAGTGTCCTGGTGTGGGTTCTTTTCTGGAGGATGGACCCCAAATATCCTGGTTTAGTTCATTTTCCAGAGAAGAGTCCCAAACTGTTCTGATTTGGGGCCTTTTCCAGAGGAGGGACCCAAAACATCCCAATTTGGGTCCTTCCAGAGGAGGAACATCAACAGCCAGAGCCCTGCCCTGCAGAAGCAAACCCAAGCCAAGCTCCAACACCACAGAAAGGGTGGCCCGAGCCATCCCCAACCACTCCACACGCTTAAATCACACTAATACTTAACACTTGGCACATTTTTCATCTTCAAAGCAGACTGGAAAGACTCCTCAAGCCCCACAGCACCCACAGAGGGAGGTAGCCCTGCTCTCCTCCACCATGGCTGGTGGGTAATTGCTGGTGTGGCCAGCAGAGCTCCCAAGGCATGTGGCAGCTCAGCCTGGGTCAAGGGCCAACAAAAACACCACCCCACTTACTGCACTATTAAACTCCTTGAAGGACCTTTAACGGTCCTGGGGAGCACTTGGGCTGTGGAACCTGGAAATCATGGGCATGCATTGCCCTGAGGGTGTTTTGGAGGGAAAAAGAAGCATTTCCCAAGTGTTTCCCAGCTGGAGTTTGTTGGGGGTGGGTGGGAATGAACCACAGTGGTGCTGCTTGGGCCCAAGGAAAGGCTGGAAGCAGTGGGGATGGGGATGGGGACAAGGGACAGCTGCAGGGCTGGGTCTCCTCTCTGACATAAATGGGGACAAGGACTCTGTTTTGCTTCCCTTGGCAAAATCCAGGCTGCATTTGGACGCACAAACATCCCAGCCCTGCTCGTGGGGCTCTGCACCAGCCTGGCTCTGGCAGGTCAGTCACAGCAGATACAGCAACTTGTTTTGGTTTTCTCCCTCTACCCTGAATGTTTGGCATTGCCTGGCTCAAGGGATGCAAATGTTCTGAGCCAGCACCCAAAAACTCTGAGACTGCTCCGAAAATACTGAGCTTGGAACAAACTAAAATAAATCAAAACTGAAATCCCCTCTCCCTATGTGAATGTAAAGACACAGACTGGATGTCACTTTGAATGGCATCAGTACTGGGAAGGCACTTTGAGTTGAAGTCCCAAAAAACTCCCTCCTTTTCCCAGGTGATGGGATCAGGAGCATGTCCAGTTCCCCCCAGCCTTTCTCAAGTCTCCCTGAGGTTGTTGCCTCCCCTCCACCTGGGGAGAACCCAGGAGTGGGCTCTGTGCTGGCAGGGCTGGGGCACCTGCTGGTTCCCACTCTGCCTGGCTCATCCAGGCAATTATTCCCTTCCTCATTCACCTTCCATTAACCTCGTGTTCCTCAAACACCTTCATCCCACTGCTCCCTTCCGGTACCAACCTCACATTAATTACAAAGGGCAAAAGAAAGGAACACTCTGTCTTTAAAATGAGGTTCCTACCCCATTGCTTTAAATGCTCTCTCTTAATCACAGAGCCCAGAAAACACCCACACAGAGGAGGCTGGAGAATTATTTAAGGCAAATCATCTTCCTTCCTCTTCTGAAAAAAGATCAGACTAGTTCTGGATGGTGAGAGCAGCTCTGGTTCAGGGCCTTCCCATTCTTCCAGCAACATTCCCAATTCCTGCCTGCAGCCTTGCCCAGCCTCCCCACACAGCTCTGCACACACTCCTTTCCCCCTCTCCTTCATTACCATGTTACTAATCATAATGAAGAGGCCCAGGATGAATTTTTCTAACATTTAAACCATGGCCTGCCATATGTTTTAGCCTCTCTTTTAAATTAAATGAGTGTTGTGATGTGTTTCATCTTCAGGGAGCACTGAACTCACATAGCAAGAAAGGAGGCTAATTTTGGACATCAGATCTAGGTGATAGAATAATTTCAGACAATTTTGGCTGACCTCCCTGGGCAATGCCCTTCATCTCTTTCATGAGAAGATCTATTTTTAGGGAAGAAAGCTCATTAAGTCTTGCTTTCCTTAATTCACCTCTTCACATGATAAGATTTGACAGGTAGATCTTTCTTTTCTATTATTATTATTTTTTAAAAAGGAAACAGAAAGACCTTCTGGGAATTCTGGCTTTCAACATTTGTCTTGGGCCCTGCAGGAGTCTGGAACATCTCTGAACCCTACAGTTGGTCTTGCTTTGAAACCACCACCTCGTCATTCCTCATGCACGTCGCCCGCGCTGCCTCCTCATCTGCAGTCACAGCTCCTGCTCCTGCTCCCACCACCCTGGCAGCTTCCTCACCTTCCCTTTCCTCCTGCTTCTGCTGTGCCATCTCAAAACAAGCTCTCATTCCCCCCAAATCCTTCAAAAGTCAAAGGATAAATGGAATGCATGGCCAGGGTCCTGCCTTAGCTCTTCCCTTTCCCTCCTGCACCCTCAGCATCATCCCCACAAGGGAGCCCAGTTGGTCCCTCAAGGTCCCATCCAGCCTGAAAACAGGGACAGCACAGAGTGCACCAAAAATTCCAAGTATTTTCAGTTGGCTGCAGCCTGGCAGAGCTTGGAACAGAAGGGCCGTGCCTTTTCCAAAGCTCTTGTTTCCTACTATCCTTTCCATCCTCAAAGGTTTCTGGTAGCCCTACAAACACAGCACCTTTTTCCCAAACATTCCACAGCGAGTGTCTCTCCTCTACAGGTACAAACATTAAAGGATCACACAGCACTTGAAGGTTTTCCCCTTCAGAGACCAACCAACCAACTGCCCTCCACAAGCCCCAGCAGGACAAAGGCAAAGGGCAGGGTTGGGGACAAGACATTGCCCTGGGAATGATGCTGTGAAACCAGCTGGTATCCAAGGATGACTCAGGAATAACGAGGGAGCAGCTGATGACGTGGTTGGTGGGGAACCCAACCCAGCCAGAGTGGCTGTGCAGGGGTTAAACCCTCCCTGTGGTGCTGCCATTCCAAAAGCAGGCAAAGCACCAGGGCTTTGCATTGAGATTCAAATGCCCAGATCAAAGCAGAGCTCCAGGAAGGAAGAGCCAATTGAGGTTGGAACCAGAGAAAACTTTCTCAGCTAACTTCTGGGAAGTGAAACAAGCAGGTTTCAGAAAGCTTCCATCAAAAGGGAGACGAGTTTCCGCCAGAGCAGAGGAGTGGCCCTTGCCCTCTCCTTCTCCTCCCAGCCAGGGAATTATTATTGGCCACCAGATCCAACACAACCCATCACAACACCCATTCTGCTCCTTTGAAACTGTCACCAAAATGTTCTTCCCCAGCCTTGCAGAAAAGGAGGAGCTCGAGGGGGCCCTGCCAAGCCCGGCCCAGCACTGGTGTCCCCGTGGCACCCACAGGACATGCCAAGCCTGCAGGGACAGCCGTGTCCAAATCAGGCTCCATGGCCTTTGGGATGACCCCTGGCCCACCATCCAACATTTGATGAAGTAGCCAAAATACCATTTCCAGCTTTTTCTTCCTTACTGTTTATTCCAAAGCAAACAAACAAATGAGGAAAAAAAAAAAAAAGGTTTGAGAGTTTAGCTTTGCTAATTTATGACTCTGAGCTCTGTCCTTTCTCCTTGGGGATTCACTGCCCTGACCTTGGATATGTCAGGAAGGGGAAGGAGAGCTCTCACCTTGCCAGTGGGAGAGGTTGCCAAAGCAGGGAGAAAGTGTCTACTCACTCATTCTAGGAGCATGTAGTGCTTTTGTGTTTCAAGTCTTTGTAGCTTTGCAATTCCTTTAAAACCCCTTGCAACTGTCCGAAGTGGGGTGTTTAATTACCAGGTAAAAGTATTTTTTTAGACTCCATTTAATTATTTGATTGCACAGTAACCAAAGAGTGTAAGAGGGCTGTAGCCAGAAGGCACTTCAAAGCAATGCCTTGATGTTTCTTAGTGGGCATTAATGGTTTCTGAAGGCAGGAGATTGTTTAAAAAAAAATATTAAAACCCTCCTCATGATCCCGCCAGCAATCTCAAAAAAATGCATAAACACTGGAATCCTCTGCCAGGGAAGAAAAAAAAAAAGAGTTCAAAGGGATCTGAGAGTTTTCATGTAAAGTTTAGAGTTTAAGGCGTGACTGTTGGCTACGGAGCCCCACTGTTTGAACTCTTGTTTATTAAAAACAGTTTCCCAGCATTTCACAGGGTTCAGAAAGACAACAGCAAAGTGCAGCCTTTTGCACAGCGTAGCCTTTAAAGGCTCCATTGATTTCTACCTATGTGTTTTATCTCTTCTTTTCCTTTTTTTTCTTTTTTTTTTTTTTGATCAAATGCTGAAGTTTAGCACGATCTCCAAGAGCAGACTGAGCTGGGGCTGTGGTGGAGAGAACAGCTCTGAATAAGAGTTTGACTTGACTTTTTAAAACACTTTCTAACAGTTGACTGCAGACTCTGCAGTGCCCCAGAAGGCTGGATGACAGCAGCAGAATTAGGAAATGACAACTTGGCTGGCCCCAGCCTCTGACTGCCTTTTTGATATTATCACCAACCCTCCAGCCTTCATCTGAGCCTCAGCTCTCAATCAACGTCCAGCCAAACAATCGGCCACTGGGAAACCAAGTCTCTTTTTTTTTCCTCAGGGTGGGAGATAATCCTTCAGCCTGTCCTGTCTGGGCATGCATCTTATTTCTGAGGAGGCCACCACCACACTGAGAGCAGGCTCATTCTTTTCTCTGCTTATACATCTCTCTCTCCTGTGGCCTCACTGTGCAAAATGTCCTACTTTTTAAAGTCAGGGGGTTTATCCAGGAATGAAGTGAAGGGGATCTGCAGAGTGTTGTAGTTTGGTCCTGGCTGGACTTTGAAGGGGCAGCAGCTGGACCTGCTGGATGGTTCACAGCAAGATGCCACAACTCCTGCCAGGGCAGGGAGAGGAGACACACAGGAGCACAGGGAAAATCCTGTGCTGTCCTGGGAAAAGAGCTTCCAGCTGAGAGTTTCAGCAAGTTCTTAAGTCTTACTGGAGAGATCTAAAGATAACACCACTCAGAGCCGCCCAAGCTTTGCCTTTAACAACAGAGGGGTCTAGAAGTACTGCCAGAAGATGTTATAAAAGGCACATTAGGAGCAGAATTAAAGTAAACATAAACCAAAACAAACAGAAACATCTGCTGAGCAGGTAGCCTGAGAAGAAACTCCTTATTAAAGCTGTTCTTCAGGCTGAGTGCTCAGCTCCAGTCACGGGGCCGCTGCCAGGTGACATTGGACACAGGACAGAAGGAGCTGATAAAAATAGTGACATGTCAAAGCCCAGCTCTGCCCCACACAAACACATCAGAGGGGAGGGAAAATAGGATATGCAGCAACAAACAGGGGTTTGTTTGAGTTTCTGGCTCAGGCCTGTCAGGCTGCTCTACAAACGTGGCTGGGAGCTAAGGAGAGATGCTCAGGAGAACATCCCCATGCTCAGAGGGCTGAAAGCTGGAGCTGATTGGGGAGGATGCAGACAGGATTTCTAGTGGTCTCTCAAGAGAAATCACAGAATCATAGAATGGATTGGGTTGGAAAAGACCTCCGAGATCATCAAGTCCAACCCTTGGGCCAACTCCAGGCCCTT
>JAWWEV010000044.1:2652543-2664984 GCA_035583235.1 Hafferia zeledoni | reverse complement strand
CGCTCCAGCCCCTCAATCTCTTTCCTGACCTGAGGGGCCCAGAACTGAACACAACACTCAAGGTGTGGCCCCACCAAAGCAGAGTCCAGGGGAAGGGTCACTGCCCTGGGCCTGCTAGCCACGCTAGTTTTGATCCAGGCCAGGATCCCATTGGCCTTCTTGGCCACAAAAGGAGGGGTGTGATGGAGTATGGCAGGTCGAGGTGAGATCAGGCCCTGGACATTTAAATGACACTCAGAATTTTGCACCAGAGTTGCCATGTTCAAACCTGAGGACAAGAAACAGCATCCTCTTGACTGAGGAGATGCTCCCTGTGAGGGACAGCACGTGAAAATGTCTCTGTAGCTGTGAATCAGGTGAGACAAACTCATATTTCAAATGCAGTGGGGAAAGAAAGTGGAGAAGAAAAACACACACACACCACAAACCCCCTAAAAACCAAACTAAAAACTAAGAAGGAAGGAGCAGCCAGTTTTTACTTGTACACAGCTGATGGCAAAGTGCTGCTCCAAAGCCACTCCTGCAACCAGCCCAGCCCCAGCAGAGAGCTGAGCTCATCCTCCTGCCAGCCCCACTCCCAGCAAAAATCTCCTCCTTCCAAACTCCAGGGACTGACGGAAAATATGAACTTAATTTTGGGCTCTGTTCGCCTTAAATCGGCGCAGTTCCAGTAAAATCAGATTAAAATACCTCCAGTTCCTGATGTTTGGGGATATTTAAAGTCAGATCAAAGCCCTTTTAACCAGCCCTTTTGGTAGCAGGTTTGATGAGAAACACAGGTGGAGGAATCCAGGGAGCTGGGCTGATTCAAATGCTGCCTTGCAATGCTGCTCCTGATCCCTTAAATATCAGCTGGGAGTGGGCAGAAGGAATGGTTGGATGATGTTTTCATAAAAGATTACCTTTATTTCCCTCTCGATGCAATTTGAGCTGCTTCACTTTCTGCATGAAAACTTTAACTTGCTTTTCTTTAATTTAATTTTTTTTCTTTAATAATTACAGTGAGGAAAAGACTGCCAGGCCACAGAGAGGTGGAGGGTAAAGAGATTTATAGATCATAATCCTTCAAGCACCAGACACTGACCTGCACTTCTGCTTGTGAGGGACCAGCACAAGCTCCACAGCTCATGCACAGAGACCTGAAGGTCCAAACCTGACACACATATGAATTTTGGATTGTTTTCTGCAGAATTAGCTGGTTCTGGTGGGATTGTGGGGATTAATGAACAAACCCAAACCCAACTGTACAGGGTGATTATAAAGATAATTAGATAATTCTCTGCAGAGTCAACCCAAACCCAGCAGTGCTGGTGGGTTTGGTGGGCAGAGGATGCAAAGTGGAGCTAAGGCAGGGGCTGGATCTCCCCTGGTATGTTGGTACCTGCATTTGTCAGGGATTTTGGGATCACACATTTCACCCCAAAAAACTTGGTGCTCTTGGGTCTTTCCCATCCTGTCTCCAGGCAATACCAGCTCCCTTCAAATCACACCCCAAAATGAAGGGTTAAATGTAACCGTTTGATAACAGCAATTAAAAGCTGTCACTGTTCTGGTTCAGGCAAATCTGTGTTTCTTACAAAGGGTTCAGCCCTGTTTGTTGACAAATGATGTGACCCCAGCAATTCATCCCCAGTGGGACAGGATGGGAAGTTCTATAGGATTTTCTCTGCTGGGAGCTTTCAAGTTTTATTGTGCAATTAAAATGCAGATGAAGAACACAGTAAAATAATAAAATGCTCCTCATAAAAGTGCCCCAGTGAAACAAAAATGTCAAAACACAAGAGGGAAAAAAAGCCCAATAAAAGAGCAAGGATTGCTTCCTCTGAAAATATCATGGAAGTTTAAACAAACTCTGTTATCAGGAGATCCCAAAGCCAGTGGTTCAGTCACAGCTTCCCATCTGCTCATGCACAGCTCCTCCAGAAGGTCCTGGGGCTCACAGTGGGGTCTGCCCCACAGCCCCCAATGCTGCCCTGCAGGTGCCCAGCCCCACATCAGCCCCATCACTGCCCTGGGCACCCCCTGCTGTCCCCACCTGTGCTCTCAGGTGACCTGGGCTTGGAGGGACACACAGAGTCAGCAGGGCCAGCACCTGCTTGGGCTCATTGCTTTGCTAACATGCCCTAAGGTCCGTATGTGTGAACTTTTTTTCCTTTATTGATGTGATTTTGCTTTAAAAGGGATGATCAAAACTGAGCCAGCACTGCCTGGTTGTGGAATTGCTGTGTTTGTTTACAATATATTGTTTAACAAAGTTACCCTGAAGTTATTAAACAAGATGCCATAAAATAAGCCAGGCTTAGACTGGCAAGTCAAGTGCTGGGAAGTCAGAAGATGCCAGATTTGTGATTCCCACTTACACTGAACATGCAGAGAGGAAAATAAAGCCAGGACACCAAGCTGTGGTAGAGCCCAGACTGGCTGTGGCCATGGGGCAGGTGGTGCAGCCCCTGGCACACAGTGGGGACACTGTGGGGACACCCTCCTGCCAACATCACCAACTGGTCCTTCCTGCCCCCAGCAAATCCTCTGCTGGAGATCCATTCATCATTCCCTCAAACCCCACCTGGACTTTTACATGAGCAGTAAAAGCCTAATAATAATAATAATAAAATGAGAGCCACGTTTCTCTTGCGCTAAATGGAAGGGCTGAACAGAAACAAGGTCAGCAACAGAGATGAAAAACAAACAAGATGCAGAGCCTGGACATCAAGAAGGAAATCAGACATGAAGGGGAGGGGCAGCAGCTCTCTGCAGTGCCCTCCTGGAGGCTCTGAGCCTCACAGCTGAGCACTGCTCCAGGAACTCAGGCAAACCAAGGTGCAGTTTGGATTTCAGGTGCATTTCAGTGCCTGGTCCAGCAGCAGAGTAAAGAAAAACCCTGAGCTGAGACCGCTGGGAGGTCAAAGTTTCCTCCAGTCTGGGTTTGTGCCCTCTCAGGAGATGCTGAAGGGTATTTTAGGTGGGTATCTGAGACTAATCCATGGGTGAGTCAAGAGCACTGAGACATCTCATAAGGCCAGAGAGACACCCCATTAGGTCCTTTGGTCAACACAGCCAGTTTGCAGCCCTATTTCCCCTGGATCTCCCCTGTCACATCAGCCATTGCCACCTGCAGTTCCCAACCCCAGATGCAGCTCTCCAGATTTCCATCACTGCAGGACTTGTTCCATGTGGAGCATCTCAGAGCAGCTCCTGTTTTCCTCAGTGGCTCCTGCACTTACAGTTGTGATTTTTCTGCTCTTTCATACGGTCACTGAACTCCTGTTATCTCCCTGAATTAATATTAATGGCTTCCTTTAAGCTTCTCCTTTAGCTCTCCCTCCTTCCAACAACTTTTTGATGATTTGATTCTCCCAGCCTCCTTTCTTCCCCTGTCCTCATGCTGCTTGTCTGCTCTAATCCACAGTGCTGCCCTGAGATAGCACTGGTGGCACTTGACCTGAGTGGTCCTGCAGGGACACACAGCACAGAGGGCTTGGGTGATGCCCTCAGGACTCCAGGTGGGATGAGGGGCTGGGAGTGATGCTGGGAACATATCAGGGCACTCACTGAAGATGCCAAGAGCAGATCTGAAGCAGCCTGGCCAAGTCATACCTGCCCAGAAGCTGCTGCTTCTGCACAGCCACAGCTGGAGACACCAAGTGATGGAAGTTGTTCCCTTTGTCTCTCCAAATTACTGCAAAAATATTTCAATCACATTAAGCAGGTTGTTCTGGCCCATAACAGAGTCTGGAGAGGCCTTTCCCAATGCCAGACACCTCTGGATTGCACTGACCCTGCTGGCACTTCCCAGCAGTCCCAGAGGTATGTGGAGACATATGTTGTGGTGGGACCAGACCTGCTCCAGAATTCAACCCTTCTCATCTCCCTAAAAACATGTTTGTCCCATGGACCACTTACACAGCCTGTCACAGAGAGCAGCCAGTACCCAAACCCACCTGGCAGCCTGTCTGGGGTGCCCACGGGCTCCCTCACTGCTGGAAGGGCAGCTCACATCAGCCAGTGCTGAGCTCTTGGCTGGCCAAGCTGGGCTCTCAATGTTATCCAGGATGACACAGAAACAAATGGAGCAATACCCAAGCATGTGCACACCAAGACTTTTGCAAACTGCTGCCTCCTGCCAGCTCTTTGGGATGGAAAGGGACGTGTTTGGTCTCAGTTTAAAGACTTAGCAATGCTTTTAACCCCTGCAGCCTGCTCAGCCTCTCCCCCTGCCTCCTGCCCAGGGCCCTCTGCAGAGTCTGCTGCACAGAAACACCAAAACAGGGCTCACCACAACAGGCTCTGGGAGGTTTCTGTCCTTGCACAGCCCAAGAGGGATGAGACGATGCCCATTCTGGTTACGGCACTTGTCTAAATCCATCCTTTCACTGCTCTAAAGCGTTTGCTTAAGGCAGAGCTTTCTCTGGGGTCCAGGATCTCTTTCTTGCATTTTATGAGTTTTTTCCCTAATTATGGAATCTCTTTCAATCTGGCCCTCCTTTGATCACAGCTGGCCCCAGAGAGAAGTCGTCTTGTCTGGATCGACTGAGGAAAGAAAGAGATGAGAGACAGGAGTGACCTGCCCAGGCTGACTGAAAAAATACCCTGCAAAGCAAAGATTTGAGCAGCAGCTTTGCACAGCCCCAGCTTTAGGGAAACCTCAGGACAAGCCTTCCTTCGTGTGATCAGTCCCCACATCCTTCCAGGTAAACCACATTGCAGATGGGACCTAGAGGTGAGCCCTGCACTTCCTGCAGCTGTTTTGCTCCCCTGGCACAGTGCAGGATCATTCCTGACTATCCAAAGAGAATTTCTGGGCCAGGGCATGTTACTGGTGCAGCAGAAAACCATCCCAGTCCACCAACCCAGAGGGGACCCCACTCCCATTCAGCTGACAGATCACAAAGGGCTTCCTATAAAACTCAGCTAAATGGGATTTCTTCAGAAAAAGGCTGTTTTCAGTGCCACTCTGCTTAGTTGCCCTCTGTTGTCTTCCATAAAGGATACTGTGAAGTTAATGATCCAGCCATGGAATTTTAAATAGCTGCTTCATGACTAACAACATGTGCTCCAGATCAGCTCCAGCCTGTATTTACATATTTCCCATGATAAGTCAACATATGGTTCTTGTTTGGAACGTGGAGTTGCACTCTTCAGATTATTACCTTTTTTTTTTTTTCCCAAACTTCTTTTCACAATTACAGGGGGGAAAACCCTTTTATTTTAATTATTAGAAAAAGCACTGTACAAATAAGAAGCTATTAGGGTAACCAGGAGGCTGCTAATGCCTTTATTTTGGTTCCCACTGGATCCTGAGCTGGTTTGTCACGCAGGGACTCAGGGCCACCTCCATGAGCACTGCTGGATGAACAAGGTCAGTTCTTCCCCCATCACACCTCAGGGCAGGGTTTCACAACCCTTCCCAACAGCCTGGCAGTTTCCCACTCTTTGGGAAACTTGCACTAATGGTTTGAATTTCTTCCCTTTTGAATTTGCAGTTTTGAGTATGTGGATAATTTGTACAACTGTTTTTGGGCTGGGTTGGTTTTTTCCCCCCTCTTCCCCCTCACATCAAAGCATTGCCCAATGGCTGGATAGAAACATCCCAAGTGCTCTCATGGCATGGCTGGAATCACAGGAATGGGCATTTTCCCACTCAAATGTTGTTTTCCTCAGTCCTAAGGCTTTACCTATTTCCACTGGGAGATTATTCCACATGGGAAATGGGCTCTAATAATGAAGAACTTTTTTCCTTCAACCCAGTCACAAAGATTATTCCCTTTATTAATCTTATTACTCCCACTTGAGCCAGGCTGATCAATTCCCATCCTCCCTGGGTATTTACACCCCTCTCACACTTGCAGACAGACTCTGTATCCCACCCTTAGTCATCATTTTGCCAAGCTAAACATATGTAACTCTTTTAATCCTTCCTCATAAATCAGTCCAGCCCTTTCATCATTTTTATTGCTCTTCTCTGAATCCTGTCCAATTTGTTGACATTGCTCTGCTCTTTAGGTGCTCAGAGGATGGATATTCCAGGTGAAATTTCCCTGCTGGCACATTCAGAGGTTAATTAACACAACCTCCCTCTCTGATTTACCTGCACACGGTTCCCAGGGCTGAGCCTCGATGCTGCAGCCTCTACTGATGGGAAAAGGGACCCACTGATATCCTCTGGGATAATGATCCTGGGACTGAGCCCCTGGAAAGCTCAGTTATAACCTGTTGGAGGATGTCTGGTGTTTGTGTCATCCCACAGGACTGCCAGAGGGGGATCCTGCAGATGGGGCTGCGTTAGGGGAGGGATTTTGCTCAGCGACATTCAGAGCAGGCAAGAATTTGGACTTCACTCTGAAAACTCACCTAATCCTCACGGGGGGCAGGTCTGGGACAAAGCCCCCTCCACTCCAGGGTTCCTGGGGAGACCTTGCTGCATGTGAATTCTCTTTGGATCTCAGTGATGTCACCATTCATAGAATCACAGAACCATTAAAGGCTGGGAAAAAACTCCCAAGATCATCAAGTCCAACCTTGGACCAAACACCACCATGGCCACTAAACTGTATCACAAAATGCCACTCTTCCTGTTTTTTTGGACACTTCCAGGGATTCTGACTCCACTGCTTCCCTGGGCAGACTGTTCCAATGCTTAAGCACTCTTTCAGTGCAAGAATTTTTCCTCATATTCAACCTGAACCTCTCCTGGTGCACCTTGGGTTAATATTCGACTATTTGCAGACAAATAGCCCGTGATAATAAATACCTCGGGGAGATCAAAAGATCCTTAAGCAGCCTTAATAAAAAAATAAAATAAAAGATCAGAGAAGTGCAATTTGGTTCTGTTCTTCACCTCTTCCCTGCTCTTTGGGAAGGTAACTTTTACATTTCAAAGCTCCCTGTGCCATTGTACGGAGAGAGCCAGGCTGAGCTCTTTGTGCTTCCTTAGTTTTGTCCAGCGGTTGTCCCACTAACCAGCCTCCTGCCAAGGGAAAGGGGTTTCTCCCTTCTCCTGCTGGCAGCAGCTTTGCTTTGAAAGTGAGAGTTGCCTGCCTCTTAATTAGTGCTGTCATGAGCTGGTCACTCCGGGCTGGGAGTGGAGCAGAGCTCAGCTATTCACTCCCTGCGCATCCCAGGGAAGCGATTCCAGCCCAGCCTCGGCTGCAGGAGCTCCTGGGGATTCTCCTAATGGCCCCATTCAACCATGAAACAGCTCAGAAACCTTGCAAATAAATGCAGGGCACTTGAGAGGAAGTGCAGGATTGCTATGTTATAAAAGAGTTCCCTTTTTCAGAGCCCAGGTATCCTGAGGTGCTGCACACACCGACGTTGGGGCCAGGAAGCTGCTCCACCACACCCCCAGAAGTGATTAACCTCTGGAGAGCACAGAGCACCTCTCTGCAGAGGAACACGTGCCATTACCACTGTCACCAGCGTTTGGGTTTATTCCAGAACACCCAGAAAGCGTCCTGGGCTGGGGTGGCCCTGTGGGATGTGCCACAATAGCCCTGAGCTCCATCACCCTCCTGTCCAGTGAAACCCCTTCCACCAGCCTGCACAGCTTCACAACCAGCCAAGGGGATGCACCTTGTGCTCCATGAAATTCCTACTTTCCCCCCTCTCCCTTAAAACAACATTTTATCTTGAAAAATAAATCAAGATGGAGACTTTTTGCCCTGACAATGTCACAACCAGCATCTCTCCATCTCCCTCAGTGCAGATTCCCAGCTGATTGCTGGGCTAAAACACACACATATTTTCCTTTGTGTGTTGATTTGAATCCACACAAAATACAGGATAACTTTCCTTTGAAGAAAGTGGGAAAGCAGTATGGCAAGGAGCCTGGGTAGGTATTGAGTTACTTTCTGTAATTCATATTTCCTCTAATGAGAGCCTTTAGAGAAGGGTATTCCCCTGGTCGCTCTGCAAGTCAGACAGGTACAACAACAAGTACAGCAGACAGGGCTGTGGAATCCACAGAGGGCTTTGAACCTGCTCCCAGGATAGGAGAACTCCTGAACTTTGGAGGTATTTAGATCCCAATCTGGATCTGTGCGTTGTGGTTGACCATTTACCCCCTCCCCCCCGTGCTATGTACATTTTCTTTTTTTCAGCAACGACCCAGATGAAAACATGAGATGTGAACAACTTCTGACCTCGAGGCAGTTGTTGGCATCTCAGCTTTTGTTTGTGAAAAAGAGAGGACTTCCACAGACATGCCTAGCACAGGACTTGCAGCATTTTCCTGGAAACATCATTCCACTTTCCAGATCAGCCCAGCTCAATAGAGTTAGAAAATAAATTAAAGCCCAGGAATACAGTAGGAACACATGTAGCTGGTGTGGTTCCCATGCCAGAGGACTTCATCAAATCCCCTTTTTTCCCTGCTGGGAGCAGCACAGTAACTTCCTCATACTTGAGACAACTTCCAACATGAGACTGGAGATAAGTATCCTGAACAAACACAGGACTCCCTCACATCAGTGTGAGACCTTCACAGGAAAATCAGAATTCCAATGAATTTACCAAGAGGTTTCCAGGCCAGGAGGGACGGTAACAAAGATACAGAATTCAGGCCAGAGCAGTTCCCCAATAACTTAACTTAATCTTTTAATGGCATTTCAGATTTACTGCTCTATATAAAGACTGCACATCCTTTGGGTGGGTTCTGCCAGTGTGGCTCCACCTGCCTGTGCTGCCCACAAGCCTGTGGGCTGCTGCCCCTTGGCTGAATGCACTTGCAAATACCCTGCCCTCGACATTTCTGTGAATTAAAACAATTAGTTCCCATTAATTCATAGTCATCTGTTCCAGGGACTGAAGAAAGGAGTAAGGATTTGGATGGGTGAGGACAGTCAAGGTGGAATTTGTAAACCTGACCATGAGCTCAGGAGAAATTGGCCCACAGGATTTCCTGGCACCACTCGTGATGCTGGTTTGTATTACAAGAGTGGACAGTGGCATCTCCAAAATCTTTTAGGTCTTTTATCTCTACAATTACATTTTCAATAGGCTTTAAAAATACAAGACCTTTCATTAATTTTCTCTCTCAATGGCAGAAGCACCCAGGAAACTACAAGCTCAGTTTGGCCCTCAAGCAAAATTCAGTGGCTCTCCCAACCTGGAAAGCCCAGACTGTGTTAACAGGGAGAAAAAAAAATTCTTGGAAGAGCAACTTTTCCTTCTTTTGAAGTCAGAATGGATTTGCAAGGGTCTTAAGTGATGAGGGGACAGTTTTAAGTAGAGGGGATATGTGTATAATTTTAACCATGTAAATAGTCCTTTGCAGCCTGGGAATCTTCAGACTTTTCAAAGCTTTAAGAAGTTGGCACTGCATACTTGTTAAAATCAGTTTAACCACTTGCCAAGAGGTTTAAAGAAAGACGACACCTATTTTGCATGAATAGTAATATTACTCTGATGAATTTAGTTATACTAATGGGAGAGCTTAAAGAATATGCTCCTGCCCCTGATGGAATTTTTAAGGCAAATAATAAGGTTCTGGAGGGTGTAACCTAAAACAGACATTTCATAAAAGATTCATCCTTGAACAAAAATGTCATGAAAGCATGAAATGAAAACTACACGACAATCAGAATTCCTCTTGAAGTGCTTTGTAGTAATTATTTTTTAAAATCCTCACAAAAGGCTCTATTCAATTGCAGAATAGCAAGTGAGGTCTGGATGGTTCAAGGCCAAATAATTTCTGCAGTGGAAAAAACAGCTTCAGTTCTTCAGTTCTGATGTAAGGTATTTTAAATGGGCACAAGCTCCAATTATTGCTTTCTTTTCCCCAGCTTCTGTGGGACATGAATTGCCCACAGATAAATCCCCTGCTCTGCAAAGGGGTGACCAACATCATTTGCAGCTCTAACGTTCCTGATTCCACAGCAGCACCAAGAATTACAGTCTTTGGAGGAAGGTCAGGGTGCTTGTGGAACCACATTTGGGGCTGCAGACCCCTTTGGCATGACCACATCCTATGCCAGCTGGTCCAGTCCCTCTGGTGGATGTAGCCTGCTCCTTTATGACTTAGAGCAGACCAGGTTGGGATAACTGGACCATTTCCTCTCTCCTGCCTCCTTTGTGATCCCACAGACCTGACCCAACCAGCTCTTTGCTCTGGAGAGTGAGAGGTTGCCTTGGAGGAGGGGAAGTGCAACACTTCCAGCCCTTGTCCTCATCCTTACTGCAAGGAGGAGGCCATGGAAGCACCATCTGCTCAGCTCTGGAGAGGGGTGTCCTGGAGAGGAAGATGGGACCAGCACAGATGCTTCAGAACCATGCAGAGATGACAGGATGAGAGAATTTAACAGCCATGATCAGATGAGTATCTAACAACAGCACCACTGATACTGTCTGCAGATGTCACCCTGAATGACTACCATGGCACAAGCACATCACCACCACTGGGTGACACATCTGCTCTAGAGGAGGATGTTTTCCTGTGATGGAGTTGCACTTGTAAGTCATTCAAACTATAAACATAGCCTGGAAAGTGCCAATAACTGGAGAATCAGCCAGAATTCACTCCATGTCAATGAAATGCTGCCAATCCACAGCACCATGAGGCAGGAACACACCACTTCCCTCCCTCAGGTCCCAGTGGTGACCCCAGGGGAAGCTGGTGGGAGGGACACATGTATGAAGTGACCCTGGAGCAGCTCCAAAAGCCCAACTTGCAGCTGACCCTACTACATTCCCCTTCCTGCCTGTTTGGTGGTTTCTGCAGTGGTGCCCAAGCAGCACAAATGGGTGAGAATCAGTCAGTACCTCTCTGGCACCTTGGCAAGTGCTCAGTGCTGCCTGAACATGCAGGGTCCTGCGGGGCAGAGGGAGCCAGGCTTGGCTGCTGCCACCTCCCACCCCTCCCTGCTGCAGCCCGGGGCAATTTCACACTGTCTGAGCTCACCACACTCTCATCTCTTTATTTTCCCTTCTCTTGTCTCGTGCAGGAAAAGGCATTTCCTGAGCTGCCAAAGCCCGGCCTGGCTCCGCTGCCAAAGCCCAGCCTGGCTCTGCCAGCAGGTGCTGGGTGGACCCTTTGCAGCCCTGGGACTCATCACACACCTTGGGTACAGCTGTGATTTCCTCTGCCCTTGTGCATCCCTGGCACCACCAGTTGCCATCTCAGAGCACGCCTGTTCCTCCTCAAGCACCAGGATGTGCCAGCCAATTGCAAGTGGATGTTTCCCTCCTTTTGGGGAGCCACTGAGTGGGGCAGGATGGATCCCTGGGGAGAAGAGGAGTGGGCAAGGGGTCGACACTGCTCATTGTCAGTGTTTTTAACACATGCAGCTCCACTCCAAGCCTGCCCTGTGCCCTCTGTGCCCAGAGCAGCCATGCCCACGCCCCAGCATCTCCAAAAGGCTGGTGACAGGGACGTCATTCTTCCCTCAAACAATAGTGGCTTGTTCACAGCTCGATACCAGCGTGGTAAAACTCTGAATTTTCAAGTGTGTTTGAGTTGGGGCTTAGCTAAACAAAACTGGTTTTCTAAGGCATGCTGAGGGATTCTCACAAGCCTCCATGTCCCCAGTTCTTGCTGCTCCCAACGTCCTTCCTCCTGCATCCTTCCCCTCTCTCTCCTTTTTTATCCCTTTGGCAATCCCAATTTAGCACTGAAAATCCTCCTGGTCCTTCTTAAACCGAGGGCTGCCCCGTGTTTCAGACTGTGGTGTTTGAAGCAGAACCTATTCCCCAGCAGAAGATTTTAATTTTAAGCTAAGTGCTGCGCTTTGTTTCCAAATGCTTTCTTTAAAATTGCTTCAATGTGTAGCTTTCTGAAAAATTATTTCTCCTTTTCTGAGGCTTTTCTGGCTTTGGGTATTTTCCCCCTGATTTTTAGGGCTTTTCCTGAGGAAATACTACCCCCTGAACCAGATCTGCAAAGTGCCTCTGGACTTTCCTGCAGGTGAGTGGCCTCTCCATGCCTCAGTTTACAAAGGTGTAAAAACCCAGGGAGCATAATTTCCCTGCCTCACAGAAGCACAGGGAAACTTAATTAACTAACTAATGCCTACAAAGGGATCCCATATCCTCAGGTGGGCAATCTATATGGAAAACACACTTCTAAGGGAGTGCCATGAGCACTTCGAGATGGAGATGGAACAACAGGAGATCACAGGCACTTGGCTGTGCTCCTGCTCCTCCAGCAGCTCCTTGGCCTGTGCATCTGTTTCCCCTGAGGGATTGCTTGGAGCCTGCAGAGGGAGAGGACCAAGGGGAGCTCAGTGACTGTTCTGTCCTGGGATGCTCTCAGGGAAGGGCACAGGGACCAAGCAGGGGTGGCAGTGCCCATGTGCACAGTTTGTGCCTGATGAGGGCACAGGGACCAAGCAGGGGTGGCAGTGCCCATGTGCACAGTTTGTGCCTGATGAGGGCACAGGGACCAAGCAGGGGTGGCAGTGCCCATGTGCACAGTTTGTGCCTGATGAGGGCACAGGGACCAAGCAG
>JAWWEV010000044.1:2608507-2642731 GCA_035583235.1 Hafferia zeledoni | reverse complement strand
ATTTGGAGGTGACATGAGGAAACATTTGGAGGTGACATGAGGAAACATTCCCTGCCCTGGGGACCGTTACCAAGTAGAAGATGGGGATGAGGAGTGAAAAGTCATGTCAGTGTAAAATCACAGCTCTTTGGTTAGAAGGGGAACATGCTGAAAAGGACTAATAGATGAAACTCGAGGCAGACAAATTCAAAATAAAGCCTGCAGACACAGCAGCCATTGTAGAGTATTTCTGAATGACTGTTGTGCCTGTGTTTGTGTCTGCAGACAGTTGAGCAGAAAGGGATTGTTGTCTTTACTCACACACATTCCCTCTCTCTGAGTTAACTTCCTTGGGCAGAAGAGTGCCCAGAAATAAACTGTCATAACCACTGAGTTAAACTGCCAAGGGGTGGTGAAGTGTCCAACTCCAGTGTCTTCAATCAAGACCGGCTTCCTCCTTTGAAGATACCATTTTGCCAAGCACAAGTTGTACCTCAGTCAGACACCAGTTATTGCACTTGATACAGAGGAAATCTAATGGCCCATGAAATAAAGGTCAGCAGAAAAGAAAGATTAGAGAATGGTGTCTTCTGGCCTGGAGTATATGAATCTGCAAAAGGTTGGCCACTCGTCCATACTGTCATGGTGTTTTTCATGGTGTCCTTTGATAACGGGATTAGGGAGCACCAATATTAGTTCAGAAAAGCTGCTGGAAAGTCTCTGACATTTGGTCATTACCAGCCTTCAGTCATTATTGATTGGTGTGTGTGCTGGGGCTGGTAATGCAGCCCAGGGAGGGATCCACGGGCTGCAGATACACCGGGGATCGATACCCAGGCCGTGATCCCACGGGATGCTGCCTGGCACTGCCCCCTCTGGGGCTCAGGGTGGAAACCCAATGCCTGCTGTGGGTATTTTAACAAACTAGTCCTGCTTTTGGTTCTTTAGCATCCTGCCAAGCAGCTTGGCAGCATTCTCCTTTCTCAAAGCAGAGGAATCACCATTCCTCTTCTCCCCAAGCATTTACCATGGGCAGCGACCGCCCTGCCTGGAGCAGATTCCCCAGGCATGAATATTTCATGGCACTGGTTTGGGGGACATTACTTATGGTTGAGTTTTCATGGCCAATATCGAGATTTTTGTGACCATCAGCACTTCTTCGGTAATTTAAAATTTACTTGAAAAGAAGAAGCAGCAAACTGAGGCTCTATGGGTACAGCCAAGGTCTTGTACTCCTACAAATACCACGATAAAATGATATTAGTTCATAAGAATACTTTGAAATATTTAAGAGAGCATCAGCAGGAAATATATGTATATGTATAAAACTAACATTTTGTGAAGTGTGTGGGAAGGAGAACATTTGGGAGTCAGCACATTTCTCACCAACTGCATTAAGTGCACCCAAGGGTGAATTTTTTATTTATTTGGATTTTTCTCTAGAACTCCCCCCTGCAGAGCTTAGGATTTGTGGACACGAAAAACAACAACAAGCTTTACAAACATACAAGTCACAAAACTCTTGGTGATGCAAAGAAGGTGCTGAGCCTGCCCACCCCCTTCCTTTGGACAGACCTCAGGGAGTCTGGTCCCAAAAAGCTGAGATCTCTCCTCAAAACGGTCAGTCCTGCCTGTCCCTGATGGGTGGATGGTTTGAAGCTCTTCCTGCTGCTTCCAGGAGCCATCCCACCATAACTGTCCCATGGCCCACCCCCAATAAGAGAGATTCATTTTCCTGGTGAGCATTCCTATTTAATGGGAAGCATCTTCTCTGTGTGAAAACCTGTTTGAAACATCCCTGGGCTTGAGCAGTGCAGAAAGCTTTGACAAAATATTTGAACTATGTTTAGCTCCTTGGATACATCACTCTTGCCAGAAATACAACCATTTTGATAAGCTCTCATTTGGAGAAATTTCTCATCTCCCTCTTTTCTCCCCAAAGAGAATAATTAATAAACCAGGAATACAGAAGACTACACTGGCATGCCAAACAAGCCTCTCCCTTGCTGCAGGAGGGGAGCTTCCCTCAGCCCTCCTGTTAGGATTACTCCACTTTCAGAAATCAGAAAATAGTAATTTTTTTAAGGGTTTTGAATCAGATTTGGCCTGAAAGTGCAATCAAGGAATCGATTCGAAAGCAAGGGAGAAAAGCTGTGCAAGTTTTGTCCTGCAGTAGGACAGTCCAGTTGCCATTTTCCCTTTCTCAGTGGCCTTTGGATGGTGCCAGTGGAGCTTCTCCTGCTGGCCAAGGATGAGAAGTGTCACAAAAACAGCTGGTCTGGCTCCTTCTGCTTTTCCTCAGCAACTAGCCAAGAGCAAGCTACTATTCTTTCCCCTCCATCTCTCACTTCCAGGGAATTTTGCCTTCCCATTAACTAGTCAATGGCCTGGCCCACTCTTGTCCAGGTTTGTGTCCCCTCCTTGCATCACATTTGGGACAAGAGGCCCTGTCTGGGCATCACAGTCCATAGAGAGCCCCCAGAAGTGACCCTGAGATCTTCCTGACCCTCTGCTGTGTTTGCTCATTTCCCTCTCAGCTCTCTTTCTATTGCTTTTCAAATTAAGGTGCACAGGAAACCAGAGCAGTTTCTGATCTCTCCTCCACCTAAAAAATTAGAACATCAAAACCAGTTTTACCAGCAATAAACGAAGCTACTTTGAAAAGTGAGGCAAAGGGATCTATGTGGAGTCAGTAAGACATTGTTAGGATCTCTTTGATCGGGAGCCTTAAATGAAAATTATCAAATGGCGCTTTAAAACATACACCCTTTTGTTTGATTAGCCTGCTGCAGATAACCTTTATTAAACCTGATCTAAAATTACAGCCATGCACTGGTGGTTCTTTGATGCCTTGGCTGTTTCATTTCCTGTTTATACTATGATACACGTTGCACTAGGAGATAAAGCACTTCTGAAGGATATTAAGACATGAAAGTCCCTTGGCTATTTGCTGGCACTGTTTTGATGTTTTCTTGCTCTCTAGAAATTAGCATATCCTTTTCAAAGACTGCCTCTGATGAGAGTAATCCTTTGCCATGATGTATTTGCTAAAAGTCATAAATGATAGTATATTGTGTAAAGAAATGACACATAAAAGGGACGATGCTAGATTATTGATAATGAGGCAACTTGTGCAACTCTGCTTTTGGCTTTTATAAAACACATTTTTGACACCATAAATACATTGAGCTTATATTAATGAGGATTTAATACTTCTGAGATTTTAGAAACTTGCTTAGAACAACTTTTCAAAAGAAGGTTTTTTGGGGAAGTTTAATGTTTTCACTAATTTTGATAAGATATTCTGTTAAGCACGTTTTGCTGCCTTCATAATGAGGAATGATGGAAAGGTTTTTAACATGGCTTTGCCAGAATTAAACTGTGCTAGAATATTTATTTTATTAATTTGTGTGGTGTCTATTGCCATAGAAACGAGGTAGATTAATTATAGACATTTGCAACAAAATTTTACCTTTCAGAAAAAAGAACTTTGACACACATAAAAGCAAAACATAAGGATCTGATATCTGGAGGTGTAAATAAGTATCTCTGTGTTGAAGCTTTGAAGTGACATTGATTTACATCACCAAAAGATCCATCTCCTGCTGTCACTAACAAATGACCTGAGCATTTTCACAGAAGAGAAAGCCATGCCTGGATGACCTAGAAAATAAGGACCAGGGTGTAGGGATGATAGAGGGGCGAGGAAAAGCAACAAGGAAATCTTAACCAGTCTTTTTGAAAGGTGCTTTTCCAAGACTTTTCAAAGTGCTTTGAATGACAAAATCTAAGTCTATAAAATTTCTGGAACTGTATGAAAATCATCATAATATTTACTGAGTTGTGTTTGCACAAACGCCGTTCCATCACTCCAACTTGCTGACATGTGGTAGCACAAGACCTGGGCTCTGATGGAGGTGGTGAGGGCCAGGTGTGGTGGCATCGCTGGCTCCTCATCGTGGGGTGACTTTGGTGGAGTGTGATAAAGGTTTACAGGTTTTTTATCTGGACACAGAGAGCTGAATTCTGTATTTTTGGAACGAGGTGACCAAAGTTCCATACCTGAGGCTGTGCCCAACACACTCCAGGGGGAGGATTTTGGTACCTAAATTAGCAAACACAATTCACAACCACTCTGAATACCTGAACCCAAAAATCCAGTCCCTTATCTATACACCTTCATGTGGAGTTGAGTCCTCACCTTAGATAGCCCAGGCTGATAATCCTGCCCTCAGGAGCCAAAGATCTCATCTGAGCTCACTGAAATCAATGGGACAATTGACTGTGGTGGCTGCTCCGAGGAGCCCTGAAGGCACAAAGGTCAGCCTGGAATGGAGGTGCAGCCCTGCTGCCCCCAGCACACTCCCAGTAGGCACCAGCATGGACCATTTAGAGTTGCCACCATTCCAATCAGCACAGGGCACTCCTCCTCCTTTCTGTGCACCTCACCAGCTTCGAGCAGGAGCTGGAGTTTTATTCAGGTGAACTGCAGCAGGAGATGAGAGGCAGGAGCAATTGGAAAGGCAGAGACAAATTACACCTCCAGTGATGAAAGCCACCTTAACTGCAGCTGGGACCAAGACATTGCCAGGATGATTGCCAGTTAAGCATGTATTAGGCAAATATCTCTCCTTCCTTCCAGCTAGGCCTCCAATGGGATTGCCTTCTCCTACAATTTGCTGGATTGAAAGTGCATTGAGTGACAAAATTACTTTTTTAAAGGCTGGGGGAAAAAATAATCACAAACAGTTGACAATTCAAGAGAAAAAGACTTTTAAAAAATTGATAGTGTTTTTTCTGTATCCTTGTCAGAAAGTCTTTCAACTTCTCTGTTGGAAAGCAGAGACATGAAGAAGGTGCTGGGAAAAGGATTTCTGCATGGGCACCTGCTGTTATTGCTGCAAGCAGTGACAGGGAGTGAAGGCATTTAGGATTAGTCCCTCAGAAATGGTGATTATCAGGACTTCTTTCTGCAGGACCTTGGCTCACTGGCCTGTGTGCCAGCCCCTAACAGGATTTGCAGGATCCCAGCCAGCTGCCTGGGGAATGTGTCCCATCCCAGTGCTTTGCCATTTGTGTGGAATATTCATGGCAATGCTCATGACTCACAAGGTCAGCTCATGCCTATAGAAGGGTTTCCGCAAATTTGGGATGATTGGACTAAAATACACACGAGACTCATGCTGAGCTCATGTTCTAACCAAAATAAAAGGAAAGGCAATGAGCAGAAAGCATGTGATGTCCTCAAAGCCAAAGGACTTGGTCTTTCTTGGAGGTCCTCCTGCCGTCACCCTCAGAAACATCCGTGTATCTCCATGGGACCAAGGCAGAGGAACAAGAGGCTGCTCCAGAATCCATCCCTGCCCAGCTCAACTGGCCCAAGAGGCAGCTGTGAGCAAGGCCAGATGTTCTCTGCAATAGCAGGTCCCTCCAGGAGCCAAGGCCAAGGGGTCTCTCTCACTGCCAGGATGTCACAAGACTGGTGAGTCACAGGAGGATCACAAAGTGTTGATCTCATAATGGAGCTTCATTACAGCCACTGTCAAGGTAAAAGCACCTGTACATGAGATGGCACAGAATTGACAGCCTGGCCATGGCACTGCTGGGTGGGCCCAGCTCACAGGTCTCTGCACTTGCTCTGTCCGTGCTTGGTCTTGTCCTCTGCAGCAGCTTTGGGGCTGATGTGTCCTTGCCACAGTGTGGGTTGTTTGTGGGACAGTGCTGGTATCCAGGCAGATATCCCTGGAGCTGTGAGCCCTGTGTGACAGTCAATGTGGGCAGCAAACAAGCCCAGCTTTGCTGCCTGGGCCACCAGCAGCAGACACGCTGCAAGCTGGGCTGGTGCAGAGAGGTGTGTCCATGGGATCCACCCAGCACTGCAGTGACCCTCCTAAATTCACAGTCCAGCTGGAGCTCAGCTGTGTGCTGGACCACAGCTGGCAGCTCTGAGCTGAGATGGTTCAGTTCTGATGGCCGGGCAGGAAGGAGACCTTGGTGTGTCCCAGTGTGTCCTGTTTGGTGGGCTGAGGAAGAAGGTACTGCAGGAAATTGATGGTCCTGACAGCCATTAAGCCACATGGTGATCCTAAAATGTCACATCCTGCTTTCCAGCTGTGGCCTCAGTGACCATGGGCTTTCCCAGCCTCCAGCACTCCTGCAGCTGCTCCCCCAGGCTGCTGCTTCCACTCCAGATTCCATGTGGGATGTCCACTGCCCAGGGGTGTTCTACACAGCCATAACTCCTCCTTCCATCAGCAATTCCCTCTGTCCTCCCCATCCTACTGCTTTACAACTTCAGGAAAATTCCCTTTCTCTTTCCCAATTCCCAGGTAATGCACTGAGGTGCAGCCACACTTACCTGGACCCCACCAGCCAGGCAAGAGTTCCATAACAGCAACAAGACCTCACCAAATAACATCTACAACGGCCCATTCAAATATCTAAGGGGGACATATGCTCACCTGGAGGATTTCCTGCCCATTTGCTGGAGCTGAGGATGCCCTTTGCTCCTCCCTGACATGCTCACGATCCAGGCATTGGCAGCGAGGTTTGGTGCTAAAGGTGGCCTTTCCCTTTGCAGGCTCTCCAAAACCCCACCCAGCACACACCCCCTCCCTTTGTTTGTCTCCTGAGCATTGTTAGGGTTTGATAATGATCTCAGAGGTGCTAAGCTGATAATCATCTACCTCAGCTACTCCACACACTTTGTCAGGCACGTTTGTAATGAAAACATAAAGTGTAAAGATATCCCCTTCCCAAGGTAATGGAAAACCTGAGCGGAGATTGACATTAGAAACAAGATAGCGAGAGGGAGAAGCCAAGAAAAAAGGAGGAACATCTGGTTCCGTTTTCCTTTGTGAAATTATCTCACACTGACCAAGCAGTACCTTCTCTGAAGTACATAAACGCTGAAGACACACACACATGGTTGTTATCAAATGGTATTGTGCAAAATTAAATTGGCTACTTTATGGTGAAATGGAGAAGGAAAGCAGGCATTTCAAACACATGCACGTCTCTCAGAGAGGTCTGGAAGCGATCACAGTGCAAGGATGGCTACTTTAAAATATCTACAAATAGTTGGGGCCATTCTGCGAGATGAATAAGCTGGAGCTGAATTTAATAAAGTTATCAAGGCCATAATAACACAGGGGCCAGTGCCTGAAACTAATAAGTGGTTTGGTGAGCATGAGATAGTTCATGCAAAGCATTCCTCCAGCACTGGCTCGCAGGGGGAAAACCCCGTGCCAAATTCTTCTAAGCTCACCGAGATGTGCTGAATGGCTGCCCTTGGGCCAGGCTCAGCAGGGCCAGGCTGGAGGGGACAGTCAGCACTATTTGTGTCCAAGGGGCAGTCACAAACCCTTCAGGGAGCGGTTGGTGGGTGCCCCACAACAGGCATTTGGGTGTCCTTGGCACGTGTGCTCTCCATGCCAGTCAGCAGCACAATTGTGGTTTAAGAAGAGAATAATAATAAAAAAAATCTTCACCAGAAACAATTTGTTGCATCAAATTTTTATCTAATGCTTTTCATCAGTAGCTTCAGGGCTCCAAACTTGCTGATCGTCCCCAGACACAGCCATGGGTCCTCAGTGGTTCCTGGAGCTGGGAAGGACACAGGGACTCACCTGAACATGGATGTGGAGAAATGTTCTCCTTTGTGTTCTCCAAAACGGAAAGTTTCCCTTTGTGGAAAATTCCACATCTCTGATTTTACTTCTTTTTTCTTTTTTTCTTTCTTTTCTTTTTTTTTTTTTTTCCCTAATTCAGAGGAATATTTTAGATATGAGAAATTTTGTCTGGACCAGAAATTCCCATTACTGCATATGTTGAGAGGAAAACATTCAGTTTTTCCATCAGAGCAGTGGCAGAGCATGGTTTGATTTTCCTGAATTCCACTCCAGAAATTGGGGCTCATCAAACCACACAGTCATTGCAAGACTTTTATTTGGATAGAACCACCGTTCCCACAGAGCTACAAACCTGGCAAAGGCTGAAGCAGCAACCCTACCTATTCTATTTATTATTTTTTTTAATTTCAGCTTCAGAAGCAGAGACCCAGGAGCAGTGTCAGGGTTGGCTTCAGGGAATGCAATTCTCATTGCTTTGAAAATTCTTGTTCTGCCAGTTGGGAGTTTTGTTCAGCATTTCCCTTCCCAGTTGGCATTGTGGGGCTGAACTTTCTCAAGGTGTTGAGTGTGTGGAAAGAAGAAAAAAGAAAAGAGATTTTATCTAGCTTGGATTTACCCGGGGAGTGATTTTCTTCCAGAGATCCTAATCTGAAACTGCTTCTTCCAGCTCCCTCCCACAGCAGTTACAACCTCTGACGTAGGTACACAGGGATGGTCTGGGAGTCTGGGAGCACCAATGGGCTGGCCATGGGCTCAGGAAGAGATGGATTGGCTTTTTGGCTCATGAGATTAAGAATCAGGTTTATTCCAGCCATGGCCATGTCTCAGCACTGTGAAAACCACGACACTGATGTAGAACCCAGTGAGGCAGAATTTACTCACCTCTCACCAATTTTGCCAGGGCAGAGGAGTTCAGCTGAGCTTCTGGACATCTCCCAGAGTTGGTTCTGTTGAGATGAACTTTAAAACTCTCCACTACAGCCCTCTGAAAAGGTGGGAGCCACATCCTTCAGGGGAGACTTTGAAATTGCCTTGGGAAACACAACTCTGAGCCCCAAGTTTCAATGGAAATGCAGTGAAGAAAACCTCAAAAAGCAAAGTACAAGCTCCTCTCCCAGATTTCCTTTTCCTTTCATGGTGTAAATTAGAGAATACAAACTTAGTGGAATTGCAAGCATCGAAGAATAGCTTTGATTTTCCTAAACGTTTACAATTCTGTTTTATGTACATCGTCAGAAAAGGAGCAAGGAAATACAAAATGTAAATCTTTAAATGAACCTGAATACCAAGGAGACTTTACATATCTGCTTGGAACAAATGGGATGTTGCAGCTAAATCTCAAACAGGGGAATCAGAGAGTTTCAATAGCCGTGGATGTGTGGAGTCTAATCAGACATGGGATGTCTCGTGTAGGGTCCTTCTCTCCCTCCCTCCCTGGCAGGTTAAGCAAACTGTTGTAACTTGCTATAAATTTTGCTGCCTGTTTGGTTTCAAGGCTCCCAGAGCCAGCAGCCCATCTCCATTTCAGAGAGCAGAAACCATGTGCTAAGCTGGATGTCAAGATCCTCCCTGGAAAGGGGCTGGGGGGTGATCCATGGATACTGTGCCCATTAAGTGAGTACCCAAGGTCTAATGAACCCAGAAGATGTGACCTGAAACCACCTCCAGACAGGAGACCACCTCCAGACCACCTCCATTTGCAAGAATTCTGGAGAACCTGCTGGGTAGCTTTGATAAAAAGTCACATTTACAACAGGGATATTGTTCTTGGTTGTACTGCAATGCTGAGAGAAAAGTTGAATTTAGGAGAAGGTATTAGCCCTTTCCTCAGCAGGACAGCCCTGACAGAGCAGAAAGCATTAAGAAAGCAATTTAAAAAGCATAATGCTCAGGAAGAACCTAATTTTACCACCAGCTGGGTGTTAAATTAATTGTGTGCAAGGTGAACGTGGCACGAGATGGAAAAGTGGGGCTTAAAATGTGTGCACTTTTCTAGGAGCAGTTTTGTTCCTTGGTTGAGGGCAAGGAGTGTAACTCAAGGAAAGCATCAGGTGATCAGTCAATGATACTGTGATGGATTGGCCCAGAGAATGCTCAGAGGTCAGGAGCAGGTTATAACTCACTCCAGCCCTGAGTTACGAGCATGTTTGACCATCAGTGTGCACGGAGAGGTCCTTTGGAACAGAGCAGGAGGCTCCCCATGGCTGGGCAGAGCAGTGATTCACTTGTCTCAGCACACTGAGGAAACATCAGTGAAATCTTGGAGACCGCAGAGCCTGCAAAGTGTTACCACTCCCATTTTCTCACTAGGTAAACTGAGGTCAGAGATGCTTTTTGACTTGCCCAAGGTCATGCAGAAAT
Source organism: Hafferia zeledoni (assembly GCA_035583235.1). Lineage (NCBI taxonomy): Eukaryota > Metazoa > Chordata > Aves > Passeriformes > Thamnophilidae > Hafferia > Hafferia zeledoni. Next base: position 2,632,760 of record JAWWEV010000044.1, on the reverse strand, counting down.
TAGTGGTAGAGCCAGAAACAAGACCTAAAAGACTCAGTTTCCTTTCATTGCCACAGCGTTTTCCATTGCAGATGCAGAAATGGGGCAGGCCTGCTGTACTAAAAGACCCCATTCCCCAAGTCTGCAGGACTTGTATCAACCTCAAGAGAGATCAAATGGTGAAAAGGCAGCCAAGAACAGCTGCCTGCCTGCTGACTGGTTTTTAGGCTGTGATTCCTCCAGCAGCATCATTCCTGGTTCCCACTGAACACTCCTAATTTAGACTGATGGAGCCATTCTGCAGAGTAACAAACTCTCACTTACAGATATGCACCTTCTGTACTTGTTCAAAACAGCCAGAAATGTTATTTATACCAAATTTACAGCTCAAAGCTATCAGCTGCTAAAGCTCTCCCTGCCTGCTCCTTCTACTTCCATCTTTTTTTTTTTCCTTTTCTTTCTTCTTCTTTCTTTTCTTTTTTTTTTTTTTCCTGGTCAGGCTCTTGTTTTGGAAATACCCCAGACTGTAATAATTTTACTTGTACTGCATTACTTGGCTTTGTTCATCTACTGATGAAGTGCCAGCCCTGAAGTAGTGCCAGATGAAAGTAGGCATCTCACAGCACTGAGGAGAACTTTCCTGACATTATTTACTGCTCGAGTCCCCCTCCAAGTGTCCTGAAGGAAGGGCAGATGGCTGCTCAAGAACAGTAGGAAGGTGCACAGAAGGTCTGGTGCACAGAATCCATCAGAGCCCAGGGAAGAGGCTGCAGCCTCAGCTGGACCTGCTCTGGCCACACCTCTGGCCAAGGGGCTGAGAGATTGTGCAGCAGCAAAGTTGCAAGGACACCCAAACACTTCAGTCCCCCAGCTTACACCTGGGGTGGTTTGGGTTCCCAGGAAGGTCCATCTGCCATGGGAAGCAGCAACAGAGCCTGGGAGTGGGGGAAATCCAGAGACCATCCAGCCTCATCCCTCTCCAGACAACATTTGCCTCCTGGCTGGTTTGAACTCCAAACTAAGGTTAGTTCCATTGTCAGGCCCAGATTCACTACAAAGGTCTGAGTCTTGATGAACATTTTAACTAACTTGGCCCAAATTCCCAGTTCAGAACAGAACACAAATGCAGGCACTTTGATGTGGGCTGAGGTTTTGTAAAGAAAGGTTCAGCTGGTTCTCCAGTTGACTTTGGGTTTGGCTGTGTGTGCTGGGTCACTGCAGCCTGAGAGGGCTGGGGAGGGCTGGGGAGGGCTGGGGAGGGCTGAGGAGGGCTGGGGAGGGCTGGGGAGGGTTGGGGAGGGCTGGGGAGGGCTGGGGAGGGCTGAGGAGGGTTGGGGAGGGCTGGGGAGGGTTGGAGAGGGCTGGACAGGGCTGGCCCTGGCACAGCTGGGGACAGCCCAGCTTTTGTCACTGCACACAGCAGAGAGGCAGGAAAATAGTGGGGGACTGATGCAATTAACTCTTTGCAGGCTGCACAGTGACCTGCCACAAGCCCTGCCAGAAATCCCAGCCTGTGACAGCCCTCTGCAAACCAAACTCCCTCTACAACAACAGGATTGTAACAAGCAGATCATCTTGCGTGCTCTTCTTGGGTTTGAGGCATTTTAGCAGTTTAAATTCCATCCTGGCAAAGCTGTGATTGACTGAATTATTGCTGCAAAAATCAGAATGCCACCATTTATCTTATTTTCCCTCGCACAGATTTCAAGGTGTAGCTGCAATACCTTAGCAAAAAAGAAGGAATTTTTTTTCCTGGGCAAAAGTGATGGGCAGGAAGTGACAGTGGAAAGTGAAGTCCTTTGGGGACTTGGGCATGTCACACCAAGTTGCTGACCAGTAACTAGCTTGGCTGAAGTCTGGCTCAGCACATCCAACTACAAAGACAGGCAGTTTTGAAGGACTTCTTTCTTGCAAGAATATATAAGAATCCTTTCTAGAAGTGACTGCTTAAGTCCCTCCTGTGATCTCCCACAGCAGACCTAAAAAGTAGATTAAGAAAAGTAATAAGCTAAAGGAAAAAACCACAGTGCTTTGCTCATTTATTTTATACATTAAGGGGAACACTGACCTTCGAGATCTCTTTTTTTTTCCCCTGGAATTCATGGTGATGAATAGAATGTATTCTGACTTTAAATGAAACAGAGTGCTTTGAAAAGACAGAAAATTAGCAACATATGGACCAAAGGACCCAAAGAGATGAGAAAAAAGGAGGGGGAAGAAAATGAAGGAAAGTTTCAGATGTCACTGTGATCTTGCAGCAGAGTATTTTCATATTTCTGCTGCGAGGGGAGGTCAGGCCCCCTTTGGACATCCCCCTGACATCATGATGAGGCCTTTCTGTGTGCAAGGCAAAGAGGAATTCCACTTCCCCCACTGCAAATGCTCCTTTACCAACCAAACCAGTGGATGTCACGGAAAAGGACTGGAGGATCTCACAGACAAGGAGATTTTGCTCTTCCCTACCCCCTCACAGTTGTCACCCAGACATGCTTGACCTTGTGTGACACAATCTCCCCTGCCACAGTCCCCAGAAGCCTCGGAGTCCCTGGATTTTGGCCCCTGGTGCTTTCCCTCAGGCTCATCTCTGCTCTGCCCAGGGGAGGACTTGGACATGAGGCAAAACTCTGTGTGTCCCTGGGTGTCCCTGCATGTCCCTGGGTGTCCCTGGATGTCCCTGGGTGTCTCTGGATGTTCATGGGTGTCCCTGGGTGTTCCTGGATGATCCTGGGTGTCCCTGCATGTCCCTGCATGTCCCTGCGTGTCCCTGGGTGTTTCTGGGTGTCTCTGGGTGTCCCTGGATGTCCCTGGGTGTCTCTGGGTGTCTCTGGGTGTCCCTGGATGCCCCTGGGTGTCTCTGGATGTTCCTGGGTGTCCCTGGGTGTCCCTGGATGTCCCTGGACCTCTGCACACTCCAGAACAGCCACCAGGTCACCTCAGGCTTCCCCACAGGAAGCTGTACTGGCTCAGTGTGAAGTTGGATCAAGGGTTGGACTTGACGATCTCAGAGGTCTCTTCCAACCAAGATCATTGTGTGATTCTCTGATTCTGTGATCACACCCCACAACTGTCCTCTTAGCCAGCCACCAGAACTGGTCACAGCCACTTTTCCCACAGCCAAACACTTCCTCCAGTGCTTCCCCCTGTCCACAACCCACCTGCCACCTGCACCAGAGGCAGGGCTTGCTTTGGGCTCACCACTGCCCTGACACAATCATTTGTTTATTTTATGAAATTAACTAAAAAACAAACAAACAAAAAATTTGATGTTTATAGTCCTACCATAACTTTTCCTTAACTTGCTTTTCTGAGGGGATTTTCCTTGTTTTTCTCCAAAGTGTATTTGAAATATTTCATTTCTGCAGGAGGAGGCAGCACCCACAGTAAGGGGAGGGTGGTTAAAGACCTGCCCTGGATGAACACTAATTACCTGAGCCTTTTGGATGGGTGGGAATCTTCATCAAACAGGAATTAGCTAAAGCAGGTGCTGAAGTATCACACTGTTCACAGTCAACTTCATGTAATCGTTTAAGTGTCTTATTAATTGATTCAATATTTTTAATTAACTTCCCAAATACTCCCCTTTTAATTAAGGTTTGATTCAAGCCAACCAGAGCAAGGGAACTTGGACTGAAGGCTTCCAGCTTTTCTCCCAAGCCTGTGGCAGCTTGGAGAGGCCACGTGCTGGTGGGGAACATCTCCAGGGGAAGGGAATTGGTGCAGCCAAAGCCAACCTGGCCACCTCTGTGAGTGCTGTGGTGCCACTGGGACATTATGGTGACACTGGTGACACTTGCACATTATGCAGACAGCTCTGAGACACAAAATGTTTTGGGCTTTTTCTTCGCAAGTGAAACCAAATCTGGGTAAAATTAACATTCTATCCTGTGAGTACATTTAGTCCACATCCAAGTCTGCTTATTTTTTCCATTCTGCCTCTGTCATTTTAGCTCATTTGTCTCTCAGATTAAAAAAAAAAAGATAAAACTGTTCTGTGTTCCCCAAAACACCCCTAAGTCTGTGTGTTCCCTGCACACCCTGTACTTCATATTACACAGCCTTATTTTGGTATTTGCACAGAGCTGCTCCCATTTTGCCTTCCCCCCCTGTATTTTGGAGCACCTTGTGAAAAATTACTTTGGGCTTCTCCTCTTGGCCATTGTGAGGCTTTGCTTTTGCACAGGATGCACAAGTATTTCCCTAAAACCCTTTTTTTTTTTTTTTTTTTTTGCAAATGCTGCTGATTCCTTCCAGGACTTAAATCAGCAGAGTGTTAAAGCAATGAAGTAAATAGGGAGCTTGTGAGTGAAATGCTCTCACAGCTCCTGCAGTAATGGCATAAACCCCTTTTGGCATTAACTGTGGCCCACTTTGGGCAAGGACAGGAGAGAAATTAAGCCCCTATGGGCTTCTGTGCTAGATCTGCCCACTGAGGTCCTGCTTTGTGTGAGGTTGTTAATGGCTCATGGATTATGGAAATCCTTCAGCAAAGGGGCTCTTGGAGCAGCCCCACATCTCTGGTGCTTTTCAAAGAGGAAGTCAAAGGCCTGGGATGAGGTTGGAAGTGATGGATGCCAGGGCCAGCCCAGCACTAACTCCTCCAGGCACTGGTGGGACATGTCATGCTTTGAGCATTGCTGGCTCTGGCAGAACTAAAATTTTGCTTCTCAGTGTTTCATCTGGTCAAAACTACCACCAGCTCCTCCACCTGCCTCCTGCAGAATGGAAAGAAAACCCACCTCAGTTTCTGCTGTGCACTCTCCCAGAATTCCACACCTGGGATAAAAAGAGTGAAGGAAACAGCACCCCCTGAGGTCACAGTTTGCCCTCAGACCAGTGTCACCCATGTCAAAGGCTCAGCTCTCCTGATCCCAGCTGGTTTCAACAGGGAAGACACCTGCAGCCATAAATCTGACCACAAAAGGATGTCCTGAGCCCTGTGCTGTGCTCTCAGCCTGTCTCAGCAATGGTAGCCTATTGGATAATTTGTTTGCAGGTGGCCTGAGACTTGAATAAGCTGGTGGCTCTTTCCATAGTCCAGTTCTCACAACCTCACACAGATCTGCAGGTGAACAGAGAATGCTTTGGGTGGGAAGGGACCTTAAAGCTCACCTTGTTTCAACTCCCTGCCATGGTCAGGGACACCTTCCACCAGTCCAGGTTGCCCCAGGGATGGGGCAGCCACAGCTTCTCTGGGCATGATTTTCCTCTCAGGCTCCCATTTATAACCAGAGCAGTTATTTGCACTCTCCCTCTTCTCCACCAGTTTCTCCTCTACCTGTCAGGTCTTGCCTTAGGGGCCAGAAGGACTTTGGGAGAGCGAGAGCCCAAGCCCAATGGTGCCCTCATCTGGCTGAGGCTCCAGTGGGATAAGCATCCACTGCAAATCCTCATCCTCATCTTCATCTGCACACCAACAATTCCAAGGACAATGGACACAAGCCCCAGCTGGGCTGGGATGTGGTTGTGCATCACGTCTGAGATGGGCTGGACCCTCAGAAGGCTTTTTCCACCTGTGCCATTGGCTGCTTTCCCAGCTCTCCCCCCAGACCTCTCCCCTACATGGAGCATGAGAGCCCTAAGAGCAAAGTCCTCAGGTAATGATTTTTTGGGTCAGATAAACTCTATTCTTTCTTTCCCTGGTGGGCAACATGAGGAGCCCCACAGGACATGCACCATCCAGCACCTTCCAGCTGTGGGTTTGAAGTGACATCATCAGCTTGTGGCTTGCTTTTTCTTTTTTTTCTTTTTTTTCACCCCAAATGGATCTTTCAAAATTCAACTCTTGTGGTTCCTTCCACCGATTTTGCTGGAAGAGATAAGGTTGAGTCTTGGCGAGCATCCAACTCAAGTGTTGATGGAGCTGTGCAGTTCAGTGCTGAGCTGCAGGACTCTTCCTCCAGAATAAAGGCTCCTTTTCAGTTTAGAGACACAAATACAGGAATAAAAGCATATTTCATGCGTGATGTCTAAGTGTATCAATCAGATAACTGGAACTGGTGTGCGTGTGGAGAAAGCTCTGACGTAATTACAACTTGCACAAAGAAGAAAGGCGCTTTCATTAATCTGCCGCTTGGAATGTCACTTGTGCACCAACAAGTGATTCAGTAAGAACTTGGAAAAACAAATGAAGCCATCGCTTTCAAATAGGCAGGAGCCTCCCAGATTACAAGAGCGAGGGAGTGTACAGGATTCACAAGCACAAAGAGACTCCCAGATCCCAGAAAGGTCTAGAAAAATAAGTGGAAAATGCAGAGCATAAATTTGATTGATGTGTCCAACAGAAAATAAGTCAGTTCAGGTTGTTGTCTCTTTTTAGGGGGAAGGAAGAAATCACTACAAAAAATAAGATCCTGAGGATCCAGTTTGCCACAATCCTCATGCAAATTTCTTTGTAGTGTGAGTGCAGAAGGGACTTTCTGACTCCTGCCAAGATTAAGAGTCTCCTACATTCAGATCCTTGTCCTGTTGAGATTTCCAGCTCGTCTGTAACATGAAGACAGATCCTTCCACCCTGCCCTTGTAGCCCTGAGAAAATACAATATTCAAAGTGCATTGGGACCAACTCACACAAATAATAATGGTGGGTTCCCACTGCAAAACTCAGCTCTGGATATAGGTTTAAATGCCCTGAAGTGTGGCAAATTTGGGTTTATTGAAAAGCACTACATTAAAATTAAATGAAAGATTTTATTTGAATCAAAGAAAGGAAATTAAATTTAGGTGGAAATTCCACCACCAAAAATTCCTGCCCCGTGTCTCAGTGTTTTGGCACCTACAGATGGGTAAATACTGTTCTGTCCTTGGACATCTCCACTGTTTCTTAAGGGACTTCTGTACAGGCACAAGATAATAATAATAATATTTCATCTTAACTGAGAAACAGTATCTTTTCTGTGAAAATGAAAGACAGGCTTTTAAGATTTCATATCCATTTTTCTTATTTATCACAAGTATTTATAAGGTGTCTCTCACATGGGTACCCAAGCCCAAGATTTTCTTCTTGTAAAGAAAAGTTAAGTTCTTTGATTGTATTTAAAAGGCAATATCATACCAAGCAAATGAAGTTTTCATTTTAAAAAGTATTAAGAGAATAGTTATAAAAAAGGAGGAAACATCTCTCCAGGGGTAATATGAAAACTGTATCTGCTTTACAGCTGTTCTATCCCATTCCAGCAGTTCCCTGAATGTGGTCTTGCACCATTGATGTTCCACGGCATATTTGCTGGAGCTCCACAGAGATCTTGGCTCTCTTCCTCAGTTTCAGCTCCTAAACTATATAAAGAGACAGCTTAAAAATACACATTATTCTTTCCTAATGCAGCTTTTCCACTCCAGCAGCTGCTCCCCTTGACAGGGGGAAGGAAGTCTGTTGGTCCTGGTGGGGCAGGAAGGCAAACTCTGCTGCTTAAGAGAAGTAAAGGAAGGGGCAAGAAAATTAGAAATTTAAGAGGTAACTGGGAGTGATGGAAGTTCCCCCCAGGACAGGCTGTGTCCATCCAGAAGGATGCAGCTGGTCTGTGGCTGGAATCTGGTGGCACCGGATTCCTGTGCCAGCCTGGAGAAGGGGACACATCTCAGTCCAATGTCCCATCGAAATGTGGCATTTTCCTCCAATCTGCAGAAGAAACTCTTTAGTCCCTTGCCTGTTTGCAGGTCGGGTTCAGCAAACAGGGTTCCAGGCTGCAAACCCACCCTCGAGGCTGTCAGAGCTGGATCACTCTCGGTGGAATTGGCAGGAGCAGCGATGGGTGTGAGTGAGCAGCAAGAGAAAGGGAGACAGTCAGTAAAGGGTTAATTTCCCCACCACCAGCACAAAAGATAACGGCACCCTGTTAATGACAGTGCCACCATAGCCACTGATAACTGTGACACTGCTCAGCCAGAACTGTGATGGCGCTTTGGGGTGAATAAACTGATTTTAGCAGCTGCACCTCACACATTGATAATGTGTTGGTGACTTTGTGCCATTGAGAGGGGAGCGGAGCAGAGTTGATTTTGCAGCTCTACTGCAGCCTTTTTTTTTCACAGGGAGGATGAGGGATCTCAGCCTGTCCTGGCCAGATGCAGAGCTCACTGACACCAGCCACAGGCACGGGGCTGGGGCTGGGTGGGGATGGAGGAGCAGCTCTGGAGCCTTCCAGCCTCACCTCTCTCTCCACCTCTGGTTTTGATCAACTCAGCCATAGAGAGCAGAGTTCCCAGCCAAGATCCTCATATAGAAAGGTTTAGCTCAAACCCCCTGTGGTATTTATAAACATCCTACAGACAGATCCTGAGAGCTGGTTCTCCACCAGGAACATGGTGACAGTGCTCCAAAGGTTGGGAGTCATGGAGCTGCTGTCATTGGGACATCTCCACTGAGGAGGGAACAATTTCCAGCTGCTGTTGGGGACTTCCAAAGGCTGTGGCTGTGAACACACACACCCCCCAGTGCTCAAGGATGAGCTCGGAATTCCACACACAGACACCATCCTGGCCAGGCCATTTTGTCTGATCCCACAGGGCAGTGCCATCCAAAAGGTAGAAAAGATTAATAACTGTGCCAAACTAATGAGATCCTGATAAAACCACCAGCCTCGTTACTCCATCCCAGTTTGCATTTTCATATCCAAATTCTGTTTATTTAAACACCCTCAAATTATGCTTTCTTAAAAATACAAGATACCCCCAATTTTATTTCCAGGGATACATGTTCATTAGAGATAAGGTGATTTATATTTTTAAAAAATCATTTTATGCTGCTAATTGTGAGCAGAAAACAATAAGCTCGCCATGAAAAATGCCCAAACAATGCACCACACAGGCCTTGAATGCTGGAAGTTCAGTAATTGCTTTTTTGATAAGATGTTTTCAACTTCTTAATATTATTTTATACTTAGAAATCTCACTTTCAGACAATGGGCTGGGAACTGGCATTCCCTGCATGTTTGAGACAAATAATGCACTCTCGATGGAAAGCAATGGAAGAATCGTTCTTGCCTTGTGGGTATTATATTTTTTAATCTACCAATAAGTTTGGGTTTTCTTTCATTTTTTCAGTTTCGCAGAAAGTAATTCCAAACTGTAAGCCACGACTGACCTAACTACTTATTAAAAATGCTAATATGCTTTTGTGCTTTGATGTCTGGTGAACAATAAAAGGGAGAGAGTTACTCTGGGACACTGTAATCCTTTATTTGTCACTAAGTTATGACACCCAGCAGAGCTGTGTGACAGTCCAAATCAATCATCCCCCGTGCACTGCAGGCCTTCTCTGCCTCCTGCAGAGTCTATGCAGTTTAATTAGCTTTTTTTCACACTAGCATAATGTACATCTGCAGCTTCAGCAAGAAAAAGAAATGGAGGATAGTTCACTGGGATACAGTGCCTTAAAAAAAGTTCATATAAAAAAAAAAAAAGTCTGAAAGAAGAAACATCACAATCCTTTGTACTTTACTTCAGAGGAGTTTGCGGTAGAAATCTACAGGCCTGGGTACTCTATATTGTTAAATGTAGATTTTTTTTTTTAACCTAATAAAGGCCTTTTCAGCTAAAATCTCAGATGGCATTTAAAGCCTTGTTCTTTTCTAATGGTCTGTATCTTTTATACCTTCTTCTTGTGGTTGATCATGCAGTAGCTCATTATCTGCTCCTCTCCCCCTCCCCACCGTGGGTTGGTACAATGGAGGCTTCAAACTGGGATTTGCTGGTTAGAAATCACTGCCCCCCATCCCTGGCAGCAGCAGTGCCCTGGGCTGAAGGGGGCAGAGCCCTGCCTGTCCCACCACCATGAACCCATGACCAGAGCAGGTTTGAGGTGGTGGCTCCACAGCCAGCGAGCATTGCCAGCAATCAGCCAAACACAAGCCCATGGGAGCGTGGGGGAGTGGAGTGGGCATGGGCTGAGCCTGCCTGGCATCCCCTCAGCCACCCTGCCCAAGAACAAGCAACTTCATGGCACAGAAGGTCTTCAGATGAGTGGGATTCTGTCATCCCAAGAAAATATTTCTGGTCATATTAAGCTTGTAGTTGGATTCAATGACACATCCAGTCAAATAAAACCGACTCGGGCACTGCCTTGTTCCAGAAGGGGCACTATTCCTTTCCAGCCATTCCAGCTGAGGTGATAGAACTTTTAAATGATGGTGCAAACTAAACTGTTTGGCTTTTATTTGCCTGCTCTCCCCTTTGTGCACCACGAGGAGGTTCAAAGGCGCGCGGTCCGTCCTTACGCTGTTCCTCCGAGCGTGGCCACAAAGGAGTCACCTGCAGAACGCAGCAGTTGCTTTATTCAAATGATAGATTACGTTACCAGAGGCTTGTCACTCTTAATAACCTCCCAACAGAGAAATGCAGCTGAGGAGCTGACGGGCTGGGTTCAAACGGGAGCGTCGCACGGGAGGCAGCACTTCCCAGCCCCGGGGCCGCGGGATGCGCCGCGGTGCGAGCGCCGCACAAAGGCTGCGGCCACAGATGGATAAAGGCCAGTGGGTCACCGTGGTGGGGACTGCCACAAAGGCTGGAAAGCACTCAAAGACATTTGTTAGCCTCTTGATTTGGAAGCAGAACTCCGCCTTCAAATAACAGCAATTTGCTTGAGATCTGCTGATATTCACCCCCAGTGCCTTTGCTCACAAAATGCCAATGAGACCCACCAGTTCTGGGCACTAATGAAAGTACAAGAGCAGTGACCAGACCTACTGTCAAAGACCCTTTTAGAGCTGTACCTGAAATTGTCTTTTAAACAGCACCTCTCTAATCCTTCAGTGCAAAAATACTTTATCCTCTTGTGGGAATTATACATATTTCCCTGTTCAAAGAGGTATAAAATATAAATGTACTTCTGTACAATTCAGCATTAAGAAGAGTAAATAGTGTACAGTGCCTTTTCATCTTTAGATTTCAAGTTGCTTAAGCATTTAGAGACTACAGTTGGCATTTCTTGCTGTGCTGCTTCTTGGTCTAATGCTATTATTGAAAATACTTTTATCCTGGGCCTTGGCTGGGGTAATTCCTTTGAAAAATCTTATTCCACACTTACGCCAGCAATTCTTCACTGTTGCCCCCCTTTTAAAACAGATAATTCATTAAGACTATAATATGCAGTTTTAACATACTTAAAGTTTCATGTTTAACAGAGTGTTCCAGTTTGGGGTCTGGTGGACAAAAGTACTGGATTTCTTGCTCAGAAGTGAAACATTTTGAAATGATAAAAATAATCCAGCTGAGCTTCCCCCTGTGAAGACCAAGGAGCAGCCATGCCCCTCATGAGAGACCCTGGAAGGGACCTCCTTCTGCACAGGACCCTCTCCTGGGTGTTTCAATCCACTTCCCTCCCAAGGTATCCCAAAGCTGAGAAGACGGATCTTCAAAGACTTGGAGAAAGACAAGCAGAGGAGCAACATCTCCCTCATCAGCCATGCTCTCAGGAACACAGACCACACTGGTCTCCCAAGGAACACAATCAGGTGATGCATGGACTCTTCCTGCCCTTTATCCATAGACCAAGTGACTTGCATGGACACTTCCTTAGCCAACACCTCTCCTGGCCTGTGTGCCCAACCCGCTGCCCTCCCAGTTCCTCTTCCCAGAGAGAGCCTGAGGGTTTCTCTTTTTATTTCCACCCTCATCCTTCCTGGCCAGAGGACAACCCTCACCCCAAAACAGGCTCCAAGACAGGTAGCACAGGGTGTCAGGGAGTGTTGCTTGATTAGAGGAAAAGATGAAAAGTTGAGATGAAACCTCACTTCCTTCTGTTTCTTGTGCCTTGTTAGTAGAAATCTTCTGGGGATGAGGAAAAAGGAGAACTTTAAGGCTCCTCTGTAAGAATGAGAGAATTTAGAACAGAAAAGAACTTTTCCTTGCAATTTGGCAGGTCATACTTTAAAGTAAAAGGGTTCTCAGTCAAATAATAATAAAATGATTTGTGAGCCATCTCATGCCCTGCCTAGTGCAGGGACAGCACTGCTTTGATGAAGAACTGATTGAGGAAGAGGAGCAGGGGCTGTTTCTGGGAAAAGGATGAACTACTGATCCTCTTTTAGGGAAAGTCAGGGGAGGAGGTGGTTGAAAGCATCACTTTTCCCCTGGAAGATGCCACACTGCCACAGTGAAGACAAGTCATAGGATTTGCCCTCATTTGCCACTCCATCATCTTCCTCGAGGAGGTCCAAGAAGAATAATTTTGCATGTTAGGGCTGCAGCAGGTGAGATTTGCAAGAGCTTTCAGTGCTGTTACTGCCCCATTCTCCCCTTGCTCTGCCCCTGGGGGAGGTTCCTGCTCCTGTGGCACAGGGAAACCAGGACTGAGCCCTGCAGAGCCTGGCACAAGCCCCTCCCTCCCTATCCCCTCCCCGTGGAGCTGCTGGGTTTGCCCTCCACAGCTCCACAGGGAAGGGCTAGGCAGGGGTAGCACAGATGGAAGGGGAAGTGGAGCTGCAGTAACATCTCCAACCTCCCCAGCAAGATTTGCCAGAATTCACCTGCCAGCCCCCTGAGTCAGCCAGCAGGGCAGTGGGATCCATCTGCACAGCTGGGGGGTTGCCTCCAGCAAACCCAAGACCTGCTGTTCCAGTGAGGGAGCATCAGAGGGATCCCACCCCGCTCCTGATTTTGTAGCTTCCACTTTGCTGACACTGGAAAGGCATCAGAGGAGATAGGAGGGTACTTATGCAAAGACATCTATCAATGGGGAGGCCCATCTTCAAAGCTTTGATTTTACCAGGTGCTGGCACCCCATCTGAGAGCTGCTCTTGCTTGGGGGGATTCCATCTCAAAGTCTTCACATCACAGGAAGGGGAGCCCTGCTTTGAAGAGCCTCACCAGCAATGGGCCAAACCTCCTATTTGCATTTCATTTTTGGCTTCATGAAGCCTCCTCGTTGGCACCAAACAAACATTTTGCAACCTTTTTAAAGCAACAAGACGCAGGGTTTGCTGACACAGCTCAACACCAGCACTTGTGCATCCAACTGAGAAAGTCACCAGCAGTTTAGGCAGGTGTGGATGAGCAAATTAGAGTTAGAACAAAGTGGTGGTGCACTTGGAGTATGCCCATCAAGTTGCAACAAGCTAAAGTTAATGTTAAATTAAGGGATGTACTTCCAGCCCTTGCACTTGGCAGCTGGTTTGATTCCTGAAGTGAAATCATGAAGAGAATTCAAGGTTGAGTTTATTTTAAGGCTGTCTTGAGTTGCTTTGCTGCTGGTCCTGGGAATCTGTGTCACGTTGGACTCCAGCAGAATTTCTGCTGGATCCTCAGCCCTGCCAGTGGGGTCTGCCTGGGCAGGGAGCAGCATCTTGCAAGGTTTCAGAAGTACAAAAGGCATCGCCAAAGGCCACTCAAACTTGTTTTTAACTTCAACTTTATCCAACTCAGAGTTTCTTTAATTTCCTAAAGGTTCTTAGAATATAGGGCAGCGCTGACATAATCAAAGCAGCCAAGTCTCCTGGCTCAGACACTGTCTTTGACCTTTCCATGGCTCATTTTCCCTCTGTCACTTACTTTTCAGCAGAATTGCAGAGCTTCACCCTCTAGTGTCTGAGGAGGAGTTTGGAAGGCATTTAAGAAATGAAGGTCATTAGACATTACCTTTCCTGTTGCAAGCCCTTGCATGATGCACAGGGATTATTATGCCCTTGCCCTTTGGTGTAAACAAACCTTGGAGCTGTTCTCTGCCGTGCTTGTAACCAGAACAAAGCCCTCTGCCTCCTTAAACCTCTAACATAAGAGAAAAGGAAAGTCTATTTACCATGCCCAACACAAGAAAGGTTCCTGCATAATCCAAGACAAAAGGTCTGGGCTGGGAAAGTACAGAGGTGGGACTGCTGGTTTCCCTTTTATGAGGATCCCCACATTCCCCAGTCCCCACTTGGCTGGCACAAGGAACCTGGAGCTGCTGGTCCTCCCAGCTCTGCTCTTTGTCTGCAGAGGACTTCAAGAAGATGCAACAAATCCTACGTCATGTTCACAAGTGCTTTGTGTGGTGGGTGATCTCAGTGCCTGGGGACAGGCTGACTAAAGAGAGGGTTCCCAGGGAGGCAGAGCTTTACACTGAGCCCTTTGAAGGGCGTGTGACTTGGGTTCTGTTGGGCTGAGGTTGAAGCCAAGGACATGGTTGAGGTCAGCACAGCCACTGAGGGGGTGAAAGCCAGCTTGGCTTCCAATGCCAGAGTGTGGCTGCTGTGACAGCAGGACCTCAAGATCCTTCCAGCCTAGTGCCCCCTCCCCAGCCCCTTCACGTGCACTGCAACAGCAATTATAAGCAAAGAGGTACAAACCAGCTCATTTTCCCTTGTTCCACATCTCTCAGTCATTTCCCTTGACTCTCCAAGCACAGTCTGGCTGGATGAGAGTGAGCAGAGGCTGCTGTGTGCCCACATTGGTGGGTGTGGGACTGGGCTGCTGATGGGATGTGTGTGACAGGAGGTTTGCAGAACATGCTGCTCTCCCATCACAGCGTGGCAATCAAAGCCCTGCACTCAAAGGCCCCGTACTTGGCCGAGGTGGCACCTGGTGGCTCTGAGAGGGCAGGTCTCCTGTTCTTTGTTTAAATGCTGGCCCTTTTGTTGACTCAGAGGCACCCAGTCCTCACCAGCAGCAGCAGTGAAATGGTGTATCACTCTAATGAGCGTCCCTTCAATAACCATTGCCCTGATTTTTGATACCTGGAGAGAAGATGCACCAGCTAGGGAAGAATTTATCAAAAACACGCCACCGACTAGACATCAGAGGGAACCTCAAAGGGACAGTGAACTAGAACAAAGAACAAAAACATTTACAGAAGTGCTACACTGAAAAAAAGGGAAAGGGAAAAACTGTACTAACAACAGTAACAAGGTCAACTATAAAACCAGAATTAAAAGGCACTGCTGGGGAAAAGACGTCGACTCAAAAAAGCACCGAGAACTAAGAACACAGCTTGCCAATCAGATCTGCCCAGATTCCCCTTGATATCTCCCCACCAACAGGCCTTCCTGCAGGACAAGTAGAAAGTTTAAGCCACTGGCTCTGGGAAGGTGGGCTGGAAGCAGGAGAGCAGCATTCCCAGCGTTTCACACAGATCCTCAGCTTCTCCATCAATGGGGTGGCTCCGAGGCGTGGGGGCTTGGCCAGCAGAGCTGGGCAGTGGCCAGGAGTGGGAAGGGCCCTCCAGCAAATTCCAGCCAGGGCAGTTCCCCAATCTGAATAATTATTAATGGAGGTTTGGCGCCTGAACAGACTGGCTGGTGCCCTGAGCACACGTTGCCTTTGCCAGTCCTGTCACTCACAGCCTGGAGGAGGCACTGCTGGAAATCTGCACAAATGAAGGTCCAGCCTGAGCTTCATCAAAGTGGAGCTAAAATTAGGATGGGTTGGGGGGGGAAAAAAAAAAAAAGCATTTACTGCAGAAATGGAAGTTGGAAGTTTTCTACTTCACAGAAAAGATTTTTTTTTTTAATTTCAGTTCACAGGAATATGAAAGTTTTCAGCATTTCAGCAAGATACCCAAGGGCTTTTTTACATGACAAGGTCATTACACAGCAGCACTCCTGTGCAGATGCCCTCATGCCACCTTCTGTGCACCCATCCAAAGGCAGAGCATTCCCCTCCCTCCCTCCCACCCTTGGTGGTGACATTCCTACCACAGTTAAGTTCTGGTTCCCCATGAGGCATTCCCAGGTATGCCATGTATGAAAAACCTGTGGAAGAAAATCAGCTTGAGATCTTAATCCTGAATTTTCCTGTTCCCTCATTGCTACAGGAGTCAAAAGTGATTCATACCAATACTGGCACCAAATAGCAAATATTTGGGCACAGCTAACAGAGAAACTTTCAGAGCCAAACCAGCTTGGACCTGTACTCTGGGCTCCTAATTTTGACCTACAAAAACTTCAGGAAAACTCAGTGAACTTCCCCCAGAAACAAGAGCTGTTCCATCTTCCACGCCCTGATGTGACCCCAGGACATCCTGCCAGCAGGTCACCTCTGGGCTGGAGCTCTGCTTGGACATGGGGGAGCAGATGGAGGGTTAAGGTGCCCTGGGGCACCTCCCTGACCTCTACACCCTCCATTTCCCACCAGCCAGTGTTGTACTCACCAGCTGGACAATCTCCTGGGTGACCTGAGGAGTCCAAAATGGCATGAGATGTCTGCACTTAGATCATGAACAGCTCATGAGATACCAGAGAGCTTGAACTCCCTTCCACAGGGATATTCATCCTGCATAATCAAGAGAGCTGGTTACCCTGGCTTATCAGTGGAGGTGGGCAGGTACCTCTGGAGCAGGATGAGAGCAGGAGACAACCTTTGCTGCTCCTAAAAGAGCCCCTCTCCCACCAGCAGCAATGCACGGAACTCTGAACACCAACCCCAAACATCAGGCATTGTGAACACCAGGTAATCAGACACCTCCCACCAATATCTCTCCAAAATCAGGATGACTTCTATGGGCTGGGCACTAATATTCCATTTTTAAAGCAGGTCCTGCTTGCTTTTTTCCCAGTCCCTTCCCTGGGAAGCTTTGCTTGTTAGTGAAAGTGAAGAGACTTCTGATTTCTAAAGCCAATGTTGGAATGAGCATTTCCCCGTGAGAGCACCTGGTTCTCCTGTTTAATGAGTAAACACAAGAATGCAGAGGCTTGAGGAATGATTGTTCCCAACATCATTACTTCTGAACCCGACATTAAAGAGAAGTAAAAGACAACAGCCCAGCAGTTCTTTGTATTTCCACCACTCTCCCTAAAAAAAAAAAAAAAAAATCTTTAATGAGACGCATTTGAAGTCTAACACGGGGCCGTTCTCCTAGATTATAATTGATAAATCTTCCAAATTGGTATGGGGGAAGTATTGTGTAATAATTACTTGTTTCTTTTGAGGAAATAAATAAAATATGAACCATGTAATTGCTAAGCAGCAAAATGCAGCGAGCGGGTTTCCTGTGGCTCCGCCGACCGGAGCGAGCGGGGCTGCCATTTCAAAAGTCTCTCTCCGAGTGCAGCATGACACACAAACCGTGTTGCTGCTGCTCCTGTTTGCTTTCCAAGTGCCAGCTTTGCCACTCGGAGTCACTGGCTCGTTTGAAGTCCCGGCGTTCACTCCTGTGCCACAATTAATTCCGCTTTAAAAAGGAACAAATCGTTGCTCTTGTCGGGTGGGTGTGGGAGTTGGTGGTTGGTGATGCTGATTGTCACCAGAGCAGCAGGGAGGGCTTCTCCAGGCTGCCACGGCCAGGCCAGGGGCACTGCCTGAGCTCCTGGGCAGGTGGGGTGTCAGGGAAGCCCTGGTATAGTGGGAGAGAGGATAGCTCTGTGTGTTCCCAACTGGTTTTCCTGCATCCCAGCTCCTCCTTGCTCCACTCTGTGCTCCCACAAACAGTCATTTCTAATTTTTCTGATAAAACCAGACTACAATTTCACTAAATATCATCTCCAATGCATCTTAGCTGGGGCAGATCCCCCTCCTGGCCTGTGCTGGGGGGTTTTTGCAGCCCTGATCCTGCCCTGGGAAAACTCCTCAGGCACAGACACCCCAAACCCAGAGCAGCAGCTGCCAGAGAATGGTTTTCAGGTCCTCATCTTGGTGCCTCTCCATGAGGCAGCAGAGACCTGCTGGCCTGGGCAGGTTCACCACCTCCCTCTCCTTTCTCTGGAGCATAATTGGAGTTGGACCAAGGGTTGGACTTGATGATCTCAGAGGTCTTTTCCAACCCAATCCATTCTATGATTCTGTGATTCTGATTCTATGATTCTATAATTCTTGCTCCAGCTGTTTTAGAGAGAGGCAAAACTTACTGCAAAGGTGCCTAAAGACACTTCAAACTTGCAGTTTCTCATGAGACACAAAGATTTTCCCTGAACTTTCATCACTGAGCAGCCTCATCCCTGGGCTCGACTGTATCCAGGATCTGCTGGGAATGACCCTTTTCTTCCCTGCATAGCATGGGAAGTTCACTCTCTGCCTGTCATTAATTGTTTGGAAATTCTCAGCCTAACCCACAGATAAAACTTTCTTTCAGCTCTAAATTAGTTCAAGTTCCAGATTTCTGATTCTCAGATAAAGCTGTCAAATATATATTCAAGTATCTATATTCATGCCTTCTAGACCTTTTCCTTGTCTTGCTTTTTTAACCATTGCTTTGAACAACAACATGAAAACTTAATGCTTTTAGAAGACTTCAAGCCAATTCTCTCCTTCCTAATTTTGTAAAACGTTATCATAAATGTTTTATGATGTTTAAAAAAAAAATAAATCTTTCCTTAAAGTAACAATTTGAATTTTTCATGCACAATGAAGACCTTTATCTTATTCACAGTTGTCATTTTCTGTTTAGCATCACAACACAATACTAATAAAAAAATGCATTTGGATTGCCTTGAGCAGTTTTGCCCATTTTAATATATGGCACAGCTTTGTTCCTGTTATTCCTCTCTATGGAGCACCCTTAAATCTTTGTTCTCCAAGAACATCCTTTATTGGTTTTCTGAGAGGGCAGGTCACCTACAGAGCATGCCTTCCCTGCAAAAAAAGCGGCTTTTTGGTTCAAATAATGTGTGATAAAATTCTAGCAAAGACAACCATCAGCAGATTATCATCGTTTTCTGAATGATAATCATTCAGTTTGATCCTGACCCTGCAAACTCCAGTCTGATTAACAGCCAAGAGCAATTTTCAGCAACGTGGTATAAAGTATTTCACTACAAACCCAAACACATGGCAGTGTTGGCCCTGATGTGCTGTTGGCAAAGCACACCTTGGTGGAGGTTCCTCCTCGTTCAGTGGTCAAGAAGAGTTTTTGTCTATGAATAAGGTTGAAAGGCCCTGAAAACTCTTAAATCAAGACTGAACTTCAGGTGAATTAATGCTGGAGTGACCTGGACACAGGGCAGGACATGGAGCCTGAGCACAGAGGGAGCAGCCCCCCTGGAATGGCCTCAGGGATGGCAAATCCCCCGGGACAGAGGCAGCTCCTGCAGTGCCAAAGAGAAGCAAGAGATCTGTTGGGTCTCCCCACTGAACAGATGTGCAGCTTTCCAGGCTCTGGCCTCAAAAGTGCATCTCTTTCAAGTTCCCAGGCAGCAGATTTTCTCTCCATCTTTTGCTTTTGAGCATTCTAGGAGCATCTTCCATTAAATACGAAGATGTTTAGCCTTTTAACCCTCTAAACGTGATACCACAGGCTCTAGTGATCTATTGTCAGTTAAATTCACCCTCTACACTCTCTACTTCAGCCTCTCTCTTGTATTTCCTTCCCTGCTGTGTGCACTTATCCCTGCATTGAAAACATGCTTTTAAACTAACACACACTATTAGTTATTTTTAGGTATCAAAGACATTTTTCTCAAGATCTTTCTTCATTAATTCACTAATTCACTTTTTTTGTCTTGATCCCATTTGCCCCATGTTCTTTATTGTCTCTTAACCCTGATGCTCAAAAGGCATCAGCACAGATTAACAAGGAGCCTGAGAGCTTCTGGAGAGCAGCATTTCATGTTCTCCTGCATCCTTTTAATCAGGTTTAAACTCTTGTGGCCTTCTGTTTAAGTTCAGCTTGAAAATAGCTAGCAAGCCTCAAATGAAAGACCAAATAAAATACATCAGTATCCCTTTTTTTTTTCTATTTTGACACACATTCCAAATAAGCAGCAATGCAATAGAAGCCAGAAAAAAAAATTAATGAGAAAGTTTTGCCCTTTCTATTAGATCTGTAAATAGTTTTGCTTGAGTTGGTCAATAAGAGGGAGGAATCATAATGGCACAGCACAGAAAACCCTCCCATCTCTCCTCCTGAATGGTAAAATAAATATTGAGGGCAAGAGATAAGTGGTGCAGAAGATGTGCCTTAGACCTCTGGAACAGAAACCTCTGAATATCCACAGCAACAGATCCCAGTCCTCAAACTCAAATGCTTCTCTGCTCAAATGCTTCTCCACTCTGGGGTTTTCAGTATTCAATCCCAGCAGTGCCTTTGAGTTTGCAGCTTGAGCCCATCTCAAAGCCATCCCAGTGCTAAATAATACATTATTGTAAAAACTGTAACTCTATCCCCCACAGACTGCCTGGCCCAGTAATAGCTTCTTATTCCCAATTGCTTTTCCCATACCAGAATGAGTAAGGGCTGAGCTAGCAGTGAAAGCAAGGGATTGTGAGCAGAGGGGCTGGGGTCTAATCCCTGCTCAGCTCCTCATATATTTGGGGAAAACACTTTACTTTTCTGCCCTGAAAAATAAGGTGGCACTTCTTTATGCTGAGACTTAGTTCACCAAAGTTTGCAAATGGCTTTGAAGTCTGTAACCAAAAAGTACTGTAAAAGGTCAGAGTCTAATTATCAAATAGCTAATAGCCTCTTCTTATTTTCTATTACTGGGCCTAGCATAAGGAAAGTAAGCTAGACTCAAACCTCAGAGATATCAGAAGACTCATGAGAAACCTGAACTGGCACAAACCTTTTCCCTATGGATGCCCCAGCGATTGATTTTTGCAGGCACAACCCTGAAATTGTTATTTCCTTCGGGAGTTTCAGGATGTTTCCCAAGGCAGAGAGACTAAAAATGCTGCAAGTGATGCAAAGTGGCTTTGCCTTTAGGAAGCAGCCAGCAATGGAAGAGCTGCACAGCCCTGGGAAGGGAGGAGGATTTCAAAGGGAACTTCTGTCATTATTCCACATTTTGAGCAATGCCTTGGCATTGATGGTAACAGATCTGACCAGAGAGACTGAAAGAGCTTGTAACAAGGCAGGAGGTACTTGGGCAAGCCCAGGGTCCCTGTCCGTGCATGGAGCTGCCAAGGACACACCAGGGCTGTGGGGAAAATGTGTCCTCAGAAACCACCAGCAGCTCCCTTGAGTGGTGGAGGCCAGAGGGCTCCACCAGCACTTTGGGAAGACCAGGCTAAAGCCAAGGACTGTGTAGCCCTGCCATCCTCCCCCCAGCCACTGCTTCTTAGAGTCCACATTATGTTCTCTGTTGATATCCAAAAAAAAAGGGAAGAAAAATTCAGTTTATGCTAAGCAGCAGCTCCTTGTCACCCCACCTCTGCCAATCACCAGATGAAAGGAGTCATTATTTCAAGACCCCTGCAGATGTCTGTCTGTCTTCTGTAATGAACCCAGGCTCGCCATGGCTCTGTTAATTGGAGCACCCACCGAGGCAGCTGCTGTTTGTGTCACACCAGCGATGCCTCTTCCAGCAGGTTTGGTTTCCAGACACACACTCATGTCTGCACACATTTGGATCCAGGGGGCTCCAGAAAGCCAGCCCAGGCTCCTTTGGGAGCACAATGTCTTCCAGAGAGCTGCTCTGTGCCTCCTCCTGGGGCTGCAGGAGGAGTCTGGGGCAGAGGAGGTGCTGGGTTAAGCTTTATGGAAACCAGTGGGACTGGCCACCCAAGCACTGCAGCTTCTGACTGGCTGCCACCTGCAGCAATAAGCTCAATCAGGTAATTAATACCAGCCTTTACTACCTGCACCACTAGCACTGCTACGGAGAAGACAGTTTTGTTACTTTTTAAAGAGCTTTCATGTGGTTACTGGGGCTTGTGTAAAACCCCTAATCCTCATCCCCCCAGAGGTGTCTGTACAACCTGCTTTGTGTTTGCCTCCTCCTCCAACCCCCTTCCACCACTTTCAGGCTTTCAAGTCATGTAATGTTTCAACATGGCACTGGGAGAACACTGAAAGAACAGAATCATCACAAAGATGTTTGAAAAGCCAACAAACCTCTTCAGCAGCAGGACTAGGTTAGTTGGCTTTGTTTGGTTTGATTTCGTTGTGGAATTTATTTACCAGAATAAAACTCAGCTTCAAGATGCCACATCTGGTTTTCCAGGGAGGTGTTCCAGCTTTCTTTTCCCCCAAGAATCAAGAAAAAGGAAAAAGCTCAAACCTGTGATTGTCTAGAGGGAGTTTAAGACAGCAGTTGGCCTTAGTTACTGTCTGGTCAGTGGCTGAGCCCTAAACTAGAAAAATAAAATGTTTCTTCACCCCACTCATATCCCCACTTTTCCTTCTGGCTCAACCACTGGGCCATCCCATGCTGTGCTTGGAGTCCAGCAAGGCCAGAATCCAAGGATTTCCTTTCTGTTTAAGCCACATGGTCTCCTATTTCTTACCAGACCCTCAGAGGTGTCTATTTAATAGATAACTGATAGCTCAGGGCTTGGGTGACTTTCAAAGAGCTAAGCTGGACTCAAAACTGCCAACACAGAAGATCAGGTCCAGATCAGCGTTTGGGCTTAAAGTAACTTTCCCTACAGAAATGCATCAAGGTACTGCAAGGTGGGGTGGGGTGGTTGAGACCTTGGTGGGAAGGAACATTTCGCTCCAAAGCAGAGGGAAAGGCTCTATTTTCAGTTCTTCTGAACGAAGTATTTATTCTGAAATACAAGTTTGCCGTTTCCTCAGGTTCACATTAATATCAGATGTATTAAATGTCCATCAGCCACATCTGACCTCACTCTCAGAGAACATTCAGGCACACATTCCTCTGAAGTGTTTAGATGAATATGTGAGACATCAGATTGCCCAAATGTCTGCCTTATCTAAACGGAATCTCATTTACTTCGGTGAAACTGAAGAACCTCTCTGTAAATCCTGCAAAGCATCTTCTGATTATTTAGGCACATAAATACCTTTAAAAATGTGTGCCTACAGCTGGGATCCATCCTGCCACATGCCAGTCAGGTGTCTGGTCTTACCCAGTCACGTAGGCAACTCCTATCAGTGGTGGAGAGTGGACGTCACCACGAGGCATCTCCTCAAACCTCCCCTGAATGTCAGTCGAAGGGCTGGGGTCTCTCCCTTTGGGGCACTATCTCTGTCTATTCATTGTAGAGGGAGCCAAGATGTCTAATTTGATCTGTTAGAAGTCTGGTTCTGTCTAAGTTAAAAGAGACAGATCCCACCCTCCACAACTACATTGTGGAGACGAGTAAGTCATGCTGGAGAGGTACCTTTTCTGAGGTTGCCAACAGGACAAGCTGATATCACCCGAGGTGCTTTGGGTTGATGTCCTGCAGCAATGCTCAGAGTTTACCAGCAGGCAGGCTCTCCAATGAAGTTTGAAGTTTAAACCCTTGAATGTTATCCAGAAGCAAATTTCAGATCAAGTATTTTAAGCATTTTGTTGGTCAACCACCAGTTAGTCAGGAGGAAAGAGAAACAATAACATACGACAGAACTAATTTGCCAGCTTGATGGAGGGCTGAAGTTTAACTTTTTCAGAAGAACCAGAGAGAAGAAATGAGGTACAAAGACATGTACAAGTAATTTAGAATAATAAACAGAGGTGGTATTTTCTATAACTCACCACCTAAAGTCACGTTGCCTCTGGTAAACTCTCTGCTTCAAGGAAAAAGTTTATCATCTTTTCTTTAGACATCAGCACTGAAAACATCAGTCTGAGTCTGGGAATTGTGGCTCACTCTGAAGCAATGGAGCAGCACAGGGTACCTCCAGGAACATGCCAGGATGTTGGCAACCCTGCCCAGAAAAGCCCACTGTGACAACAAAGCCCATCCATCCCAGCCTGCCGAGGACAGCTCTACAGCCACCAGGGACCAGGCGGGTCATCATGACACAGCAAGGGAGCAGGAGGGGTATTGGGGCTCCCAATGGCACCAGGAGACACAGCCCGTGGGCAGGAAGGGAGCAGGGGCTGGGGAGGGGCACTCCAATTTTGGGGAAAGGGGCACTCAAATTTAGGGGCAAAAATTGGGGAAAGGGGCACTCCAAAATTGGGAGGGGCACTCCAATTTTTGGCATGGGGCTCTCAAATTTTTGGGGAGGGGCACTCAAAAATTGGGGAAAAGGGTACTAAAATTTTGGGGAAAGGGGCACTCAAATTTTGGGAAAGGGGCACTCAAATTTTGGGGAAGGGAAGTTAAAAATTGGGGAACTTGTCCCATTACCGTAATTACTGCTATTACCGTAATTGCCCATCTCCATAATTATTAATTACCATAATTATCCATTACCGTAATCACTCATATTACAGTAAGCACCCTATTACCGTAATTACCCTTTTACCGTAATTACCTCAGTGTCATAATCAGCGCTATTACCGTAATTATTCTTATTACCGTAATTACCCCGTTACCGTAATTACCCATATTACCGTAACTACCTGTTGCGGTAATTACCCTTATTACCGTAATCACCCATGTTACCGTAATTACCCATTACCGTAATTACCCTATTACCGTAATTACTGCATTACCGTAATTACCTTATTGCAATAATTACCCATTATCCAGGTGTGGCACCTGAGTGCCCCCAGGACTCACCTGTCCAGTGCCCACCTGGTGTGGGGGTGGCACCTTC